>JAHLJT010003656.1:58921227-58960823 GCA_031308135.1 Acheta domesticus
TCTCCTTCACTCCGTCTCTCCGTCACTCCGTCTCTCTATCACTGCGTCTTTCCGTCACTTCGTCTCCCCGTCAGTCCGTTTCCCGTTACTACGTTTTTCCCTCAATTTGTTTTTCCGTCTCTCCGTCACTCCTCTCTCCGTCACTCCGTCTCTCCGTCACTCCCTTTCTCCGTCACTCCGTCTTTCCGTCACTCCGTCTCTTCGTCACTCCTTCTTTCCGTCACTCCGTTACTCCATTACTCCGTCTCTCCCTCACTCCATCTGTTAGTCTCCCCGTCACTGCGTCTCTCCGCTATTCCGTCTTCCATCACTCCGTCTCCCCGTCATTTCGTCACTCCTCTCTTTGTCACTTCGTCTCCCGTCACTCCGTCTCTCTTTCACTCCTGTCCGTGACTCCGTTTCTCCGTCACTCGGTCTCTCCGTCACTCCGTCTCTCTTACACTCCTGTTAGTCACTCCGTCTCTCCTTCACTCCGTCTCTTCGTCACTCTGTCTGTTCGTCATTTCGTCTCTTCGTCACTCCGTCTCTCCGACACTCCGTCTCCCCGTCACTCCCTCTCTCCGTCACTCCGTCTCTCCGTTTCTCCGTCTCTCTGTCACTGCGTCTTTCCGTCACTTCGTCTCTCCGTCAGTTGCTCTCTCCGTCAATTCTCTCTCCGTCGCTCCGTCTCTTCGTCACTTTGTCTCTCCCTCACTACGTGTCTCAGTCTCTCAGTCACTCCGTCTCTCCGTCACTCCGTCTCTCCGTCACTCCTTCTCTCCGTCACTCCGTCTCTCCGTCAGTCCGTCTCTTCGTCACTCCGTCTCCCGTCACTGCGTCTTTCCTACACTCTGTCTTTCCGTCACTCCGTCTGTCAGTCACTCCGTCTTTCCGATACCCCGTCTCTCCGTCACTTCGTCTCTCCGTCACTTCGTCTCTCCGTCACGCTGTCTCTCCCTCACTCCGTCTCTTCATCACTACGTCTCTCTGTCACTACGTCTCTCCGTCACTCCGTCACTCCGCCACACAGCTTTTCCGTCGCTACGTCATTCCCTCTTTACGTCTATCTGTCACTTCTTCTCTCCGACACTCTGTCTCTTCGTCTTACCGTCTTGCCGTCTCTCCGTCAGATCGTCTTTCCGTCACTCCGTGTCTTTCACTCAGTCTCTCCGTCATTCCGTTTATCCGTCAATCCGCCTCTTCGTCAATCCGTCTCTCCCTCACTCCATCTCTTTGTCACGCCGTCTCTCTGTCACTCCGTCTCCCCGACACTTCGTCTCGCCGTCACCCCGTCTTTCCGTCACTCCGTCTCTCCGACATTCCGTCCTCTCCGTCATTCCGTTTCTCCATCACTCCGTCTCTCCCTCACTCCGCCTCTCAGTCTCTCCGTCACTCCGTCTCTCCGTTATTCCGTCTTCCGTCACTCCGTCTCTCCGTCACTTCGTCACTCCATCTCTTTGTCACTCCGTCTCCCGTCACTCCGTGTCTCCGTCTCTCAGCCTCTCTGTCACTCCGTCTAACCTTAAATCCGTCTCTTCGTCACTCCATCTCTTCTTCAATCCGTCTCTTCGTCACTCCGTCTCTCCGTCTCTCCATCACCTCTGTCTTTCCGTCAGTCCGTCTCCCCGTCAATCCGTCTCTTTTTCACTCCTGTCTGTCACTCCATCCGTCACTCCGAAGTCTTTCCGTCTATCTGTCACTTCTTCTCTCCGTCACTCTGTCTCTCCGTCTTACCATCACTCCGTCTCTCCGTCAGTTCCTCTTTCCGTCACTCCGTCTCTCTGTCACTCAGTCTCTCCGTCATTCCGTTTATCCTTCAATCCGCCTCTTCGTCAATCCGTCCCTCCCTCACTCCGTTTTTTGTCACTCTGTCTCTCCGTCACTCCGTCTCTCCGACACTCCGTCTCGCCGTCACCCCGTCTTTACGTCACTCCGTCTCTCCGTCATTCTTTCTCTCCGTCACTCCATCACTCCGTCTCTCCATCACTCCGTCTCTCCGTCACTCCATCTGTCAGTCTCTCCGTCACTCCGTTATTCCGTCTTCCGTCACTCCGTCTCACCGTCACTTCGTCACTCCGTCTCTTTGTCACTCCGTCTCCCGTCACTCCGTGTCTCCGTCTCTCAGTCTCTCTGTCACTCCGTCTCTCTGTCACTGCGTCTTTCCGTCACTCCGTCTCTCCATCACTGCGTCTTTTCGTCAGTCCGTCACCCCGTCAATCCGTCTCTCCGTCACTCCGTCTCTCCGTCACTTCTTTGCTTCATTCCGTCACTCCGTCTCTCCGACACTCCGTCTCTTCGTGACTCCTTCTCGCCGTCACTCCGTCTCTCTGTCACTCCCTCTCAGTCATCCCGTCTCTTCGTCACTCCGTCTCTGCTTCTCTCGGTGTCTCTGTCGCTCCATCTCTCCGTCACTTTGTCTCTCCGTCACTCCGTCTCACCGTCTCTCCTTCTCTTCGTCTCTCCGTCCCTCCGTCTCTCCGTCACTCGGTCTCTCCTTCACTGCGTCTCTCCGTCACTCCGTCTCTTCGTCAGTCCGTTTCTTCGTCACTCCGTCACTCCGTCTTTCCGGCACTCGTTCACTCCGTCTTAGCGTCACTCCGTCTCTCTGTCACTCCCTCTCAGTCATTCCGTCTCTTCGTCACTCCGTCTCTGCTTCTCTCGGTGTCTCTGTCGCTCCGTTTCTCCGTCACTTCGTCTCTCCGTTACTCCCTCTTTTCGTCACTCCGTCTCACCGTCTCCCCCTCACTTCGTCTCTCCGTCACTCCATCGTTCCGTCTCTTCGTCGCCTCGGTCCTTCAACCCTCCTTTAATCCGCCTCTTCAACACTCAGTCTCTCCGTCACTGTCTCTACGTCCCTTCCTCTCTGCGTCACTCTGTCTTTCCGTCACTCCGACTCTCCGTCAGTCCTTCTCTCCGTCATTCCGCGACTCTTTCACTCCGTCTCTCCATCTTCTCGTCCATCCCTCTCCGTCACTGCGCGTTTGCGTCACTCCATCTTTCCGGCATTCAGTCTCTCCCCCCTACGTCTCTCCATCTCTCCGTCACTCGGTCTCCCCGTCACTCTATTACTCCGTTGCTCCGTCACTTGTACACCAGAGTGTATTTTTCGCCGTATCCCTCCGTCATTCCGTCTCTCCGTCACTCTGTCTCTCCGTCTCTCCGTGTCTTCTTCTCCCTCTCTACGTGTCCTCGTCACTCCGTCTCTACTTGTCTCTGTCACTTCTTGTCTCCGTTACTCCGTCTCCGTCACACCGTCTCTCCGTCTGTCTGTGACATTTTATATATATGCTTCTTATGTTGTCTTCTTGAATAATACCACAGGCTAACGAAAAAAAACTTTATAACTTTGTAATATTTATGTTCATTTGATTATCATTTAATGTATGCTGATTCAAAAAAAATTAAAATGCATTATGACTCCCCATTTGTTCAAATTTATAATTTTGTCTGTATAGCTTTGTAAATGCTGCTCTGAGGATCTAGAAATATATGAGATGTAGATAGTTATAAATTCCCGTATTTACAAGTAATATGGGAAAGTAGGGCACAAGATTAGCATTAGTCTAGAACAGGGCCGCTCAAGCAGAGCAAATCGGCAGCGCGGAGCCGTGTTGTCAGCCGAGAGCGGGACACGGAGCCCGAGCGTTGCGCGCCTGGCGATAACTTCTGATAGTGTCCCGGTAACTCCAGTAGCCGAAAGGAAGTCCACGCGAGCACTTCACAGACAAGAGCACCTACACCGAAAATTTTTAATGCAGTTTGGGAAGAAAAGTATATTTTCGCCGACTACGGCAGCTATGCCAAATGTTTAGTTGACATAAACGGTTTCACGTAAAGAAGTTTAATTTTCAACGACATTATACATTAAATCATGCTGATGAAAATGACAAGTACGCTGAAGAACAAAAGGAAATTTTCAGTGTTCTGAAAACAATGCCTCACTAGAAGTAAGTTTTGGATGTATTTTGATGTTCTTATGTTGTTTTGGCAGTAAAGTAACACAATACAAAAGAATTTAATTTCATTGCATACCGATACTACAACGTAAGCATTTAGGAAAAGAACTTCCTACAAAACCGTTTTCCAAAATTGCATCGGAATACTCCTCGATTGTTAAGTACGTTTGTATCAACATACAACTTTGAGCAATTTTTTGCTTCTTTGAAATCTGTAAATCTCGAATGAGAAGTACAATTACAGATCACAATCGGAAATGCATGTTACGGCTCAATAGCACCATGCCATCTCTTCCAAATATAGAAAGTATATTGCGAAAAAAATATTTAAAAGATGTAATTAGAGTATTTGATTTTGCAATCAACTTCATTTTTTATGTTAATTTCCTTTACTTTTAGTATTTTTATTACTAGTTTATTTAATAACATTTTTTGTGCAACCTTTATAATACTTTTCATATTCAGCAGCATGATAAACTGTGTAATGTCACCGCTATTAAATTTCTTTATGTTATTGAGCACTTGTTTTGCAACTAAACATTTGGCATTGTCGGGGCAATCTGCAAAAAGATACTTTTCTTCCCATGCTGCATTGCAAATTGTCGTGTTTTTAATTTCCAAATCACATTAATATGTTCATATCTAGTAACTGTTCCAATAAATGTTACAAAAGTATTTTACTGTTTTTTTCTGTCGTAATATCCTTTCCCAGAGCAGTGAGACCTTTTCATTCCGAACAACGTAAAATACCCCGTAGAAATACGACGCGACCCACTGTGCCACACGCCACCGATTGATATTTGATGACGTCATTGTTCTTTCTGCGGCGGAAGAGGAGAGAGCAACCTACTGCTCCTCCTCGGAGCAAATGTTTGAGCGGCCCTGGTCTAGAAAGAAATGGCCTGCATGAAAATCTTTAAATCCAGGGGAAAAGAACATTTTACAGGAACACCTGGTGGATAAACATAAACTTCTGTTGCATCTATTGCACACAAAATTTGGACTCAAAACAATTTGCTTACCTAAATGTGAGCAGGGTTTTTTAAGTACCTTTGTGAAAAGCTTACGCAATTCTCTGTAGCAAAATTATAAAAGAGGGTATCTTCATAATGACTGATATTAGAAAATTGATGTTTTTCACCCATTTGAACTGCATATGACAAAAAATGAAAATAAAGCGTACAGTGTTTTTAATCACGTTGTTAATAAGTTCCTAGCAAACAACAGACTATCAAGCAATTATTTCCAATACGTTGAATGCTTTCAAGAAATTGAGATTTTTAATGAGCCTCAATGTTTACTTTTTAAACCGTCATTTACAATTATTTCCGGAACATTTAGGTGATTTAAGTTAAGAACAAGGTGCAAGTCTTTGCTATAAACTGAAAGTGGTGAAAAAACATTATCAGGGATGCTGGAACATTAGTATGATGGAAGATTATTTTTGGTCACTTCACCGAGAGAGTCAGAAAATGGTGCAAAGGAGAACAAGCTATATCAGAGGTTTTAAAGAAAAGACACAAAGAAAATATACATCAATGGACACATAAAGACTTAGAAGATGACTTTATAGAATATAAAGTCATCTTCTAAGTCTTTATGTGTCCATTGATATATATTTTCATGTATGTAGTTAAGAATTAACATTACATTCTACAAGGTTGCAATAAAATTCTGTTGGTATTTTAGAGGACATTTATTTTTCATTTTATTTGCATATAAAGCATATTTCTCACATGTTAATAGATTAAATTCTGACTAAACTGTGGGTGATGGAAAGAAATAGTGTCCAGATGTGGACTCAGCACTCAAAAAACTATTAAAATCAGATTAAGATTGAAAACGTTTTTTCAAACCCTTTTTTTGTTGGCCAGTGTATTTGCTGTGAGTGACATGTTTTAAAATGGATATGGATACTATTGATCAATTCAAGCTCATAACCAACCAATAACCTCATTAATAAAGTTTTTGTACACATTATTTTGCAAATACAAGGTTTGTAGTTCACGATTTCACTATAATTTAGGTCAAGTTCAGAAACAATATTCTGCAGCATGGAGGGTTTTTTGTATCTTTTGTAAAAAAAAACTGTTCATTTACATTTAAAAGAGAGTGGGTAGGGCAAAGGTTGTATGTTTTAGTAAACAGGAAGCCAAGGCATTTGATCAATCACCTTCCTATATTCATTAAATGTCTACAAACACAAATAGAACTATTCATAAAAATAGAAATAATATTGCTATGTCTATTTTCTCTTGAATCTTCCTCACATGCACACTTAACACACATTTCACATAGCATATTCTTCTCTCTTCCTCACTAACACATACCTTCAAAAAATGTTAAGATACATTCACTAGAAAAAATATTTCCTGCAAAAACTGCCATTGCAATGCAAAATCAATACTGGATTTTCCATGAAAATGTTTTAAAATGTATATAAATTATGGAACACTTCACTTCCTAACTAGTGAGCTTGTTTGTAGAACAATCTGTAATATTCTGAGCTTCATCTTCAGGTATCAAAGCTTCTGATGGTTCCTCTCCTTGTGTTTTCAATTGATCACGAACCTAAAAGTAAAAAGTGGAGCCTTCAATTCAATGTGTTCATAAAATAACTAACAAAATTCATAAAATAACTAACAAAAGAAAGGTACAAGAACTATTTTTGTTAAATAGAAATAATAATATGGAGAATGCATTTACATACCACTACATTGCATATGTTTAATACAGTTATACTTAATCAAGAACCTATATTGGCACAAATATTTAAAGAAAATAATTAGAACCATTTTTAGAAAATTTTGAAACACTATTATTAATTCTCAGGTTCATTATTTGCCTGTTTATGACAATGGTGCACATAACTTTTCGAATGACGAATAATGCACATAACTTTTCATTTTACTTTCCCGTATACGTACGTAGGTCTATATACGTAGTAATATATGTAGTATAGGGATAGCTATGTAATGATGCGGAAAATCGATTTCGAGATTTCAACGGAAATACACGTGTTGGGGTCCCCTGATACCGAAATAGTGGGTCTTTTCAAAACGTCCGTCCATCCGTCTGTCTATCCGTCTGTGAACAACACTAGCGCGTAAACCATACGTGCGATTGCTTCCAAAATGGATATTCCACGGTCGATCTGCGTCCACTCGTGGCGCCTCGATTTTGAAAAACTTCCTTCAAAATTTGAGGGTACATGAAGTCCCCCGAACATTTTTTCCAGATATTCCAGATATAGCCATATAAATCCCACTCCCGACAGCATGGGAGGGTAATTTGCGAAAAATCAATGTCAAACAGTTCACGCACAAAAATAGTATTAGGTGGTATTTACTGTGAATGGAAAACAGGGTGGCAATTAATCTTAAAATCCTCAAACCAAGATCTATCGTTCGTTAATGGTTGAACTGGGTTAAAAATTATTCTTTCTTGAACATGCAAGAGTATAGCCAAGACTCCGGCCGCGGAGGGTTGACTTCAAATTGAAAATCTATTTCACCTTTTCCACTTCTTTGAATACTCGAAGAAGGTTGAGGCCTGCTAACTTCTTGAGATCTTCTCTGGTCCACGTCAGTTCGCCTGGTTTGGGTTGAGCTAGTCGTTCGAAAAGTCGAGGATACGAAGACACGTCTTCAAGACCTTCGGGAACCCTTAAAAAAACGAAAAGATAATTGAAAGTGAACTGAAATGGAAGTACTGTCCTACAAAAAGGAATTTTCTGATTACAAAAGCTTACTTTGAGACACCGTCGTAGTCGCTACCAATTCCGATATGGTTTACACCGGTAACATTACGAATATAGTTAATATGATCTGCAAATTTAAAAATATTATTGTGAGACATAGGTATTCCCTTGGACTTGAAACTTGAAGAATTAATTAGATTATTAGGTTCAAGTGTACTGACCTACAACGTCTTCGATGGTGGCATTTCTCTCCTCTCCTTTGCAGACTAAGAAATCAGAGAAGAAGTTCACCATCACAATTCCTTTGTTCTGTGGCTGTAATGTCATATTCAAATATGGATTTCAGGACTTGTGCTTGGAATATACTACTTCCGTTTAATATATGTTATTGAATGGAAACCAGTACTTTGCGGTATGCGTACAGGACATTAACACTTTACTGGACGCTTGCCGCAAAGCAAATGGAACTCCTGGCACTCAAAGGATGCAAAACATTGGAGCGTATGAATCAACATAGCTACTGCCTACCATATTGAGAATGATCCCGAGAATTTGAGTACATGATTCGAAGCACAGACATAGAACTAGATTGGCAATGCTACCCTCACAAGTGAAGCCAAGCAGGAGAAAATATTGGGACGCGCGCAACTTTTGACTTCACTTGTAGCTCATAATACTTATATAGTGCAATATAATCTTATGGCATTTGAAGTATATTTTTTGTGTGATTTGAAAGTTATTGCGATTTGTTTGCCAAGTTTTATCCTGCAAAATGAAAAGATCAATAAATGACCAGTTACTACTGTAAATTGCGCTCCGCTCTCCGCTAGGAAATAACGATCTAGTTTAATCATGTTACAACCAATCATTATTGTATACTACTATACTTTTTTCATTCAACGCAGATGAGAAAAGTGAAGTTTTAAATACCACTCTTCATTAAATTTGCACCTAAAGAGTTCGCCTTACTGAAGTTGCTTCCAATCGTTAACTGTTAGCCAGTGTAGTACTCGTTTAATTTTGATCATTGTACATCTAATTTTGATCATTCATCTACTTCATTCTTGAACTTGAAAAGTTAGGTCCAAAGGTCATCTGCTAAAGGACTCTTAAAATGTTTAAAATTAAAACCATGGTCAGTCGTTCATTTTGTTAAGATTGTAACACGTAACTCTAAAAGAAGTATGAGAATACAAATCATCTGCCTTGAATTATCCGCTCACGTTTTCTTGACCTCTCGCTTCGTATAGTTGCGAGAGGAGGGGGAGTTTGATTATTTTGACAAAAAGAATCTTGTCTCAAATTTGTAGTTCGTTTCGCGATGCAAAATAATTCCTATTATACGGGAGCGAACATTTCTGGTTATCGGATTTTGTCTACAACGCTCGTTGCTAAATGTATTCTTAGTTGAACTAATGGTGGCAAAGGAGTGGGGGTAGGTAATCGGGGCTCAAGAAAACGTGCGCGTATAATACAACGCCTCATAAAGGGGTGATAGAGATGGCGTGTGATATCTGCTTTTATCGTCTGCAATCGTAAGGCGTCTGTCGTCTATTGTCGCCACGTCCGTCAACATTCTATTCATAACATTTTATTCATAAAGATCTAATTATTATACAGAAAGTATACTTTTGGGGTATAAAAATAAATCACATCAATAACTTATTTGTATAAATAGTACCAAAGAAATAAATAAAGCAAATTGTTACAAAATACTTACTATCATTTTCAGAATTTCGTCAGGTACGTTTCGCGTATGATTGCACAAGGTGTATGCTGATGAATGAGAGAAGATCACAGGCGCTTTGGAAACTTCTATGACACTTTTCATTGTTCGTGCTGAGACGTGTGATAAATCAACCATCATTCCTAGTCTATTCATTTCGTGAATAACAATCTAAAAAAACAAAGCATAAATACAAAATAAATAAAATAAAGTCTCACAATGATAAACTAACAATTACTGGATATTTAATTCTGTGTCCAAGGATTGACACAAAAGTAGTCAAACTAACGTAAAAAACTGACAAAAATAAATTTTTCGGGGAAATTCTCCTTAGTATTTTTAAATGATGTCCTTTTCTTGAATAGAGAACACAATGGAAATTTACAGAAATACTCAAGATTTAAATAATTAAAATAATTGTTTAATATTTCCATCCATTTCCGGTGTTCTTAGGTCATATTTTCACGTACAGAGAATAGAGCAAATATCCAGAATAAGGCGAATGTAAACAGAACTCAGAAAGTATCAACGGCACAAGTCCACTCTATCTCATACGCTGACTGCAATCTCTAGTACTCTATACATCGCAATAAACCGCCGCCTCAAAGTAGGTTAATTAGCCAGTGTTTTAAATAACTTACAAGTTTTAAATACCACACTTCATTAAATTTGCACCTAAAGAGTTCGCCTTACTGAAGTTGCTTCCAATCGTTAACTGTTAGCCAGTGTAGTACTCGTTTAATTTTGATCATTGTACATCTAATTTTGATCATTCATCTACTTCATTCTTGAACTTGAAAAGTTAGGTCCAAAGGTGTAAAGAGCCGTTAATGTTTCCATTTTGATATTTAGTTGTACAAGTATTTTCGTATTACCGTCATATTGAGGGAGCGAATTTTAATGAAAAGTCACTTTTATTATTTTCCCTTTAGTACAATGCCTTTTAGTATACCTAGACATTAATTTTATGTTATGAGAAAAGGAAATTGCCCAATTTGTACACGATGTTTTTGCATTTTAGATTTCGACTAGTAAATAATTTTCTACAATTTTATTTGAAACATTTTTTGCCGATTTCATCGTCTTTATAATAATTTTAATAGTAGTTGCTTCAAATGATACTTACGGCATGCAACAAATGTTCTCCACAGAATTCTTTAGTATTCAATTTCTTCGCTCAGAAATTGTAATGTCAGCCTTTACAAGGTGTGATCAATAAAAGACCGGACTGATTTTATAACTTGTTTATTTCGATAGATACAACTTATTCGAATTCGTCACCCTCAAAGTAGTTGCCTTGGCTCACGACACATCTTTCCCAACGTTTCTTCCAGCTCTCGATCCCCGCCTGGGAAGCCGCCTTAGGGATCCTCTTCAGATCCGCCGTACAATTGGTTTTGATGTCCAAAATTGACTCGAATCGGCGCCTCTTCAAGGTTGATTTCAGGGTTGATTTTCGTCACCGGTTTTAATGGTTTTAAGAAAATCTAGTTCGGCGTCGGCTCGATCCAGGAGCTCCTGACAAATGTCCACACGTATTTGTCTTTGTTAAGCAGTCAGCACTCGCGGGACGAATTTTGACGCGACGCGCGTCATGCCCAAAATTTCTGTCAAAATGGTCTGAAAGGATCCAAAACTAATGTTCACTTCATCGGCTATCTCCCTAATAGTTAAATGGCGATTTGCCCGCACCAAATCGCTCACCAATTTCACGTGGTTGGGGTCTGTCGATGTGGAAGACCGCTCCGTTCGGAAATCTTCATCTGTCGAGGTTCTGCCCGATTTTAGGCGACTATACCACTCAAAATACTGGCTTCGACTCATTGTTTCACTCCCAAAGGCTTGTTAAATCATTCCGAAGGTTTCCGTAGCACTTTTGCCAAGTTTGAAACAAAATTTCACGCACACACGCTGTTCCTCCAACTCCTTCATTCTTGCCGTTGTACGAGGTGAAGAACAGGTTCACGCAAATACCGTAGTTGCTGCTTAACGGCTCAACCTATACAAACGCGACAGCTGCCGTTTTACTTGTCAAATGTGTCCCTGATTGGCGCAACCTTACTCGTTTAGATCCTCTGAACGGTTTGCGCGCAATAATATCAGACCGGTCTTTTATTGATCACACCTTGTATATGTAATCTAAGATTACTGTTACACCCATCAGCACCATTGCCAGTTCGCTGTATTCCGCGATAACTAAAGACAGAGATTTCCTTGTCCAGTCCAAACCAAAAGTTTACAAGCCGAGTTCATTTGAACGAAACGATGAAGCCTCGATTACATCATTAAGATATTTAACAGCTTGAGTTTTCCTGGTGAACTGGTTCTGTTAAGTGAACTGGTTCTGATCAATTTTTACGGTATTTTTATTTGCAGGGCATTTTAAAAACATTTTAAGAGCTTTTTATTGATCGTTTTTGATGATGGTTTAGGCTATCAAAATTCGCCCCCTAGTTACGTTATATCGCCTTAAGTTGTCTTACGTTCTAGCAAGGAACGAAAAGCCACTCTTAACGGACGGTGGCCGTCGACGACTTTACAGCCCGTGTCCTTTCCGCTCGTTAATAAGAATGGAAACAATTGAGTTGGTAATGGCGGGTGAGTACTGAATAAATTTATTTTCAGTAATTTTTAACCAATATTTAAACTTTTTGCATGTTTGAGGTATAATATACCTTAAGAATGTTTAACACTCGCACAAGCATACAAGCGCGCACAAACACGCGCGCACAAACACGCGCGCACAAACACGCGCGCACAAACACGCGCGCACAAACACGCGCGCACAAACACGCGCGCACAAACACGCGCGCACAAACGTATTCACACACACACACACACCGGGGCCGTTTTAACCGCATTGGGGGCCCTTAGGCTGGGTTAATTTGGCGGCCCCCTATTCTTAGTCATTCGTTGCACAGAAATTCACCCGAGTGTGGGGCAAATACGTCATAGCTCCGCAACAGTGCTGCCCCACACGCGTTAAGGACAGCCACGAATGAAACGGATTTCGGAACTGAGTCAGTGCGTGTGCGCTACGCCGCGAGATTATAGACAGCAGTTCGTGGCACTGACTAAGAATTTGGAATTGTGATCGTTGTTATAATTTTTACAATAATAATTATAATGATAATAATTATTATTGTAACATATTTTGTACAAAGTCTTCACTCCTTAATTCATAAATTATTAACGTGTAATTACTTAAACCGATCTCCCCTCCCCCAATGTCTATGTTGAAATATAAAGAAAATCCTATCAAAAAAATTAATTCAATCAAAATACTTAAATATTTTATTACACGTTTTGTTAAAAAACCTTAACTTCTCATCATTGAGTGGCATTCTCTCATCAACTAGCAACATTTCATATTATAAATATTATCCAATGATGCGCGGCATATCACTCAGTTTTGCCAATTTTTTGCGTATAGTTTAAGCATACATACCTTTTTTGTGTTTTTTATTTTATTTTTTGAAACATTTATTATTCAGTAATTGTTTTAATAACTATCGGGGGCTCTGAGACCGTCCACACGACACTGACACACACGTAACACACACATACATTGTTGATATGTTAAGATCATCCTTTTCAGCGGAAATACATATTTTTTTGAATCATTAACTCAGTTGTAATTGCTAACAGACTTCGCTATCAGAAGAAAAAGTAATGAGGAACAACATAAAATAAGCTCTTTAAAAAAATCACCCGACTGCGCACTACATCTCTAGGGTTAAAAACGGAATATTGCGCTATGAACAGTAACTCTAAAACACGGAGTCCACCGTCTTCCATTTTGTTTTCTAGTAAGTTTATTCACCGTATGACGTGCAAGATATCAAAACGAATTTATACCTTTAATAAGGAAAATTGTCAAACCTTTTACACAAAAAATGAAGAAACTGGTACATAGTGTCCGCCATATTGGATTTTAGTTTGTACTGTAGTTTGTGTGTACTTAATATAGACTGTGAAATAACATTGTCAAGACAGACGAATGTAAACATACTTCGCATGAGAATAATAGACGAATCAGTCATACGGTAGATGGTAACACCATCACGAAAACATAACCCTCCTGTTTGCTTTGCGCAGCCGGGTAGAAAGCACAATAAAACTTGTACAATTCAGATTTACCTTTCCAAATTCTGTGATGCCATTTGGCTTTGGATTCTCCTCCGCCGACGAGTCAGCCCTGGTGGGAAAATAATATTTGTAATAATGAATGTCATATTCTCTGCATGCAAATAAAATACCCTCTCTCTTTCTTTCTCTCTCTCTCTCTCTCTCTGTATTTATTTGAAACAATATATACACACACACAGAGTGAGAGAGAGAGAGAGAGAGAGAGAGAGATACATAATAGATGTGATTAAATCCCTTTTCGATCGTTTGGGTGTGGTTGGGTAGCTCACAAACTATCAAAAAGGGATTTAATTACGTCTATTGCTCCTTATAAATGGTAATAGTTTTGCACCATTTATAATAACACACTAGTTCTCTTTCTTTAGTCTCTGAGCATTGTTTATTTCCGATTGAAATTACTTGGAACCACGCTTTAAATTTTTTCGAGTGACAAAAGTTTTGCTCTTAAGTTTTTGACGCCGCCAAAATTTTCTGGGGTGATGAAATGCTAGTGCATACAAAAAATCCAATTATTTCTTAACACTTTTTTTTTTCATTTTCAAACCCGTATTTGGCCACAAAAGTCATGATGACAAGTTTGTTTCTTTAATCAATTGAATACTTCTTGTGATTCTGTCTCAAAGAAAGAGAATTGCAATTAAATTCTATGATGTTCTAATAACGACTTACTTCACAAGTGTGAACTTACCACGGTGTTGAACAAGTGTGAGTTAATGTCAAGTAACGCACCCCCAATTCGTACATTAACCTGAGGACTGGCAGACTGCTGTCAATGGAATGGCCACCCTCCACTGCAATAAGGCTTGCTATCTTTTTCTGTTTGAACGCGTCTTGAATACCTAAACAGAAACATTTTTGAACAGGTACAAAGAATCAGCAGATGTGAGAATTTGCACATGTAATAAAATTTTTACCTTTCACAGAATCGACAAACTGAAGATCTCGAGGGTATTTCTTGATGAGTCTTTTAATTACATCTATTTGCTCCAACGTGTTCGTAACAGCATCTTTGTATTGAGTTTTGCAATCCACATAAGCTACCCAAAACTGAAAACAAAAACGATCACTATGAACAAAGAGTAAGTGTCCACGACGAAGTGAAAGATTCAATTTGGTACAAAGTTGTAAGGATAAACATGGAAGATATTACAAGAAAAAAACGCGAGTGATACTGATAAAAATATAACAGCAATACGATAATGAGAATTTCACTAATTAAAAATTGAAACAAAATCCTTTGGGCAATCCGGGTATTCCTGGTAACCAAGGCTGGAAGATCCTAATTTTTGTCCGACTCAAAGCGTAAATCAAGCGATTTGAATTCTATTCCCGGACGAAGAGAACGTTCAACTGGGCCGGATTTCTAAATAAGCTGAGTACGCTGCAGCCTAGAGCAAAGTTTTGGGGACGGCAGTTTCGCAATTTATTCAAATATTGGTTTTATGGTGAAATGTCGTTGGCATTTAAAATTAAATAATCACAGGTGTTGTCATTGCCAACAATGCCGTATATTTCAATAAGAGCAGCTTTCGATGGCTTAGCCATCATCATCAGTTTCTGCTGTCTGCTGTCAGTGCAGATTATACACGGTATGTGCATTGCGGGTTGCAATATTTTCCATGTAAATATCACTCCCTTCTCACCCACCCCTCAGGGGGTGTCTTACTCCCAGTGTATCCATTTTCCCATTGTAATCCCAGTAATAAATTATACCAAGTTTTATTGAAATGGCATTGTTCCCACGGTTAAGAATTCAGCTGGAACACGGACACACCCATTTACATATCCACCCATTTTTTAAATATTAATATTTTGGCAAAGAGTACATTTAAGAAGCAATGTTGACATAGGCAATGAGATAAATGATAGTATTATAGATAATAATACTCATTCCTTCATTTCTTCATTCATTCATTCATTCATTTCTTCATTCATTCATTCATTTCTTCATTCATTCATTCATTTCTTCATCCATTCATTCATTTCTTCATCCATTCATTCATTTCTTCATTCATTCATTCATTTCTTCATTCATTCATTCATTTCTTCATTCATTCATTCATTTCTTCATTCATTCATTCATTTCTTCATTCATTCATTCATTTCTTCATTCATTCATTCATTTCTTCATTCATTCATTCATTTCTTCATTCATTCATTCATTCATTTCTTCATTCCTTCATTCATTCATTTCTTCATTCATTCATTCATTCATTCCTTCCTTCCTTCATTCCTTCATTCCTTCATTCATTCCTTCCTTCATTCATTCATTCCTTCATTCATTCATTCCTTCATTCATTCATTCCTTCATTCATTCATTCATTCATTCATTCCTTCCTTCATTCATTCATTCCTTCATTCCTTCATTCATTCATTCCTTCATTCATTCATTCATTCCTTCATTCATTCATTCATTCATTCATTCATTCATTCATTCCTTCATTCATTCATTCCTTCATTCATTCATTCCTTCATTCATTCATTCCTTCATTCATTCATTCATTCCTTCATTCATTCCTTCATTCATTTCTTCATTCATTCATTTCTTCATTCATTCATTCATTTATTCATTCATTCATTTCTTCATTCATTCATTCATTTCTTCATTCATTCATTCATTTCTTCATTCATCATTCATTTCTTCATTCATTCATTCATTTCTTCATTCATCATTCATTTCTTCATTCATCATTCATTTCTTCATTCATCATTCATTTCTTCATTCATCATTCATTTCTTCATTCATCATTCATTTCTTCATTCATCATTCATTTCTTCATTCATCATTCATTTCTTCATTCATCATTCATTTCTTCATTCATCATTCATTTCTTCATTCATCATTCATTTCTTCATTCATCATTCATTTCTTCATTCATCATTCATTTCTTCATTCATCATTCATTTCTTCATTCATCATTCATTTCTTCATTCATCATTCATTTCTTCATTCATCATTCATTTCTTCATTCATCCATTCATTTCTTCATTCATCCATTCATTTCTTCATTCATCCATTCATTTCTTCATTCATCCATTCATTTCTTCATTCATCCATTCATTTCTTCATTCATTCATTCATTTCTTCATTCATTCATTCATTTCTTCATTCATTCATTCATTTCTTCATTCATTTCTTCATTCATTTCTTCATTCATTTCTTCATTCATTTCTTCATTCATTCATTCATTTCTTCATTCATTCATTCATTTCTTCATTCATCATTCATTCATTTCTTCATTCATCATTCATTCATTTCTTCATTCATCATTCATTCATTTCTTCATTCATCATTCATTCATTTCTTCATTCATCATTCATTCATTTCTTCATTCATCATTCATTCATTTCTTCATTCATCATTCATTCATTTCTTCATTCATTCATTCATTTCTTCATTCATTCATTCATTTCTTCATTCATTCATTCATTTCTTCATTCATTCATTCATTTCTTCATTCATTCATTCATTTCTTCATTCATTCATTCATTTCTTCATTCATTCATTTTCTTCATTCATTCATTCATTTCTTCATTCATTCATTCATTTCTTCATTCATTCATTCATTTCTTCATTCATTCATTCATTTCTTCATTCATTCATTCATTTCTTCATTCATTCATTCATTTCTTCATTCATTCATTCATTTCTTCATTCATTCATTCATTTCTTCATTCATTCATTCATTTCTTCATTCATTCATTCATTTCTTCATTCATTCATTCATTTCTTCATTCATTCATTCATTTCTTCATTCATTCATTCATTTCTTCATTCATTCATTCATTCATTTCTTCATTCATTCATTCATTCATTTCTTCATTCATTCATTCATTCATTTCTTCATTCATTCATTCATTCATTTCTTCATTCATTCATTCATTCATTTCTTCATTCATTCATTCATTTCTTCATTCATTGATTTATCCATTCATTAATTTATTTATTCGTTCATTTATTACTTTATTTATTTATTTATTTATTTATTCATTTATTCATTTATTTATTTACCTGTGCGGCGAGACGCCCAGCGCGCAGGCGCGGGAGGTCGGTGTGGCAGTCGTCGCAGCCCCACACGGCGTCGCCGCTCAGGTTGCGCTCCAGCGGCACCTCCGCCAGCCGGTTGCGCACCAGCACGCGCAGGTTGTTCGCCAGGTCGTTGTGCCTGCCACAGAGAGCGAGTCATTGGGTGATTTGAATAACCAGTGGCGCTACACAATGGCGCACACACTTTCCCGTATTAGTTTTCTATTTCCTCGGCTCGCTATTTGCACTTGACACATACTCTTGTCAGCTGCCATCAATCGCCATCCAAAGTACATTTTTGGACATTTTCTTATTTTTTCCGCTTTCCAATAGTAGAACGGAAATATTATTTTAAGGATATTAAAGGATAGTGAAATCTCGTCCTAAATTACCATTGTCTTTAAAAATTTGGATCCGCTTGTAAGAAAATTTTAAGCGTTACTGTATATTAGAAATTTGAAGCTCTCTTAAACAAAAAAATTTTAGGTTTCCGAAATACTTCGTTAGAATCAATTTGAAGCACTTAAACTCACAAATACAATAGTATTTACAAAGTGCTGGAAATTTGCATACTAACGGTGTGAGAGATGTTTCACAAAAATTACATTTCCGTAATTATTGAAAAAAACAAAAAATACCCCAAAATGAATTTTACGTCATATTAAAGAGAACAATTAGCACTATCTGTTAGAAAAGTTTGAAGAAATTATTCTGAGCCCAGCGCGCCAAAAGAGCAATTATTCAATGAGAAAAGTGCGTTTCGTGCGGGACTTTGAGCTAGTTTTCATAGATTAATCAGGGAGTATCTGTTTTGGAAGAAATTGTACGCATGGTTTGGGTGCGTATTTTCTTCTCTCATTGAATAATTGCTCACTAACTGATCTGCAGCGAACGGTCTATTTTCGTCTGTTTTGTTTGTCTAAGTTACTGCGCGTCGCGCGTGATCTTGACGACGAATGCTGTTTCAAGATGGTGTTCACCGTGTTAGGTTAAGTGATATAGTTGACGTGCATTGTCGGTCAAATCGTAGGAAATTTTCATCAATCATTCAACAGTCACGTATAACATCTCTTACCCATTCAATACGATTTGATTCACCTACAGAGGTCACCTCCGAAAATGCTTCGCACTCAAAGTAAATGCTTCGCACTAGAAGCAAATTCTCGATTTTATTCGTATGAATTTGTAACATTCTATCGTTTAATGTTATATCTAAGTTTAATATTTTTACTTTCCCGTATACGTACGTATACACGGAGTGATGTACGTAGTATAGGGAGAGTTATGTAATGCTGCGCGAAAAAATGGCCAATTTTCCGCGGAAAAAAATTCATTGCCGGGCCATGATAACGAAAAAGTGGATAAAACCAGTTGCTAAATTAAGAAAAAAAATCCCCCTAACACGTGGTGTAGCCAGAAACCCTGTTTTCTAGGTCCTTGATACCGAAAAACCAATTGAAAGGAAAACCGTCCGTCCGTCCGTCCGTCCGTCCGTCCGTCCGTCCGTCCGTCCGTCCGTCCGTCGTCCGTCCGTCCGTCCGTCCGTCCGTCCGTCCGTCCGTCCGTCCCGTCCGTCCGTCCGTCCGTCCGTCCGTCCGTCCGTCCGTCCGTCCGTCCGTCCGTCCGTCGTCCGTCCGTCCGTCCGTCGTCCGTCCGTCCGTCCGTCCGTCCGTCCGTCCGTCCGTCCGTCCGTCCGTCCGTCTATCCGTCTGTGAACACTGCTAGCGCCTAAACCATACGTACAATTTCTTCCAAAATGGATATTCCCCGGTCGATCTGATTCTAGTCAAAGCTTTGAAATCTTGAAAAGATTCTTCAAAATTTGGGGGTACTTTACATGAAGCCCCCCAGACATTTACAAAATTTTCTCAAAAACGGCTCCAAATTTTTCTTTAAATTTCTTGTATCAATAGAGTAAAATACACTTATTAACATGGCGTAGGTCCGATTTTTACGAATAACTCTGAATTTTCGAAAATTGTGAAAGTTTAAATTTTTTTCGGCGTCTTTCTCCAACTACAAAATTGAAGATAGAGATTTTTTCTTCAAATAAAATTTGTTCTGCATATTGAGTTCTTTCATAAACGTCATGTAAATGTTTTCAAAATTTTAGTAGTTTTCGTGCAATATTGCGTGCAATATGTGCAATTTTAAAAAATACAAAAACTACATTTTCTCAAAAACGGCTCCAATTTTTTTCTTTAAACTTTTGGTAGGGATAGTGGTGAATGTACTCTATCAGATGACATAAAAGCCATATTGCTCTATAGGTTGTTTTTTCAAAAATTACAAAAATGTAAATTTTTTCACGTTTCTCACGATAATATTTACATTAGCGGCGATTTTTTCACAAAATATTGTTTAAAGCACATGTACTCGTAAATATAATAATATTTACGAGTACATGTGCTTTAAATAATGTCAAGTAAAGTTTCTCAAAAACTCAACCGTTTTCCGTGAAAAGTAGCTCAAAATTTCGCATTTTCAGAAACGCTCAAACGCCATTTTCTCATATATGGCTACAATATTTTTCTTGAAACTTTTGTAACGGATAGTGTGACTTACACTCTTTAGTATAGCGTAAAGTTTAATTTGAGTTTTTTTTGTTTTTTCAAAAATTACATAATTGTAATTTTTTTGAAAGATCTCTCACATCTTTAATATGCACATTATCAGCAATTTGTAAACATTATTATATTGTGAGCGTAAGTGCTTCTTTAATATTCTTAAAATAATATTTCCGTTCTACTATTAAGAAACCAAAAAAATAAGAAAATGTCAAAAAATGTAGTTTGAGCGGCGACAGATGGCAGCTGGTATGTATCAATTCCGAATAGCTAGCCGAGACCAAAGAAAATAGAAAACTATACTGGAAAATGCACTTATCCTCGGGTTTGAGTAATAAACAGTGGTAAGAGGTCCGTTGACGCCTCCAGCATTCTTTCGGACGCGGTTGGCGTATCCCGATAACAGACGATGTTTCAGTCTCGTTCGTTCTCGATAATGGCAGTGCCGGAACTAGTGTTGTCAGATCGAATCGCTGAGCTTGCGCCTTCCGCCAAGAAGTGGTGTGAAACCAATTTAGATTACACTACAACAAAGATATATTACAGATTACATGCTGTGAATTCGTAATATGTTATAGTTTTAGAAAGTATGTACAAAAACCAAAAACTATTTTCAAGCAATATTCAAGTAAACGTCTGAAATATTGTATTTATTTTTAACTTTCGAATACATTGCCATACTGCCGCTCTAGGCTGCAGCCTACTCAGCCTATTTAGAAATCCGGCCCTGAACGCATCTTTTCTGTGGAGAGTAAAATTGTGCAGTTTGAAGTTGCATTTCCGTTTTTCAATGTGCGATTCCATTACACTTCCGAATTGATATGATATGTGCAGAATGATAGCAACGGTGACGGTAGCGAACGGTAGCGAATATGGCACGGCAATGCGGGCAGGAGCGGGGCTCAGGCGAGGCAGCAGAGTGCGAGGAGTGTGATAAGGAGGAGGGTGGAGTTGGGCATTTTGGCATACGGTATTTGGCAAGACAGGGCGATGATACACTTCAGGTAGAATTCATTATTTTCTCTACTTGAATCGAGGAATATGTTAAATAAATACCCAGGGAAATAAAAGTGAATTCGATTTTAAACTCGTGAGATATTTTAATCGCGTGGGTTTCCACTAGCTGTGAGAACAGTGTATGTAATATTGATCGATTGTTTTTTCGAGATTCCGAGCGCGTCAACTAATTAGGTCATTAGTCCCGTAAGTGTGGTGCTTGTTTTTTCCTCGGGAGGAGGCGGTGATCTTTCCCCGCCGGATGGCAAGATCCAGCGCCGACCTACCGCCGACTAGCAGCGTTATCCCCTAACCAGGTATCTCCCGCCGGCGGGCATCTCAGCCCGGCACGTGTGGTAGTGTAGTGCATGTTTGTCTAAGTATGTGTGCACGGGGTGAGGATAGGACAAGGAAGAGCGTGGTGGTTTACCCTCAGTTCCGTTCGTTCTCGGGGGTGATACCAGGCACCCCGATACTACTGTGTCCGAGAATGCCAGTTCCGGAACTACCATTATCAAGAACGAACGATAACGAAACGATAACTCGAGGCAGTCAGGCGGTATGTCTTGTTGAATAAGTCAAACTATTTTTGCGATTTGCGAGAATTGTACCTTGATCAATGCACAAGTAATCTAGCGGCACCTTCAATTTTTGTAGGTAGCCTTCGGCTTTTGACATGTATATAATAAAAATAATGAAAAATAACAATTATGATGTATATTTATTTCGCATATTTTCACGTAAACATATTTTAATGCATATTTAACTTTCTAAATCTTTTTTCTTGAAATGTATTTCTATTTTCTTCTGGTTTGGTTAAAAATGTATCTTTAAATCATTTCCACTTTCACCAACCCCAGCCGTTTGGCACCGAACCTTATTTTTTATCTAGACCTAGACAGATGATGTCATGTTTTTGAATTTGACAATCTGTATTTTAGATACCACAAGTTTGCTTTCCACTTAATTCTTTACACAATGAAAAGAAGAGGATTATTGTAGGTGACCGATGGGTGATCGCTGGACTCCGATTCGCAATGCAAACATCACTCGCGTCTCAGGGGGCAAGTCGATAACCGCGACATCCGACGTTGATATCCGCCAATTGTTTCACCGAATTCAGAGGCCATGGCGACTTACATCAACTGTTAAACAATAAATTGTGCCCAATGACGAAATGACGTTTTCACGCAGGAAAGAACAATACCCATCTCAATTTTGTTTAGCATATGCGTTTTTATTATGTAATGATGAAATTAATACCAAATGTTAATTGTGTTTAATAAATATGCCTTACATTCGAATTTGTAAGAAACTTAAATGACATATCAATAGGTATGAAATGAATTATTTTTTCCCTTAAGACATATTTTTGTGCTTTGATATGTAATTCTGGAATGTAAACATTTATCATTATTTTCTTTCATTACTTGAAAATAAACTGCAGATCCATTTACATAATTAGAGATTCCAAATAATAACCTTGATTTCAATATTGTGTAAGAATTCACAATGTAAAAACAATTGATGAAAATTATTTTAGTTTTTAGTTTTATTCTATTTTATTGATATTGTTAAAAAGTAGATTTTAAATTAATTTTTCCTCACTTTTACGCTTTTAATTATTTTAAAAAATTTTATTATTTTCTCTCTAAAAGTATTTGCAAATAATAGAGTGATTGTTACTTTCCAACAAATTAATACATAAATTGAAATTGTATTTTATTGCGATTATAATTAATCAAATATAATTAAATGAAAGAGTTCTGCGATCACAATAAGTGGCGATCTTAATCTCACAGTTGCGTCGAGCTGCCGAACAGCCGAGCCTGCATGGAGCGCCCGGCGGCGACCGCTTCTGCCGAGACAGCGGGTACCGACCGATACTGACGAGAACAGCCGAGAATGGAGCGGTTCCGGTTGTTTCAAATCTTGAGGGAGACCTACGTGTAGATTTCAACAGGCAGAAAAGTAGCTCGCGCGACCTTCGAGGCTCCGAGACTGCGAAAGCAAAGCTACCGAGACCGATCGATAATATAATGAGTTTTGCCCGGCTCTAAATGAAATGTTCGTTTCGGGCTCGTGGCCGAGATCGCTAAATCAGTAGTGCCGTAGTGATCTCGGACCGTGGGGTCGCGGGTTCGAGTCCCGCCTCGGGCATGATGGTGTGTTCGTCCTTTCACTCCCTATCATCACCATATCGTTTCATCCTCATACCATCACGTTAAATCTAATAGTGGTCGCTAATGACCTAGTAGTTGATGCGACTTTAAATAACTAGTGGTGCTACAGAATGGCACAGACTTTCCCGTATTAGTTTTCTGTTTCGTTTGTCTCGGCTAGCTTTTCGCACTTTCCAATACTCTTGACAAGCTGCCACATATCGCCGCCCAAACTACATTTTTTCGACGTTTTCGGTTTTCCAACAGTAGAACAAAACTATTATTTTAAGATTATAAAAAACAATTAAACCCTGCCCTAAATGGCAATTTTCGTTGAAAAATTTGGAGCCGTTTCAAGAAAATTGCGTTTAAGTGCTACTGTAAATACAAAATTTGAAGCTCTTTTTTAAAGAAAAGTTTCGAGTTTTCGAAAAACATCATTTGAAGCACATGTACTCATTATTATAATAATGTGAACAAATCCCCGCTAATGTAAATATTAACAACGTGAGAGACAAGTCAAAAACACTACATTTTTTCAATTTTTGAAAAAACAAAAGAATAGAGCATTATGGCGTTAATGTCATCTCATAGAACACATTTAGCACTATCTTTACCAAAAGTTGAAAGAAAAAATTTGGAGCCATTTTTGAGAAAATCTGTTTTTTGTAATTTTTTAAAATTTCAAACATAGCGTGCAATATTGCGCAAAAACTAGTAAAATTTTCAAAATATGTACATGACTTTAATGAAAGAACTCACTTTGGGCAACAAATTTTATTTGAAGGAAAAATCTCTATCTTCAATTTTGTAGTTCTAGGACAGGGGCGTTCAACCATTTGCTCCGAGGAGCTGCCGGTTCCTCTCTCCTCTTTCGCCGCAGAAAGAGCAAATGACGTCATCAAATATCGATCGGCGGCATGCGGCACAATGGGTCGCGTCGTATTTCTACGGGGTATTTTCCATTGCTCGGACTGAAAACGTCTCACTGCTCTGGAAAAGGATATTACGACAGAAAAAGCAGTGAAATAGTTTTGTAACATTTATTGGAACGTGTACTAGATATAAACATATTAGTGTGATTTGAAAATTTTATAAAACGACAATTTGCAAAGTAGCATAGAAAGAAAATATATTTTAAGATTACGCCGGCAATGCCAAATGTTAAGTTGCAAAAAAGTACTCAATAACATAAAGAAATGTAATTTCGGCGACATTACACAGTTTATCATGCTGCTAAATATGAATTATAGTTACCCAAAAAATATTATTAAATAAACTAGTAATACAAATTCTAAAAGTAAAGGAAATTAAAATTAAAAAATTGAAGCTAATTGCAAAATCAAGTATTATTCTTACACCTTTTAAGTGATTTTTCTCGCAATATACTTTCTATGATTGGAACAGATGACACGGTGCTGTTGAGCCGTACCATGCATTTCAGATTGTGATCTGTAATTGTACTTCTCATTCGAGATTTACAAATTTTCAAAGAAGCAAAAAATTGCTCACAGTTATATGTTGATCCAAACATACTTAACAATCGAGCAGCATGCCGATGCAGTTCTGGAAAACGGTTTTGTGAGAAGTTCTTTTCCTAAATGCTCACATTGTAGTATCGGTATGCAATAAAATTGAACTCTTGTGTATTGTGATATTTTACTGTCAAAACAACAAAAACATCAAAATACATCCAAAACATACTCCTAGTGAGGTATTGTTTTTCAAAGCACTAAAAACTTCCATTCGTTCTCCAGCGTACTTTTCATTTTCATCAGCATGATTAACTGTATAATGTCGTGTGCTCTGGTCCGCGAAGGATCCTCTGGTCTGCGAAGTGCTCGCGTCGACTTCCACGTTTCCGCGACTGGAGATACCGGACATTGTGACAGAGGTTATCGCAAGGCGCGCAACGCTCGGGCTCCGGTCTGCTCTCTCGGCAGAAAATTCGGCTCCGCGCTGACGATTTGCTCTGCTTGAGCAGCCCTATTATAGGAAGACGCTGAAAAATTTCAAACTTTGGCAATTTTCGAAAATTCAGAGTTAACCGTGAAAAAGGGACCTACGCCACCTAATCAGTGTATTTTACTCCATTCTCATAAGAAATTTAAAGAAAAACTTTGGGGCCGTTTTTGAGAAAATTTTGAAAATGTCCTGGGGGCTTCATGAAAAGTACCCTCAAATTTTGAAGAAAGTTTTTCAAAATCGAGGCGCCACGAGTGGACGGAGATCGACAGGGGAATATCCATTTTGGAAGAAATTGCACGTATGGTTGACGTGCTAGTGTTGTTCGCAGACGGACGCACACGGACAGACGTTTTGAAAAGACCACTTTTTCGGTATCAGTTGACTCCAAAACTTTTATTTCCGTTGAAATATCGATATAGATTTTCTGCAGCATTGCATAACTTTCCCTATACTACGTATATTACTCCGTATATACGTACGTATACGGGAAAGTAAAAAAATTGTTACATATTTCTGGATGAATAGTACTTACACCATATTAAATTTGTAAGTCATTAATTTTTACTTTCTCGCTACAGAGTAGAGAGAAAGTTATGTAATGCTGCGTGAAAAAACGGCGAATTTTTGGCAGAAAAATTCTTAATTCAGGGCCCTGGTAACGAAAAAGGAGAGTTGCTTAATTTAGAAACAAAATCCGCCAACATGTGGAGTAGCCAGAATCAGTGTTTAATGGGTCCTTGATATCGAAAAATCGAAAGACGGCCAACCTCCGTCCGACTGAGCAACGCTAGCGGCTAAACCGTTCTGCCGATTTTCTCCAAAATTGATATGCCCCGATCGGTCTGGCCGATGTCGCGGACCCTGGAGTTTGAAACTCACATTTTAAATGTGGGGGCTCTCCCGAACATGAAGACCCTGAGAGATTTTCAAAATTTTCAAAAAATGACTACAACGTTTTTGATTAAATTTTGTTGTTGGATAGTGTGAAGGACATTTAAGAGAATTGTGCAGGTCTCATATTCGTTGAAAACCGCCTTTTCGAAAATTGCAATACTTTAAAAATTTTTCGGAGTCTTCCTACAAGTAAAATATTAAAGATAGAGATGTTTTCCCTTAATGAAATCTGTTCCTTAAAGATAGGTTTTGGCATGTCATGTACACTTTTTCGAAAATTTTAGTCTTTTTCGTGTACTTTAGTGTGAAAATATGGGTGATAAAATATGTTTTGTTTTAGTTCACTAGTTTTTATTATTATGCAATGTCTTAAACTATATTGCACTGCCTACCCTGATGAATGGCCGCCACTGTGTCTGTCCCATCGAAGCACCGCCTCAACCATATGTGGTTGTGTAAATTCTTGATTGATTCATTGATTGTTAGTAATTCCGGTCGCATCAACGGCTAAAGTCATTATTTCCGAAAGTGTAGTGCACGTTCCCCCGTCGGGAGGTGTCTTGGATATTCCCCAGCTGGGTGGCGAGACCGGCGCCGACCGACCGTCTGCTACACTGAAAAAAAAGGGCCATTGACTCTCAACCACAAACCCATGGTTAAGTGTCTTCCAGTTGTGACGATCGATTTATACATTGTGGCAATAATCAGAGAGTCTATGGCAATAATCGCCATAGATGACGTGCTGGTAGTTGATTGTCAAGCTAACCAACCGACGAAGGTTGGAAAATACGCGATTCTTATAACCATCAGTTGACTTCATATAACGTTCTAATTGGTTCCCGCAACCACGGGGTTCTCAACGCTTCCTCAACGCTTCGGACATGGTTGAGTTGACCAACCTTTGGCGGGAGACCAGCGCGGCCTGAGGATGAATTTGACAGCTGGAAATACGGACGAGTTTCAGAGTGTGATTAATAAGGACTCTGGAGAGAGTGTTCACTTAAGTTTCTAAAAGACGAAATATTAAGATGGATATCTGCTGAATCGATTCCAAGAGAATGCTCATTGTCACTCAATGGTAAGTGAAACATTTTTCATGTGAGGTTACGGCCACATTACTCTAATCGAGTAACAAGTATTTTTAACGTATAATTTATGATTCATTGCAGGTTTATCGTTTGGCGGTACACGAAGATGTGTGTGTGTGTATGTGAAGGGGAATCCAGTACTTAATTTGGAAAATGAGTGTATTCTGTTGTGAGAGTAGTTAGCAATTGTGCCGAATCTTTATAAGAAGAAAATTTTCGAATTTCTAAAATTCTGTTGAAACTTGGTTATGTTGATCATGGTATTTCGTTGTTGATGAAAATACGCAGTATATATGTTTATAAAAAGTGTTGAAATGTGTCAGAGAAGTTGTTGATTAAGACCAGAAAACTACACATGCAGAACGTTTACACAATGGGCACTGCAAAATGATGTGCAACTTGATATCATTGAATGTGTGTTTCTTGAAGGATGAGTAAATAAAGGCAGTTTTTAAACAATCAAGTTAAGATGCATGTGATTTGAATTGGACATCACAGATATGAAAACCTCAATAGACCCTATTTGATGTCAGCTTTTGGTGACATCCTGTGATGCTGTGCTTTTGAATTCTTGCAGTGTTCTTTTGTTCCGTGCTGTGTTACATACCAGCATTCACATTGAAATGTAGTGTACATAAGTGAAAAAGTTGACAACTGATTTATTTGCACTGTCATGCACTGGAATGTTTTGATGCATTTGTAGTTCATCAAATATTTATGTTTGCTATGGTTCAGCAATTTAATTAAGAAAATTGCTACCATTTTATTTTATAACTGAAGAAAATTGTGGAACTGCAAGCAATCTAATGTTCTTCAGAGATATTAAATTCCATTGTCCCTACTCTGTTTCCTTTAATAAATTAATGCAGTGTTTTGAGTAATCAGATGAGTTCCGTATTATTTTATTGCTTAATTTATATTTGTCAAATGAGAAAATGATATCTTTCAGGATTCAAATGTATGTAAGTAAAATCTAAACTAATATTCTGCCCATGTCCATGCTTTTTTATTGTTGGTTTCAAATGGTATCTATGAATCTTAAAGATTATACAAAGTGAAGCTTGACTACAAGCCTCTGTATACGAGATGGCTGGTATGTCAGTAAACTGAATGAATTGTTTTTGGGGTCCAGCATTTGTTAAAAGTATTCTTGTGATTCTGAAGATTGCATTCATTGTTGGTAATTGTCTCTTTAAAAAATTCATTAATTTGTATCATCTCTTTGTATCAAAATTAATCAATTAACTTATTGATTTTAATTTTATTTGTTTATTTTCATCTTTAAATATAAATTAATAGCGTCCTCTGCGAATAGAGGGAAGTGGTTTCAGTGTACAATAGTATATTAAAAGAATCAAGTACTCGAGCCTTCTTTATAGGAAGGGTTCATTTCTAGTTTTCAAATGTTGTGGGATTTATTTTTGCTCTTTTCATACTTGCATCAAATCAGTAATATCAGATATTTGATAATCGCTTCATTTCTCATTGAATATCAGTAAGGTATATATTTTAAAATTTGAACACAGGCTGCGACATGCCAATTGTGATGATCTTATAATTAAAACTAATTATATTTGAAACTTGTTCCACGTGGCAAGGCAAAAATTATTCAATTACATTTAGTCACATCCGTTCCCCATCATTTTTAAATTATTAATAATTTAAATACTTCAGGTATATAACCTGACGCCCAAAATAATTAATTAACTTATTTTCAATTTCAGTATAAGAATTTTAAGAATATTGTTGAAAGTCATTGTATCATTGTGCTAATGAAAAAAAACCCAGCAAAAGTGTTGAACAAATCCATGTTAAAAAGCATAATTTCTCAAACCTTACATTCCTAGACAAAATTAGTCAATTTTTAAACAAAATGACAACGAACAGGCTTAGAATATCTCAGGTTTAGAATTGTATCTCTACATTCTGTACATACTTGTTATTTGTAAAGCTATGAATGCTCATGTAATTGCACATTTTTTGATGCCAATCTCTCTCAGAAACTTGAATGTAATGCAATGTAAAATGCATATGTATGCATATTTTATGTAATGCATATTTTGTGTATTCCAGAATTTTGGGACTATTAGTTGAGTTTATGTAGTTAGGATAAACTTGTTAAAATACTAATGTGTGCCCAACACATGATGTCAAAATTTTTTTTTCAAAATATGAGGCAGTACTGTGTGATACCGCTTCTTGAGGACTGAAAACTTTTGAAAAGTTGAAAGAAAAGTTTTGATTTGGTTGTCACTATTGAAATTATATTTTCTAATATTTTTCAGTCCCTTTTTTATGTAGGACAACCACATTTTAAAAAATCCAAATTTATTTTTTATTTTGTTCAATGAAGGGTTTACATTTGAGATTCTATTTCCCTCATCAAGTGTAACAAACTACAAAATTAGTTTCCGAAGAAGAAGCCAAATTAGTGTTTACAATATTTGTTAAATTAAGGAAGAACATAAAAATCACTAAAGTTAAAAAAAATTAACGTTATACCCAATTTAATTTGAAAACTTACATCAAAATATAAAAAAAACAATTGGAAGATGTATTAAGTAAATTTTTCTCAATGTGTGTGGTTTTTATTTTTTATTGTAAAGTTTCAGTTGTCACAGACATGCAAATTTCATGGACTCTACATTGTAGAATTTGAGTTTTTATGTTAGGAGTGTGCAGACAGGGGATGCATACACTATTTCTGATCCTTTCAATTATGTTTTATTTACATATTTTAATTATTTGCTAGTACACATCCCTTAGCGACACACTTCTTAAAACTATTTTCATACTGCCATCATGTTCCCTCATTATTCTCACTTTTTTTAACAAATATTGAATTATTAATTTAATTTTTTAATTCAATCTTTATTGACGATTTGTTACTAGTGTACATGATTATTTAGATGAGTGTGTAAATACACAATTATTCTTACTTCAGAAAACAAAATTTAGAATTGCATAGTTGGATTTTGACCTTGGTCTAAAAAAATATGAAACTTTCTTTCTTTAATGGTTTTACTCTATGGATTTGAGTTTTAATTTACTGAACAGTTTTGATTGTTCTTATTTTATATATTCGGAATACTGTCACTTTCAGTAATTACTAGGGATTAACAATGTTTATATTGGCAAACGTTGTAATGTAACTTTGTAATAATTGGTATCTCATGTAACAAATGCTAACTTCATACTGAGAGGTGAGAATTTTGTTCTATAAAAAGTATTATATACAATTTGGAACAATCAATTTTTAAAGACTGCTGGCATTTATTTTGTCTTCGATTTCTATTGTGAAAAAATCATAAATATTTTTGTCTAGTTTCAGGGAACATGCAATTCTAATGTCCAACATTGATCTACTATGCAATAACTAAATTTTTATTAGAAAGAAGACATGGAAATTGGAACTAGCCCTCTCATGTGAAAATTTAATTACACTGTGCTTTTGTTAATAAAACTTTGTGATTTGGGAACACTTATTATAGTTTGGGATTGATGCAAAGAAATGGTCATGATTAATGCATTTATAAAAGCTATTTCCTCTTGTAATTATTATTTCTTCATAAACAATGTTTACATTGTTTCCTGACTCACTATTTTTGGACAACGAAACTTAGATTAGACTAATTTGAAACTCATTAAACACTGAGAGGCCTGCAAGTACTAATTAGAAGTTCAATAAAATAACATTAATAATGTGCATAAATAAAATGGATTTTCATCTCTTTATCATATTTCTTATTCTAAAGGAGTAAGCCCTGCATGCAATTTTTGTGTTATACAAGGCTATGGGCTGTTTCCAAAATGTTCTTGTGTGGTTTTTACTACATAAGAAAACTTGCATTGTTCTCAGATGCAAAACTAGTATCTTACTTTTCAGTATTTGGCTTCATTGTAATGTTTTATTTTTTGTGGCGCCTAGGGCACTTACTAGCTAAAACTTGTTGCTGTGAAATGTTCATTTTAAATGTATAAAAAGATAATGTAAATAATTATTTAAAATATAAGGAAGCATTTATAAGTATCCATCAAGTGTTTTTCTCATATCAATTTCCCAAATATATCTATTTCAATTGCTTTCACATTTGTTCATATTCCTGTTTGTGATTTTCATGCCTGCAAAACTGTTATCAGTTTAATGTGATTGAGTTTGTGTGTTAATTTATTCTGACCCTTGTTTCAGTGGAGTCATTTGCAACTTGGTCTTAAAAGAGATTATGTGACGGTTAAAAACTAATAAATTAGTTTCATGGAATGTAAGAAATTTAAACTTTTATTTAGTGATGGTTGTGTGCCACAAGTTGCAAATGACTTGGTGAAATAAAGGACTGAAGAAATGAATTAAGAAATACTCTATATTTTTGAGTTGGTTAATTGATTTTACAAATACTGTATTGAGTTTTGCTTAATTTTTTTGTGTTGGTTAGCGGTCTTGAGTGTTTACTTGTTGCTATTAAATGTTAAGAGTGAAAATATTTGGCTAAATATTATGAATGAAATTATTTCAGAATTAATTTTTATATATCTAATTCTATTCAGCAAGTACTTTTAGTGTCAAATTTGCAAAAATCTTTGTTAAAAAAATTCTTCAAATTGACTTCTTACTTCTTTTTCAGTTGAATTTTTAAAATGTAACAATTTTTAGAATCATGTTTATATAAAATTTGATTCCAGACATTGTTACATAATTTTACAAAATTATACAAAATTTAATTCATTTATCCAATTAATTTACACTGAATTTTATTGAAAATTTGAATTTTGACATTGTCTCTACTTGTGGTTTTGAATTGTCTTGCATACGCACAAATTTATGCAATTCTGAAAAATTTTATAATTTCTTAACTACATAACCAACAATTTAATGCTACAGGTACACTGAAAAAAAAGGGCCATTGACTCTCAACCACAAACCCATGGTTAAGTGTCTTCCAGTTGTGACGATCGATTTATACATTGTGGCAATAATCAGAGAGTCTATGGCAATAATCGCCAGTCAACCACGCACTGCAAACATTTTGTGGTTCAAGACTCTACGTCGGCAAGGGAATCACAAGACCCAGCGGTGGTTGAGGGCACCACGGAGGTTCACACATGGCGCCGAGGTTGCGTCAACCACACAAATAGCTGGGCCATATTTTACTATTAAATTTGGTTGGGAGAACCGAATTTTAATGTGCGGCAAGCAATCCTTTTTTTCAGTGTAGCGGGGTTTTCCTCTGCCAGGTGTCTCCCACCAGCGGGGCACCGTCGCAGCCGGGGCAAGTTGTAAGCCCCCGACCGGTCTCCCGGAGTGTGTGGTAGTGTAGTGTATGTAACTTAAGGGGTAAGGATAGGTCGAGGAAAGAAAGATCTCGCGAGATCCATGGCCCGTTTGTTAGGGTTCTTTCTGGCATTCGCCTGGTGTTGATTGGAGAAACCACGGAAAAGTACCGATCAGAGCAGGTGGCCGCTAGAATGCTCCATGTAGCGACAGAACTCTACCTCGTTGACAAGCTAGTATGGAAAATCTTGCCATCGTCGAAACTCGAACCCAACGTCTTCCCGGTCATCGACGCTACAGAGACAACTACATTGGCGCAGAGCTACCGCAGTTGGTTCTGTCGACAGGGAACGGCGACACCGCCAATGACTAAAAAATCTACAATTACAAATATTACTACGCAAAATTACCTGAATTTTGGTGTTACCGTCAGTTACCTTCTATGGAAGCACACAAAGTAATTTTGCAAATGACTAATCATTCTAAGGTGTGGAAAAGAGTTTATGCGGTTGTGTATATTTTTACTCTACAACTTCTCTGTTCTGATCAGAAAGGGTCCCCCCCGATAAGATGGTAAAAAGTTCCCCTCAACCAAACTACATATGAGTGGTTACACTATAATTCTAACATAAAAATAATATTTTTGAAAGGTTTTTTAGCCTCCGTCCTACCACCCACACCCCTATACAGCCAAAAACGTGTTTTTTTAATTTCAATTTTTTTCGACACCTGAACACTATTTCATCAGACTGAAAAAAATATGATAAATAAGAACACAACTTGGACTATCAGAAAAATATTTTTAATATTTTCTCAGGCCCAAATTCGAACACAAAAAAATATTTTCGAAAAAAAATATCAAGAAATATTTTTTACTGTGTCTCAGAAGCCTGGAACAGGCTCGAAAAAATGTCAAAGGTTCCTCTTTACACACAAATTGTTGTGTATTTTTTTCAGATTTTTCCGATTACTGGGCTGCAGTTAAAAAAATAAAAACCATTTTCCCGCCTTTAAAACACCTGACTTTCAATATACTTTGAAACTGACTGTAATGGTTCTCTGCATTTATTTTAGTGTTTATTATACATTTGTATACATTGCTGTATCACCCAATAAAGTTTTGATTTTGGAATATACTTACGAAGTATCATTTTTAAAGCTTTCTAATCATTTGTATGAGAATATCATACGCTAAGGAAAGATAATAGTGTTTGGCAGTTTATTAAATAATAATTCCGTCATATTTGAGGGATAATTGTGGGACATGTGAAAAAATGAAGGGGAAGAGTTTAGACCCAGATTTACAAGAACTGTTTTACTTGTCTTAGAACACAGACACTGGCACGAAAAACTTCATCTCAGAATGCTTGTGAATTTTTTTCATATTTTTTTAATAGCTGGGTCATAGTTTTAAAAAAAAACTAAGACATTTGTAGTCAACCACTTGGCAGTTCGGCAGTTGCCGCGTCCTAAGCACGTGCGACCTTGCTTGAGGAGGAAGGTCACAGAATAGCAGCTAAAACGTTGACAACTGAGCCTAGAACGCGGCGCCTCCCGGACAGATACATAGTAACGTATTGGTTGCGGAAGCCTGTGGTCTCACGTCTGTAGATTGTTTCAGACTAGAGAAAAAGTTGTCTTTTCCTTTACCTAAGTATTTGTTCTTGAATACGTATAAATATGGAGACACTCGTACAATCTGTACACGTGCGAAAACTCTGCACTTAGTAAATAATAATTGTACGAAAATTGAAAATTGATTTAATGTAGCACCCAACTGCAAACGCTCATCCCCCGAAAAGTAGTTTACGGCATTATAGACCCGGTACTGTGCGAGAGAATTCATTCCAATATTGCTGAGCGTTGAGATACAAATTCGCAGAAAATAAAATAGTCCCGTTAATTTTATCGTGAAAGATAATTTCAGTATTTTCCTTCAATTTAATTTTACATTGAAATCGGCTTCTCTTTTCTGTCCATCTGTGCTACAGAAAAGGCGCACCCAAAAGAACTAATATGGAAAATTGTAAAATGGGATGATCATGAAAGTGGTATTTTGAAAAATACATCCCAACAACATAATCGGGGCCTAATATGTTCCCCTTCACGTCCCCACTGTCCCCCATCTATCCTGCACACGAAATGTCCCTTATCATTTCCCCATTTGTCATCTACCCGTCCCCAAAACATGTGGGTTAGAATTTACTTGTTCTCAAAAAAAAGGCGTGTCCCCATGAGACAAGCAAACCTGGTTTAAAAGGCCTAGGAAGCATCGCTTCCGAGTTATTTACCATTATAATGTGTGTTGCAATAATCTTTTTTTGTATGTCATAATCTGCAAACTTCTATTTTTTCTTCTAAAATCTGTTTGATGTAGGATGGGGTGTAATTGATGATGTAGGATGGGGTGTAATCCACCAGTATCACACTTACAAGGTCTTGTGTCGATTGTTTCTTATAAATTGCCAAAACTATCGTCTTTCCGTAGCATACGATTACTTATGCAAACGATTAGAAAGCTTTAAAAATGATACTTCGTAAGTATATTCCAAAATCAAAACTTTATTGGGTGATACAGCAATGTATACAAATGTATAATAAACACTAAAATAAATGCAGAGAACCATTACAGTCAGTTTCAAAGTATATTGAAAGTCCAGGTGTTTTAAAGGCGGGAAAATGGTTTTTATTTTTTTAACTGCAGCCCAGTAATCGGAAAAATCTGAAAAAAAATATACACAACAATTTGTGTGTAAAGAGGAACCTTTGACATTTTTTTCGAGCCTGTTCCAGGCTTCTGAGACACAGTAAAAAATATTTCTTGATATTTTTTTTCGAAAATATTTTTTTGTGTTCGAATTTGGGCCTGAGAAAATTTAAAAATATTTTTTTCTGATAGTCCAAGTTGTGTTCTTATTTATCATATTTTTTTCAGTCTGATGAAATAGTGTTCAGGTGTCGAAAAAAATTGAAATTAAAAAACACGTTTTTGGCTGTATAGGGGTGTGGGTGGTAGGACGGAGGCTAAGAAACCTTTCAAAATATTATTTTTTATGTTAGAATTATAGTGTAACCACTCATATGTAGTTTGGTTGAGGGGAACTTTTTACCATCTTATCGGGGGGACCCTTTACATCAAACTGCTTGAGACGCAACTCGTAATGTAAAATTGTAAATTATATTCTACGACCCGCTTCTTAAGATACTTAATTCCGGGGAATTATTCGCTTGCTCTTTCATTAACAACATAAAACAATGAAGTGAAATGTCAAAAATTGTGGACGTTCAAAATTGCAGACGTTTTAAAGATCACTATCGTTCGCTGTCTGTTGTCTGTTTTCAATTTCGTTTTAACACAGTCCCCTTTGATGCCGAGATAGACCCTCTATTTGCGCTCGCATCTTCTTATCGTTCCGGCAAGTGTCAAACGGCGGTAAGATTAAAAAGAAGCTCACAAAATTCCCTTGCACAGTCATAAAACATGTCGGTTGTAGTTTGAGGTTTGATCTCGTTGTTTCCACAAAAGACATTCAACATTACTACTGTACTTGTTTTTAATTTTGCCGGACGAAAAGTAACATTTCCTTCTGATCGCGAATACATTATTTCTCTCCTTCTTCGTATTATCGCCAGATGATTATGAAATTTTGATGGTCTATCTTAAGATAGTATGTTCATTAGATCGACCACGGCAAAGTAGCCCCAAAAATACTTTAATGAAAGTAAAATCTCTGTTTCTACATGTCGGTACGAAAAAACTTGGCCTTTACCGGCCTAATGTTTTAATAAAAGAAATTTCAATTAGTACTGTCTTTTATGGAAAATCTTTTGCGGGCATTTTTAGGTTATTGAAGAAGGTCTACGAAGAAAGTACCCTTTTCTTTTATTCAATACCAGTACATTTTTTCAAGAATCAGATGATATTAAAATGAGGAAAACCTGCAATCTTACTTCACTGGGCGTTCTGGGAAGTAAATTTACACACGCACAAAGAAAATGCTGAGAAATTCATTGCAAGTGAAAGTACTGACTCTCGGACTAGGGAGAAGTAATGGTGTACAAATCATGCTATGTCAGCACGTTTCTCTTGAGGCCCAAGAGTATATCGCCCTAACTTAAATTTTGTTCCAAAAACCTTTGAATGTAACCAACGTGGACTAATATTGTAGGCAGAAAGAAAAGTACGGGCTCCGAAGTCAAACTAAAATGTATTAGGTATTGCCATTTCTGAAAATTGAAAACCATGCAAGAGTCTAATTTTTTCAGTAAACTTTATTTTTCAATTACTCCTGGAAACAAAATAATGATCAATGAAGATTCGACAACACTGTAAATATTGTTATTGCTGTTAATAATAGAAATGTCACAATCGAAACTGTATCACCATTTTGTACCATCTTCATTGAAAACTGTGATTTTGCTTCATTCCGATTTGTAAAGAACAGTGCGGTTAATTGTGATCATGTACTCAGGGAACAAGATTTGATATCGATCTTTGAACTTCATAAGTCAGCATGAGAATTCATTCGGAATAGTGAAATGTGAAGTTTCCGGTTTTCGTCATAATTTGAAGCATGTAAATACTGAAATTCGACTTAGCTGCAATAAAACCTCCACCGCCTCTGATCACTTCTCTGCTCCGCCTTCCCTTCCCCTGCGCTCTGAGATGTGGCGTGGCGCTATCCCGTCGATTGTTTGATTGATTGACCGACTAACGATTCCGGGCGCATCAACTGCTAAGACCATCAATCTCGTAAGTGTAGTGCATGTTTTCATCGCTGAATGGCGAGATCCGGCGCCGACCTTCGTCGGCTTCAGGGATTTTCCCAACCAGGTACGACTCACGTGCCTGGCACCGCCTCAGCAGCGACAAGCCCCAAGCTCCTGACGTGTATGGTAGTGTAGAAATGCATGAGAGCATATGTGTGAAAGTAAGGGCGAGGAAAGGACAAGGAAGAAGAAGGAAAGATCGCGGGCGGTCCGTAGCCCCTTCTTAGGGTGCTACTCTGGCATTCGCCTGTTGTTGATAGGAGAAGAGAGCGATTAGAGCAGCCTGCCGCTAGAATTCTCCTCCAGACAGCGGCTGAAATTCGACGTAGCTGACAAGCTACAGTATCGGCAACGTATATGCGACTCTAGCAGTTCTCTTGCCACGTGCCGTGGTACGTCATGTGACCTGCTCTAAAGCAACCAGCTTGCGTGGATTTGTTTACTGTCTCACAGCCCGGGTTCAGCCAACTGACTCACACGAAGTCGCGGAGGCGATGAGTTCGGCTTTGGCGAAAGTTATGAACACGATATCAAAACGTGTCATTAACATGTCAGTACGTGTGAATGTTTTGATATTTAATGTTTCTGTGACAAAGGTGTGCCATGGGCGCAGCCATGTGTGGCAACAGCGCACCGAACTGTCAGAATCCCTTATATGCTGCCAGTACTATGTCGAAAATCCTGCTACCGACGGGACTGCAACCCTAGAACCTCCAGTCAGAGGTCCTACAGAGACCTCAGGGGCGGATCCAGCAGATCGTAGATTTTTGTTAAACAAACATATTTGTTATTACATTATTTATATATTGTAGACATGATACTATTTCAATATTATTGTTTCAATAATTACATAATTTGATCATAAATAAATAATATTTAAATCATTTTTGCCAAATACAGGAAAGTAGACGAAAACTCTAGACCTTTTGGAGGGATGGATCTGCCAGTGAGTGACCCCCCCCCCGCGGCGGTACTCACCCGTCGATGAGCGGCGCGGCCTGCAGCGCGGCCAGGGCGATGGCGCGGGCGCCGCCGCCGCCCCCGTCGGCGGCGGAGGAGGGCCGGAGCGCGTCAGCAGCAGCGGCAGCGCCACCGCCGCCCCACCACCGCCCCACCGCCAGCGCGCACACCCCACGCCCAGCGCGCGGACACTGCAACGCCAGTGATTTTGGTTGGGAGGACGTTTATTTACACATTCATTTCATAGTCACTACATTAACTGGGCCTTTAAGCCCTTACAAAACAACAATCTACGAAATTCTAATCTTTGGAATCTTGATATTCAGTACTCATCGTCTCTCCATTGTATCAAAGGCGCGCAAAGAGAGTATATTGCGGATATAGAAAAAACTCTGAGGTGGAGAAACCTGAAAGGGGCCCGAAACCTGAAAGGGGCCCGAAACCTGGAAGGAGACAAAATCTGCTATCAGAAGACGAAACCACAATCTACAAACCAGACTAATTAACTAATTATTGACAGGCGCAAATGTAAAGTTTTGTCTCCTTCCAGACTTCAGAAACTTCTGCACATAAAAGAAACAGTACAACAGAAAATTGTCCGCAACCGCATCTCAGCGCTTACTTTCCGAGCAACATACGTACACCATGCAAGCACTATTTTTTACCATTGCAAAGGGGCAGATCCTCACATTTAGGCTGGAAGGTTGACGAGGTCGGTCTCGTAATTCAATGTATAGAGCTAGATAAAGCAATGCGATGGAGCCGGTATGTATTTAACACAATCGTGTCAGGCAGGAAAAGGGCCTCATTCTCTATTAAGTGTAAAGTTAAAGTTTTTTATAAAAGTGTCTGAGAATAAATGTTACAAACGTCCATGGCTGTAGGTGGGTCAAAAATGATCACTTTTTGCTAATATATATTATATGTGATGAATAATCCTATTTCCTATATATATTTCGCAATGGCTGGATTAAACACGTCGGGTACCCTGAGCAAAACTTGCAGCAGCTTGATTTTATAAGCATTTTTTAAAAAACGAATAGTATCGAACAGAAACGATACTTCACTTCCTTGGCTCGACCGACGTGGAATTTACAAGGTTCTTGGCTGAAATTTGGGCAGCGAATGCACATTATACAGCATATCAAATGCCAAGGAACGCGAGAAATTGAAACATTCTTGGATAAAATGAGGTAAATGAAAAACGAGAACTTACAGAATTGCTTAAAGTAATAGCACGTTCGAAATGCGCTTCCCTCTTAACAGCAATTCTTGAGTTCCCTAAGAGACCACAACAGAACCTTGAGTCAATGATTATGAAAAATAAACCTCATCAGTCTACGCACACACCACATTCTGTACAGAAGCGTAAATATAAGATGGAG
>JAHLJT010003656.1:59561823-59846823 GCA_031308135.1 Acheta domesticus
AGGTGTTGATATTCTAAGTCAGTCGTGTGAAGGTCTTCTGGCAGTGGCTCGCGTCGTGACAGCCTAGTATGCCACGAGCTTCTCTGCGCAACTAGCGTCGGGAAAGGGAACTGTTAGTACCCCGTCATTTTACAATATGGATGGCGTTGTCTCTGGTGGCGGGGTAATGAACTGCGTGGAGGGGCGATTTCGTCGCGGCACTCGTGCCACGGACTCCTGCTCGTGGCATCGACCTTGACAACAGGTTTTAAGTAATGATAAAACGTGCAGGGTCACGTTTGGCAGTAGCGTCGACTGTACTTTCTTAATTTGTGCTGACCCAATACCACTGATTCTCTTGCATTGTTCGTTAACTCGTTATTTGCATCTAAGGAGTATTGTGCGACTGTGGAGTATTGTAAACTCCCACGTATTTAATACATTTAAAATATGAACAGACATATTTATGATAAATAATTAAAATTGATATTCCCCAATCGATCAGAATGAACTCGAAGCTTTCGGAGTTTCAACCGGATATTTTGATTTTCGAGGGTACTTTATATAATGCCTCAAAAACATTTTCAAACCTTTCTCAAAAATGGCACGAAAATTTACCAAATTTGGTCTGCGGATAGCGTAAAGAATGCTTAACAGAATGGTGCAGGTTTCATGTTCCTTCAAATCCCATATTTTTGAATATTGCAAAAATGCAATTTTTTTGGGCGTCTTCCTACAACTACAATATTGAAGATATATTTTTTCTTAAAGGTAAAGACAAATTTTTAAACAAGTTCAAGTTCAATTTTTCGAAAATATGAGTTTTCGAGTAATTTGGTGCGAAATATAAGCAATTAAAAAACATTTTTTCTCAAAAACTGCTCCAAATTGTTTCTTTAATTTTTCAGAAGAAGGGATGCTGAAAAGAATAGCGTGAGTCTCATTTTCTTTAAACTATCTGTATTTTCGAAAATTGCAAATTTAGAAATAATGCGAGACAGTATAAGCTGTTGTAGCACCACGAGTTAATTTAATTATGACTTTCCTGGTAAATAATAATACTTCAAAGGAAAATGAATTTTAACTTTAATGATACAATATAAATACAATTATTTTTGTGCTCAAACATATACAGGGTCGCTAGAGGTTTGGTGAGTTTCTTCTCCAAATATGATATACCATTTCCCCAAAGCGACATCTTAAAAGGGGAAAAATCAGCAATGGTACATAATTATAGGAAAAAATTGTTTTATCTTATAGATATACGGGATGCCCTTCAAAATGTGTCAATGGAGCTCAGGATGTACGGGAGGATTTAAGAGACGTCTGTTTAGCATTATGAAAATATCGCCTCAAACCTACAAAAATCATGGAGTGAAACGGGAATTTTTGGAATTACTAGCCAAATTTGCAAGCAACCTTCAAGGTATTTAAAATTAGTCTCAGATGTCATTTCTTACAAAAAAATATTACTCTTAAGGGAATGTGAACAATAAACAAGTCCAAGACATTAGGCCTCCGGATTAAATTTGTTTCTGGGAGTCTGACGCCACGGATTTCATAGTCTGCCTGAGACTGCATAATTAAGAGAACTCGCCTAACCACTACACAATTTTCTGCAAAAAATTTCGGTGTTCTTGCACACCTTCATCACAGCCTAAATTGAGGCAAATTTTGTAAGCAATCAATCACGTAGTGTTTTTTCGATGGTCAGGTCCACGGACAAATTCCATCCATTATGTCAGGAAAGCTTTGCTCTATTAATTTGTATGTTCCACTGGTGTAAAAGCCTTCACACATCCCATTTTGGTGATTTATTTTCTAAACTTTTCATTTTACTTTCAAATGCTTGAGGAAATATTATTTTTGTCGCTCCGGCCCCTATGACCTTTGAAATGAGAAATGGCTAGATTTCGGACGGGCAATGAACTGAGTACTCCAAGGCCGTCTGGATCACGAGTATTAGTTGGGCCGTTGGGTGCACTGTAAAAAAAGGTTATTAGCGATCTTGTTTTTGGGAACCACGGTAATAGGAAAATAGAAACAAAAAAAACCGCCGCTACAGGCGGCTGTGCATGTGGAGGTCTAAGTGATTGTCCTGAAGATTGGAGAATCGAAATTAGGAATCCTTGGCGATTTTTTCCCGCAATCCAATTTCTAGTTCTAAAAATCTCTTTACACCTCTGGTTTCACTTTTAAGTTTTACTGTGCGATTTAAATTTGTTATATTAATGCACGTAACAGTACTTTATATTATTTTAACAATTTTCTTCCACATCATTTTTGAACGTACGATCACAAACAATATTAGAATTTATTTATTTTCAGAGAAACCTATCACGTTATTTGAATTTTTCTTCTTTTGCCGGGGTTTCTTTGTGAAGTGTGGTCAAATTTTATAGTTGATTTGAAATACATTCCATGAATGCAGGAGTCAAAATATTTGGGGGATATCATGAATTGGAGACCCTATTGTATTTCGGATCTCCAATGTAGAGGCCGAGAATTGTATTATTTTTTAATATTTATACTATTGCAGCGAAATGTTGCTGATATCTACATGATAGATTTCAAAAGGAATCAGTTTGTTTAAAACATCAGAAAAAAGGAATAATATACAACCTCTTAGTCACCACACAGGAATTTTAACTTCTCCTTTCAAGCAACATTTCCCCTTTTCATCCTCATGTCGTAATTCAAAACAACGAAAACCTACCGTAGGACTGCCGCGCTGTTTGTCACGGATACATGATCGTCTCAGAGGAAACGGAAGTGCAGAAAGGAAAGACTATGCGAGTGACTTCTGGGAAAGGAAAGGGCCACTATGCAGTCCCCTGCAGTGACAGGTTTTATCGCTCCAAGAACCCGATCAGCGCACGTTGCGCATTTCAGTGCGAACTTCACCAAGGAATGTTGGAATCCGGACTGGTTAGCGTTAGCAAGCTTACGTACTTGAAATGAAATGTGAAGAAAATGCATATTTTATATCTTGGTGCCGTTTGGTCGTTGGTCTTGGTGCCGTTTTGACACTTATTTTCTCTTTTTTCTTTTATTTTCATAATGTTCACATTAAAACCACATCCATCTAAATAAACCTTTCTTACATACGTGTTCTTCAACAGTGCGATGCCATGCATAACAGTCTTCTGATAAACGGATGTAATTCCTATTTAAGTTCAACACATTGCTTTTACATAATGCGGATTCAAGCGCCAAATACTCATATTTCTTTAATATGAGTTGTCACATACTATATTTTGGGGATGATCCAGTTTTTGTATAAAACAGAACGTAAGGCAAAATAAAAGGACATATTGGTGAAGGCTGAAAATCTGAAGCAGAAATCGGGCACTGGAATCAACAATATCACTACATTTGTGTACATTAATCGTGACAATAATAATATACTCTGTATTTTAAAAATACGTTACTAGGAATCAATGATTCTACCAATTGTCAATGGAATACGTATCTTATAACTCCCATAGTATACAGGATGAATCTCATCAGGTGAAAACAAAAATCACATATCTTATTTACGAGCTCTATCTATTCGACGACATACCACTGTCTCAACATTAGCGAATGTACTTATTGCAAAAGAACACTTCGGCCATTAATTTAATTATTTTTATATAATTAATCAGACATTTAGCGTGCGTGATGCAATCAGGCTATTACAATGAAGGACTCACCAAAGTACAACTTTCTTCAGGGCAATGTAAAATTTTCGCGAAACCAAAGTCGATTTTTACCCGCAACCACGATATGTTCGCATCAGCCAGCTGGGTCGTTTCGAAAAACCTTTAAGCACAGAACTTTAAGCCAACGCATAGTTACGAAGAGTCGAGGCCGGGAGACTAACGACTCGGCCGTTGGGAAAGACAAACGGCGACGACACGACGACGGCCCGGCCCAGCGCTCTGGAGAGCAGCGGTAACTCATAGGCTGCGATCACAAGGCGCCGCGCCCCGCCCCGCGCCGCCGCGCCCCTCGCCCTTCGCACGGCCCAGCCCAACTCGCAGCGCGCTCTATTTAATCGCTGGCATTTGTTTCTGCAAACACACACTACAACGACTTTCAACACGAGCGTTCCGCGTCTTTGTTTCTCACCAAGAACAAAAAAAAATCACTGACGCTAATAACAATAATAATAATAATAATAATAATAATTCTAATTCTAAGTTCAAGTTTACTATGACAGAGAAATTATCATAGGTAATACCACGAGTGCTTTGGAAATTGTTAAATCCCGAAATCACGAAGCGAGGAGGGGATTTTTCAGAGAATTTCCAAAGCATGAATGGTATTTAATAGAACTATTCCACGAATAAAATTATGGCCAGCAGAGTTCCAAAATGCGCCAGATATTGAAAATAAATGAAAGCTATGTCAAAATCAAAGAGGTTATGTTTTGGTATATACGCGGCTTATTGGACATCGACATAGCGATCCATGTATAACGCATCTTAAGACAGATTATTCACAGTTTATGATTGGACAGTTGGGAGAAATGGTAAGAAAAATCGGATGGAAAAAGTGACAAACTTTTTGAAATACACCGTTCTGATTGGGGTATTTTGTATGTATATCGAAACATTATTGGTTTTAATTTCACGAGTGGAATCCTTCATTACAACAGACCAGATCTAACTTTCGTAGACAAATGGAAAAAGATTGACTACCTAATTGAGATCACAGTTCCACAAAAGAGCAAATATTCAGACAGCACTTGCAGAAAAAATAACAAAAGTGCACAGAACTGGCAGAAGAAGTCAAGGCACAACGGCATCTCCGAAAAGTTCACATTATTTCTCTGGTCATTTATTGCATGGAGGTTGTATCAAATACCGTCGATAAAAACTTGAAACTTATTCAAATACCCAAAAATACTTTCAAGATTATCTTGAATACGTGCAGAATTGTAAGAAAATTTCTAAATTGCGACGAAACCTGAATTTACCTGTGTCGTAGTCCGGGAAATGGAATGTTATAAGTAGTAGTATCAATAATAATAGTAACAATAATAATAAGAAGAAGAAGCAAATAAAGAGAAGAAAGATGTGAAAGAGGAGAAAGAAAAGGAGGAGGAGAGGGAGGAAAAGACGATCGAGAAAAGTAGAAGATCGAGGACAAGGTTCAGGACGAGGAGCAGAAGAAGAAAAAAATAAGAATAAGTCTCAATGGATCCAATTACGAGCCATTTGAAATATTTCAGATCTCGATAACAATTAAGAAGAGGAAACTAGCCTTCTACAAGCACTTCAGAAGAAAGAATACAAAAAGAACAGCGAACAAGATCTTCCCGTTCCAGAGTAAGAGAAAACCGAATGGGTTACGAAAGATTTGGAGAAGGATGGGATCACAGAAAAATATGTAGGACCAGAAAAAATCGAGAAATGAAGAATCTGGCTGAAGATATGTGAAAAACAAAATGAGAAAAAAGGGGCGAACGGACGAGAGCGAGTCAAACCGTGGAAGAGATTGGCGAAAGAGAAAAGAATGGGGGAAGTAGTCCGTTGTTCGGAGAAATAAAACGAATAGTAATTAATACCAGTAGCTCCCTGGTAAATACCTTTAAGATATTTACAACACATTTTGAAATGGAATAAATGAGTATTCAATTCAAATTTTCAGTGCAATTCTTTACCCTTAACTGACTTTTGTTTGAAACTGTAGTCATTGGCGTTCTCTGAATAAAACAATCTCAATTAATGAAAGCATATGCATCTAAGTCTACCGATCCGGGTTAGAATTCCATTCACCTTAGTTGTATAACAAATTTAAAAATGGTCTAATTAAACAGCATACTATCAAAAATTCTTTATTCTAAATACGCAAATTACTACCATCGTACGCTTATCATCTTCAAAAAGCAGAAGAGTTGACAAAATAATTTCGTTCTCGTTATGAGGTATGCATTTCAATATCAGACAAAACACCGGGCAACATTTTACTCGAGAAATCAATTACAGAGTTTTGACTTTGCGGTTGGCATTAAATGAAGGTACTGTAAGAAGGGATAGCATCACCAAGTTCGTAAGTTGTAATGGTACACTAGACGTTCAACCGACGGATGCTTCTCAAGAGACTCTGAACTTAGCTTTCTGAATTCTAATGAAGGCGGCAGAGAGACGCGTCTCTGTTGAAAAGACACAATGAATGATAATTGCCATTGAAACATGAACCAAGGAAGTCTCTGCGGTTCCTTTTTTGGGCGCTGTGCCGCGCCCAGCTTCCACACTTCACCCAAAGACACATACTGCACGTGTACGATACGAAGTAGTTATCCGAAAGAGATGAAGATCCCGAGTGAATGGTTAAGTAAAGTGATAAATATTAGAAACTTGAAGGAATGTGGAAAACGTAAGGAAAGACGCTGAAGATAGTTGGATCCTCATAAATGTTAGTCAAATCCAAAGTTGCCTTGAGTATCTCAGGATTATTGGCAATTTAAAACTTTTTTGCACTTTTTTTACCTCTCATTCAGAGGAACTGCAGTGACATCAGTTGATGCTCTGAGCCACCTCAACCGGTAAGACGTGATCAAATTTTAGAAGAGAAATATGAACTTTGCAATAGTACAGCGACCTTATTGCCGAGTGTAAATCTAAGTTTTTGAGGTCGGTCTAAAGGACGAATGTAAACCAAGAAGACCACGAAATGAAACATTCTCCTTATTGTTTTTCTGTAATTATTGCAGTGTCGTCAATCAACTATAAGACCAAAAACGAACGTGTCTAGAGAGTAGTATCCAGGCGGCATACATACATTAAATGATTATGGTTCTATATAATGATATACTGCCATATACATAGACGTATCAAACCAACGCATCTAGAAGCTATTAGAAAAACATTACCTCCGTCTGAAAGCGCAATTCGAGCAGATAGAACTTCAAAAGAGAAGTTTGCGAGAGAAAGAGCCCAATCTCTAAAGCCCAATGTAACTGATGTGCACAAGAAAAAGGGAAAGGAAGTTCATCACGGAAAAAGCCTATGGAGAAGAAAAGAAATTAGAGATTAAAAAGACGAAACGAGCGAAAATAAAAACAATAAAAAGGAATGAATTTAAGCAGGATAGGAAGGGCAGAGTTGGAGAGGAATTCCTTATATTGTGATACGTAGACCGAGATTAAAACAATAAAAACAAAATATAGTAAACAAAATGAGTCAAATAAGAAGCCCGATTTCCTGGAAAGATGTTCTGGGAGACTGACCGCAGTCCTGCCATGTATGGGTCTTCCTCAGGCGACGATCAGTGATATGCTTTGTGTGAGCGTGTGTGTATGTGTGTGTGTTTTTCTACCACGTGCGGTCTACATGACGCTCGTGAACTTTATGCGATCGGTGATATGCTAACCACAACCACCACAGCCACTGTCTGCAGGACCAAATTCCTTTAAAAGGTTGGCAGTAACTTAACATAAAAGTTTATAACAAGAGGCAACATTTTAAGAGACATGGTTTTTTTATTTTAATACTAAATTAATCAATTAATTAATTAATTAATACCAATTTTTCTTGATACATATACTCTGATCACAAGGTAATATGAAATAATTTATTTTTCTCTCCTTTTTAATTTTGAACAATAACTTTTTGCAGGAACAATTTTAGTCCTTTTTAGGCACGCTGTTTGTAACAAACATTCAGTGACAGCATCAAAGTGTAGATAACTGTATTAATAACATCGTATGATATCTCGTTTATACGAAGGATGATTTAAAGCGAATTGAATGTGCTAAATGACAACTGATTCTAAAAAGGTGCTAAAAAGGAGGGAAATGAACTTTCGTGATGAGTTGCGCCGAGTTGTTTTAAGCTGCCAGGAAATTGAACAAAACGAGATGCCAGCTTCTACGATTTTCATAAGTTTAGGCCTACATCTTCAAGGGCTCAATGTGCGTCGAGCGTAGCTTTCAAACTATGAAATTATGTGCAAATAACATGAAGTACCTTTTTTATGTTCTTATATTCCTTCATTATTTTTTGGAGATAATTACCATTTACTCTCACAGTTTTGCATTTAATATATTTTCCTTTTTCTCTTTCTTATAACCAAAGTCCAGAAGTTAAGGCCCTCACATTTTCTAAGGAATCGGAATAAGCCAAACGGTGGAAGGCAGCAATCCCAGCAAAAACAAAAACAAATGACTATAGTTAACTGTTAGAAAATAACGTCAAGTGCTAAATTCGCAAAAGGGAGAAACAACATCCCTTAAATACCTTTAGAACTTGCATGTGTACCTGGTTTTTAAAGTTTCAATTGCCATATTTGGGAATGGCCCATTCAACCCAAATTTCTTAACCCAATAATTGGATTCTCATTTTCCGCCTAATGTTTGACATTCGGGCCTAAATCATCAGTTTTGATTTACTGATTTGACGTGAAAAAATACTCGGCAATAACCACCGACATTCCGAAGTTCTATCAATTTTTGGTTCTCAGAGTAAATAGAGCATGTAATTCTTGAACCAAAATTACATTATTTTATCACTCTGAGTACAGAATTGGAAACATTCAAACATCGAATCCACTTACAAAAAATATTAGATATTTAAAGACGTGATTAATGCCATGAAGATAAGTGCTGAACAAAGGAACACGAGAACCTTACGAAGTACATCGTAACATTTAAAGTGAACGAGAAGACGGTCTTAAAAAAGTGGAGCAGTGATGTTTTCGAGCGTCAAAACGACTGTTTTCCTGTTAAAAATGTTTCGTTAAAACTCTGCCCATGAAATCCAGGAAGTCTTTTACTACATATTTTTACAGAACGTTTTCCTCTTTCGTGCAATATTTCTGTTTATTCACACGTTAATTGAAAAAGACATTGATAAGAAAACGTTCTAAGTAAATTATTTTGTCTGACACGAAATTCTGTGTTAGCTACTTTTGTCATTTTTATAGGAATTGTATTGAAAGGCTTTGTGTTCGCGACAGAACCTTTTACCTCTGACGAGGTTTCGTGGGAAGAGTAATTAGAATGTCACTGACAGCTGACCAATGTTTTCAAGAAGAATATTTTGAATTAAACTTGCAAGAAGAATATTTCTATAGGCGATAGTCACTATTTTTATTTCGTACTAGGAAAACCCGGCAAACGTTGTTCTGCCCTTCATCTCCCTCTTTTCCCTCCCATCTCCGCTTCTCACTGTCTTCCTCCCTTGTCCCTGTCTGTCTCTGTGTGTCTCTGTCGCTCTCTGTCCCTCTCATTCACATTTATTTTCAGATTCTGCACGTCTCTGAGCAGGTGAGGTGATATCGGGAAGCGCCGGACCAGCAGGAAGGAAGAGTTCATTCAGTAGATTACGGTGTGAAAAATGTTTCTTTGAGGCCATCAGCCTCACAATGTTAGTTCTGAAGGCCCTAGAACGCCTCATTTAGGAGTTATTTAACGATATAATTTCAAAATGCTGTCGAGTGTGTTGCAGGTTGCATTTGACTGAATATGTAGTGGATATATAGTGAATATGTAGCGCCATGTAGTGGAGTTACAACAGAATTAACAACACATAAACCTTCTGGGTGAAAAAATACATAGAAGTGCCAACTTTCATGGAGATCGGTCCAACGGTGTAGGAGTTTTGCTCTTATATACATACCAACATCCTGTTATATATATATATATATATATATATATATATATATATATATATATATATTAAATATAAAAGAATTACGCCCCGCCGCGTTCTTCCCGCTCCGTCAGCAATGCTACGAGCTGGCTTTCGTGCCGGAATCCCCTCCTCACTGTCATCTCCTATCTCAGCATTAGTTTTGTCCCCTCTACATCCCGCACCGCCTTCTCGTCCTGACCTGCTCGACGCCGCTCCGCTCACACGGCAAAGCTCAGCAACAATGAAGCCCTGGTGGGTTCGGACCTGCACTTCACTGAAGCGCCATCTTGTGCAGCAGTGCCATCTACTGGAGAGTTGCAATAAAGTGAACAGCATAAATACCTTCTAAAAAAAAAAAAAAAGTAACAAACAAAATAAGATATCGACCTCGGAAAAAAAAACTTTTTCTGTTGCAAGAAATCGTTCATAATCAGACGTTTTATGGCACAAATTATGACGTATTCGATTTTACGCCACGAATGATTGCGTAATCACACATTCAGCCAATCGCAACGAGAGAATCGAGGGGGGGGGAGGTAAACGGAACAGCCGACCACCATTTTCTCGCATGAATGTAAGGTACCCGCGACATCACAGAAAAGTTGTTCCGCAAAATTAAGTTTGATTCTCTTATAAATTGATAATGCTGTCGTGCAAAAAATAGCACAAGCAACTCTTGTATAATGTTGCTTTATTTAATTCGTACAAATTTGAAAACTTGCTCCAAACGTCGCTCGTTTTCAAAACCTGAACTTATGCAATAAAGCTTAACATTATAAATTGCTTAAACTACTATAATAACACGAAGAGGTGGAATCGGCTGAAAACGCACTTCTCCACAACATCGGTAGCTGAGCGCTGGAAAGGGCGGGCCATTCGCCAACACGGTGTGACTCCGGGAAAAGAACGAAGGGCGTAGGGCTTCCGCTGGGTAACACGCGCCGCCCTCAGCCCTTTTGCCCCCGCCCCCTGCCTCATTCCCTTTTTAATTCGAGCAGGGAAAAACCGGCTAAGGTGTCTCAGGGCATCAACTGCTGTCACTGCAATGCTTCTGAGCGGGAGATCCTAGAGTTCGAGTTCCGACATAGGTAGTTTGAATTCAGCCTCTGTCAGGAGGAGAATTCTAGAAGCTGTCTGGTCTGATCGATAGTTTACGTAGTTACCATCAACACCAGGCGAATGCCTGAGCAGTATGGTAACAAGCGGGCCACACGCGCGATATTTCCTTCCTCTTCCTTGGTCTATCCTCAAACATTACTACTTACATGCATCACATAACCACACATTTCGGGGAACCAGTGTCAGGAGCTTAGAGTTCGTCCCAGCTGAGGCGGTGATCTGCTGTGAGAAACACCTAGATGGGGAAACCCCGCTGTGGTGAAGCGACGTCGCTTAGGAAGCTTTCGCTTTCACTTCGCCCGGGTCGAGCAGGCATGGGCACCAGATGTGCGGGCTGACCGCCGTCCCCCGCCTCCCTGTGATTGACCCGAACGAGAGCAATGCCACCCCCGCTGCCGTAGGGACGGACTGACCCTGCAGTATATAAAGGCGGCTTACACCCGCCGCGAGGTCGCTTGTTTACCGCTCCTCGTGAGCATGGTACTGATGGCCGGCGTCCCCACTGCACGGTTGCCCTCGGGTTGACCAAGTCGGGAATCGACGCAAGGCTGAGCCAAGCGACCCACCGCCAGCCTATCTGCCTTCGTTACCGCCATTGCCGCCGCCGCCGCCGCTGCCACTGCCTACCACCTCTCCCCCATCCTCATGGCAACGACCGACTGAGTGCTGGGCTCCGTAGTTTCTGTTAGGATGTAACAATGTACTTGAAACCAGGACTTATAATAAACCGCTGTTATTAGCCAACCAGGAGTTCGTCTTTCTCCTGTCATATACTCCCTCCCATCCATGTCATCACGACACCGCAAACATACGTGTAGGTCGATGCAGGATCTCACCAGCCAGCGGGGGAAGACTACCACCACCTCCCGTGATAAAACATTCACTACATTAACGACGATATTGTACCATAGCAGTTGACAAGCCCAGTAATATGAAATAATCGAATTAACTGTGTCATGGAGACACGGCAAATAGTCGATTAAACAAATCGGTTCATGGGCAGGCACATAGTCCAACAGATTGGCACAGACATTTAACATACTGACAGAGACAAAAATAGATACACATGTGAATAACAGTCTTCTACAAGATAATGAATGGGCATAGATGCAGGACACACAGTCGTATAAGCACAAGCAGGCAGACATACGGACACAGGATAGGCAGGGCCACACGACCCACAAACGGACGTACCGACTGGCAAGGTAATTCAGCGAAAGACAGCTGGCACACGAGAATAAGAAAACAAACATACAGACACCAACAGTTGAACCCATTTAGACGGACACAGCCTGATCCAGACAAAGCTACTCACCTCATCAAAGAGACAGCCGAATGTATACGAACACACACATGACTAGGCAAATTAAAGTTCCCCGACTTCGCAATACATATGATTCACGTGTGTGTGTGTGTGAGAGAGAGAGAGAGAGAGGGAGAGAGAGATAATATAAGCAGCAGCGTATGGGAAGGGATTCCACATTGAGACATGAAATAAAGGAAATCTACAAAGCTGCGATAAACAATTCAGAATGCTTCTTAAATCTCGTCTTAAGCGTTCTATTCTCTACTCGTGATAAGGTTTTTATGCAAATACGTTCTAAGAAGGGATTAAGTACTTTTTTCTTGAAAGCCGTAAAACACGACTTGCCTATGAGTTGGAAAAACTCTTTCCGGGATGATGTAAATGATGGGGAAAAAAGGACGTTCGTTTTTATTGTCAAGTCCAATGAATAGTAAACGGCGTGATTGCACGAATCATTACAACTAATACTGCTATCAACTATTCAATTTTAATTATAATGATAGTAAAAAGCAATGTTATCTTTGCTCACGATAATAGTTTGAGACAAGCGCGACACTCTGGACGGAAGATGGCTTCATCCACGTCGACCTACCTGGTCTTCCGAGAACCGAATTGAAAGTCAAAATGGTCAGTAATCACTGTACCAACACAATCAAATAATAAGCTATTATTTCAGGTACAAAATAAAAAAAAATGATAGACATTTCAATTTCAAACGTGAGATCTTCTTCATTATCTGAAACTAATCTGCGAATATATATTTCAGATACGGAAGAGGATCTCACACTTGAGGTTGAAACGTCTATCATTAAATATAATATTTTTATTCTGTGACTGGAATCATCGCTTATTATTTTAGTTGAAAGTATCGCGCAGGTGGAAATTCCCCGATGCGAAATACCGGTTGAAATGAATGCGCCCCGGTGGAAATACGTTGGCAGCGGTTGCTCTGGGCAGTGACCCTACCGACATCATTTTGGGCAGGCCTGTATTACATAAATATTCATTTCTCTAACAATCAAGTTTATAGATATTAAAATGGTTGTGGCGACAACATAAGAAATTCGTAAAAATATAAAAAAATATACTAAAACATAGTAAAACAAAAACATAATAAAACATCAACATAAAAAACGTATTCACTTCAAATAAGTTTTCTGACGTGTAACCCCAAGCGCTATGCAAAACAATTCTAAAAAGTCTAACCACTTGAAGTAACAGTAGGCATTTCTCAGAGATATGGACAGAGTAAAGCGATGAGTTACAATACAACCATCGAAACTTGAAATGGAGAGATAAGGGATTTGTAGTGAAATATAAATTCCTGCACGCCTTGAAACCTGTTTCACCTCCAGAAAAAATATTTTCGCCTTATTTATGCATATTCAACACCTACCGTTTCCTTCTAAGGCGTTGGTTCGCCATCGCGGTATGTCGTGACACGTCAGAATATCATTATTTTCTGCCGTGGACATTGCCAAATTTTCAACTGTAATTGGCAGTTTGTACCTCTGAAAATCAGCAGCATGTCTCTTTTATGAATATGACTTCTTCAATAAGTGTACGAAATATCTTAGTATCAGACAAACCATCAAGCCGCGTGAACATGTTCAAATAAAAACTTTGTGATTTAATTTTTTCATTCTTTACATGAAAAGAAAAACATGAATACATGAAAAAGTTGCTAACACCAAAGTTGTAAATTTCCGTTGTGCATTAAACTGTTAATAAATTATGGACTATTTATTGCAGGTGTCCAGGAAGACTGATAAAAAACGAATCTGGAATTGTCATAAACTATAATTACATCCACATAAAGTACATGAGGAATATTTATTAGTGAAGCTTCTTTATAATACTTATATGTTATATATAACAGTAACTATTAAAGCGCGATACGGGCCAGTCATTAGAAAAAGAAGCAAGGGCGGTTGATAAAGGGTAGCATATTTTTAGGTACATCACTTTTTCTCCTCGTCTCTTTTATAACGCATTCAACGTAGGCAAATGCTGCTTTCCTCATTCATGCGTCACGTAATTTACTGACGGCTCCTCAGTTGCCTTTCTTTTTTGCACTGCGAGTTTGCGAGTGGGGGAGGCTGCAGGACCTCAAGACCACCTCGGCTGACAGATGCTGCGACCGCCGGAGCTCTCCACTGCCTGCTAACCGGTTTAGGTGGCTCAGGGCATCGATTGAAGAGCCTGCGTTGCGTCTAAGCGGGAGGTCCTAGGGTTCAAGTCCCTGCGGTGGCACGATTTTCGCCACTAGCTACATAGCTAGGTCGAATTCAACCATTGTCTAGAGGAGAATTCTAGCGCCCAACTGCTCTGGTCGGTAGTTTTCGGGGCTTCTCCAATCAACACCACGCGAATGCCGGAGCCGTTCCTAACACACAGGCCAAGGATTGCGCGCGATTTTTCCTTCCCCTTTCTTGTTCTATCCTCACGAATTACTTACATATCAACATTAACATGCACCACACTACCACACATATCCGGAGTCCAGTCAGAGGCTTAGAGCTTGTCCCAGCTGGGGCGGGGTGTCGCTGAACCCAGGGTCTTGAACCCAGGAAACAAAAGCTAGTCTCTACGGTACTAGCAGAACATTAAATAAAGAAATAAAAATACACATCTGAAAAGTGTATTTAATATGTTTACAGACAAACAAATTCAGACTAAGATGGCAAAACGTTTTCATTGAAATAGTTGTCATTGCAGAGGACAAGGCTTTTTGCGACTTCCACATAAGATAAGCGCATGCTCCATCTGCCACAACCACATAAATTATTTGTAAATGAATTGGAAGTTCCAATATTAGGCCTCGAAAACACTTGTATTAGACAACTAAAAGTAGTAGACAGAAGACCTATTGTGACCTCTATCATCAGGAAGCAGGTCGCGTAAAGTCATTGAGCGGTAACTCAGTAGTAGATGTAACTAACGAAATAAAATAATTCACGTCACTCTGTGGACAATCATGTAACCAAATCGCCGAATAGTCAATGAATAACAATACGTGAATGCGTGTGCCTCTCAGTAGTAGATGCAACTTACGAAATAAAATAATTCACATCACTCTGTGGACAATCATGCAACCAAATCGCCGAATAGTCAATGAATAACAATACACGAATGTGTGCCTACTGCGTTATAACGCAGCGAGGGCCCGTGTAGCGTGCATGCGCCGCGCGAGAGTCGTGCCGGGGAGGCGGGCGCTGCGCTTGGCTGTCGCGTGGGGCGCTGGGGGAGCGCGTGCTGCGGGAGATAACAACGCGAGAGGGCTCACGCTGCGCCTCACAAAAAGGCGACCGGCTGGGCGCCGCCGCCCGGCGGCTGAGGGGGGCGGGGGCGGGGGCACGGCGGCAACCGCTCTGGGCGGTCTTCCCTCCGCCGGCCCCGCCCCATTCCACTTCACTCCACTCCACACACCACGCCACACCGCCCGCTACTTAATTCCTGTTTCCCTCTTCTGCTGTCGTTTCTCCCAAAGTTCATACTAGCCACCCCGCCCCTCCCCGCCACGCTCCGCCACGTCCTGCCACGCCCTGCCCCGCCCCGCTGCTCCGCGCACTGCACCAACACAGGGGCAGATCCAGTCGATCATTTACGTGGAGGGAGTCATAGATTTTTGTTACATAAACATATTTGTTATTATATAGTATATTGTTTTTGAAGCGCATGGTACTATACAATAATGTTTAAATAATTATGTAATTCTAACATAAACCAATATTTAAATCAATTTTGACAAATAAAGGAAAGTAACAAATGGAAACTTCAGATCAGGGGTTTCAAACTGTGCGTCGCGGCTCCCAGGGGCGTCCCGGTGTTTTATTAAAAATGATCTTCAGATTTGATTTACTAATCATTGATAAATCCTTGTGTCATTTAGTCTACGGAATAATTTTGTACTATCATTCTATACTTTATTTGTAATATATATTATTTATTTTTCTAAATAACTGTGGGTTAATTGAACCTAGCAAGTTTTTTACCAATATGTTTCTGTGGCTCCTTTAACTTCGACGTACATCCCTAGCGCGCATCGCGGCCGAGAATATTTAATCTTTCTACCCTCGCAGATCAAAGATACCCGATACCACACGCGACAGCGGCAACACAAAAAGTGTTATGTGTTATTTAATACCCAATTAGAATGGAGAAATTAAACAGCCTATTATATAACTTACTCATTTGTGTTGAATCTTTAATGGGCCTATATTAACCCTTATGTTTGAAACTTACTGTTACCAGTGGAGCTGCGGGAAGTTTCGTTTTCGCCAAGGGAGCCGTGGACGACAAAAGTTTGAAAACCCCTGGCCTAGACCGTTTGGGGGGGAACATGCCGTCCTCTTAGATTCACCACTACACCCACACACCCCGTCCCCCATGTCCTGTCCCTCCACGCCTTTCATATCGCTCCGTTCCGTTCATCACTGCGCATCGTCACCTTGATTAGACCCGTCCCGCCCCGCCAAGCCTCGACTCGCCTCACTTCCAGCTTCTTTCTCTGCCCCGCCCAGCGCTTGTTAAAAGTCCTGCGCCGCTCCTCTCCGCTCCACTCTTCCCTGCCCCGCTCCTCCGCGACCGTTCCGCTTCGCCGCGCGTCGCCTTGCTGCGTCTCCCCGCTTCGCTCATCCCTGCGCGTCCCCGCCTTGGCCGGCTCCGCCCAGCCCAGGCACGCCTCGCTCCGTGCTGCCCGCTCCTCTCCACTCCTCTCAGAACTGCCCCTCCACTCATGTCAACACTCAGCCTAGCTCCTGTCCGCCCCTCTCCTCACCGTCTCGACCCCACACCTCACCGTCCCTCGCCCACTCCACCGTCCCCGCCCCGCCTCCGCTCCACACCGCGGCGTCCCCGCTTCTCACCGCCCTCAGCCTCGCTTCTCTCTGCTCCTCATCGCCACGTCCTGCCCCTCTCCTCACAGCTCCACCACGCTTCTCACCACTACGCCCACTCCTCATCGCACCGCTTCCGCTCCTCACCACCCCGCACCCTGTTCCTCACCGCCCCGCCCGTCTCCTTAACGTCCTGCCTCTGCTCTTCACCGTCCCGCCCCCCTACTAACCGCCTCGCTCCTGCTCCTCACCGCTCCGCCCCGCACCTTAGCGCTTCGCCCCCGCTCCTCACTGCTCCATCCCCGCTCCTCACCGCTCCCCCCTGCTCCTCACCGCTCCGCCCCGCATCTTACCGCTCCGCCCCGCATCTTACCGCTCCGCCCCCGCTCCTCACCGCTCCCCCTGCTCCTCACAGCTCCGCCACCGCCTCGCTCCTGCTCCTCACCGCTCCGCCCCGCATCTTACCGCTCCGCCCCCGCTCCTCATTGCTCCATCCCCGCTCCGCCCCGCATCTTACCGCTCCGCCCCCGCTCCTCACTGCTCCATCCCCGCTTCTCACCGCTCCGCCACCGCCTCGCTCCTGCTCCTCACCGCTCCATCCCCGCTCCTCACCGCCCCGCTTCTCAGCGGCCCACCCCACCCCGCCCTACTCTTCACCACCCCGTCCCCCAACCATCGCTCTTCGTCTCAGGCACCGCCGCGTCCCAGCTGCTCTCCACCGCACGGACACCAATGCGCACTGTCCCGCAGGACGCCCACTGCGCGTGTAAGACGGGATGTTCCCGAGCCCAGTGGCTCCTTTGTACGAAAAATTGCGGTCGTCTGATTTGAATATGAATCGGTTATGGTCTCTATAGTCCCAGCTAGCACCTTAGGTAAACCAACAAAACACTTCCTACTAGAGAAAGGATTATAGCGTTTTCAAACTACGGGATGTTCGTATTGCCATGGGTCCAACTATAAAGAAAAGAAGGTGAAGTAAGAACCAGAATGTACGTCAAATTTTCGAGTTATGTGTAATAAAATGGCTCATATGAAATTAAATTGTTCAAAATCTTGATTTGGATTGTCATTGACAAAGATTTCGACTTGCACCTTCCAAAGAAAACAGAATTTGAATTGAAATTATGTCTGTGTTATTTATATCCTACAGATTTTTGTTATCATGACAGTTTATTTCAAATATATTTTTGAAAGACCTAGTCTAGGGTCGTTCTTTCTGATTCAGTCCTTTTTCGATGAATGAGAAAAATTAGTGCGCTCTGCTGACAGTAAGTACAAAGAACAAATGCAATGTATTCCTGGATAAGAAGTAGCCGTTTGATGATCGAATGCTTGCATACGTTCTATTTTCTGTCATAAAATATTTTATGAATGAAAATATTTTTTTAATAGAACGTTAAGATCCCAGTTTATGACCACTCTAATTCAAAATACACTCGTACCAAGCCTCATTTTGTGTTTATGTGACGGTTTAAGCCCAAAAGTGCCTAATGTTAGAAGTAGCCGGTTAATTCGCTCATTACTCAGATGGTTGGATGAAGCTGTAAGAAAGACGATGAAGAGATCATTTCGGATTTCATCCCACTAATGATGGCACTAAACATAGGTGCAGTTCACAGACTTACCAGCATTGGGATGACACCTATTGTAAGGTCGGGGCATAATAAACATTAAACTACGTAAATTAGGAAAAATGCTAGCAGGGATGAAAGGACATTTTACATGTAATGTGTGATGGCAAAACTATTATTTCAGGAGTTCGATAAGACGTCATGGAGAAGCCTTGATTATATTTTGGGTTACATCATTACAAAGACTGTATCCTCTCTTTGCAGGCGCGTGAGACGATTGTCGAGTAGAACAGCGACTGAACGATCCCGTTATTCAGCTCCATTCATTCTGACAGGGCGTTATTGTGTCTCTCACAGCCAAACAAAATAGTTCCTATGTTTTAAAGGTTTCAATACAAAATTTAATATTGATTAAGTCATTTTTGATGTAAACTTCTGCTATTCGAGTCTCCATGTCATTTTCGCAAACCAGTGCTGCCAACTGGCGAAACAAGCCCTTTGCTGAGAGGTTCGCTGTAGTGGTCTAGGACATTCCTCTGCGGCACCGAGGTGGGTGTGGCAGCAGATGGGGATTGTATGTGGTTTTCCGTATGACACAGGGACAGTAGTAAGGACATCATTTGAGTTGTTTCTAAGAAGTACGCCTATATTGAAGGAAGAAATGTGTTCGCTTGTTTCAAAAAGTTTACACAGACAATCTAATTAAACGACGAAAAAAATGGTGAATGGTGCATGCAAAGCCCGTAAGATTTGCCTTTAATCTTTCCATTTTAGCTTTTCGTTAATGATGTGTGCTTATTAATTTATGAGTTTTTGTGGAGAAACATTTATAATATTTAAGTAATATGATCACTATTGATGGATTTCGATCTTATTACCTCTTTGATTACATGATTACTTTTTTCCCTTGCTCGTCAGATATCTAAATTTCTGCCTGCATCAATTTACAACCTTATTAAATAAGCATGTAGGAATACGATAAGCAATTAAAGGCTCATTTGGTATATCAATAAATTGTCACTCATTTTCCTTTCAAAACTATTCTCTCGGGGACCTTTTACTCCACTGGTCTACTGCGTCAAGTGACTGGAATTAATAATCTAAAGGCTCATCGCCAAAATGAATACGATATAGAGGTTGATTTTTTCACATTAGAAACTATTGATACACTGCGACAAATTGGCACTCCTTTTTATTCGCACTCCTTGCGTACACTTGAACATACTGCCCGGATATTTTATGCCAGCCGTTTCTAAGCGCCAGATGCTCGGAATGAATACTGCATCAGCTATAGAACGACATGGATATGAAACAGAAGAATAAATCATGAGAGTATCAGCTTATTGATCGTTAGTCTCAATGTTGTTTCATATTATTAACAAAGAACATAATTATATTAAAATAAAATTTAAATTCTCCCTGTTTCATTCTGTACCTCCAGTTCCGGCTTCGGATGTTAAAAAACAATGCTGCATCCACTACTTTCGAAATGAATACGCTAGTGAGCTTTATGAAACAAAGTACCGGCATGGAGATAAATATGTTTTCGTCACATTTGGCTTTCGCTAGTTAAAATAAGTCATCCATAGACATTTCATTTCCCGCCTCTCCTGTCTGCTTAGCTTCAGGTTTACATGCCCGGAATCAACCTTGCGACCAGTTCCGAGTGCAATGCAATACACGCCAGCGCGCTATTCTAGTACCGATTTTCGGGCGTCTGTTGTACTGCTTTTTGGGTGTTAGCCAAGATATAAAATTGAAACGTTCCGGTAGAGACAAATTTGCGAATAGGCGTCTGGACACATGTTTTACTAAATGTTACGAAACTGTTAAGTCGAAAAGTTACTGACACCTTTTATTTTATCTTCATTATCCACCGACAGCGCAAAATGTCTAAGAAGCAGGGCACAAAAAATCAAAAATGAACCGACTGACCGATCATGAATAATATTCATACTCTTCTTTTGCAACACAATACCTCTCAAAACACATTCTTTCATACCCTATCAATGCTTCGTATCTTAACTGCAACCGCAACTATACAAAATGGGTTCGGGGAAAAACCAATAAATTATTACGGAATAATTGACAGATCGCTAACGAAGTCAATGACACATCTGCTTCGTTTCATTGATATTCTTCCCACTCCCTTGGAACATTTATTTTCCGCCTCCTTTCTCATCGTGAGGTCGTGTAATCAACACTGCAAACGCCCCCAAGTTCACAGAGAGTGCGGTGCAGAACTTCATAAATCACGTCACTGTCGACAGGTTGATGGTGAGCTAAATAACCAGCCCTGCTTTATATTTTTATCCTCGTCGTCCCGCAATGTTTTATCGCTCGGCCACCGCCTACACCCGCCGTCAAATGTCCGGAACCAACAACGCAACTTGTTCTGAGCAAAATAGAGGTACTTCAGAGCCTACTAATTAACTGCGAGATCGATTGGCAGATGGCGATAGAATTTATTCCTACTCCTGTTTCACGTTAATATCACCTCCCCTTAGGAACATTTAATTTCTGTGCTCTTCTCCTTCAGATTGGAACATTTAATTTCTGTGCTCTTCTACTTCAGATCGGAACATTTAATTTCTGTGCTTTTCTACTTCAAATCGAAACATTTAATACCTGTGCTCTTCTACTTCAGATCGGAACATTTAATTTCTGTGCTCTTCTACTTCTGATCGAAACATTTAATTTCTACGTTCTTCCACTTCATATCGAAATATTGAATATCTCTGCACTTTTACTTGAGATCGAAACTTTATTTTCTACTTTCGACTCTGCAATCAAGACCAACGATTGTTGAAGTTGGAGATGATTCTTAATCAGCCGGTTGATCGAGAACTCAATTAACACCTCTGTTTAATCTTTGAAGGGGTGATTAAGAGATAGTCATTAGCCAATTTTGAGTTTTTCGAATTGAAAACGGTGCACTTCTCTATAATAAACCCTCCCCCTTGAGTGATACAGTTGATAGGCTAACTGCAAAAAGGAAACTAGTCCGCGGTTCCTAATTTTATAGCAGCACCAAAATACGGTATAAAAATCGTTTCAAGAAAATTTTCTCTTAACGATGCATTTTTGCATATGAAGGCAAGTATCTTATGCTATCGAGAGGCCAAGCTTCCTTTCTGCTGTACATAATGCATCAACCTATTCACAGTCCTCCGCACCAGTAAAAAAGTATGTAAAATTGGACTCATTGCCCTTCTGCAGTTAGCGGTTCAGTTTATCTCGATAGAGGTACCGATAATATCCGACTTCCGTGACCCTCTACTGATACAGTACTACATGTCACCGCCATATCTCAAAACGTCATAGATGTGGCTTGTGATTTCTTCTCACTGCCCCCTTCATCCCTACACCCACCCCTCGAGAATCCCCCGAGTGGCCGCGAGAACCGGCGAGTCAGCAGCGCCGCCGCAGCCGCCGCCGTGCGAGAGCCGTCGGAGCCCAAGAGGCTGCGGCGGGCGGCGTGCACCGCGGTGAGGAGGTTAGCCGCGAGGAAAGGGCGTGCCCGGCGACGCGCCCAGCCGAGCCGAGCGCAGCGCAGCGCAGCGGAGCGGCAGGGCCGCGCCGCGCCGGGTCAGGCCTCGCGCGCAGCTGCCTTCTTCACTCACCAGCACGGCCGAGGGCTGCTGCTGCTCCGCCGCCTCCGCCTTCGCCTCCGCCGCCCCTCCCGCCGCCGCGGCGCCCTCCAGCGCCGCCGCCGCCGTCACCGCCAGCGCCAACAGCACCAACGCCGTCGCCGCCGTGGACGCGGCCGCGGCCGAGGGCCTGCGCGCCATGGCCCGCGCGCGCAAGGTGGTGCGCGACGCTCGAACTCGCGCTGCCCAAGCGACTCCGCTCAACTCCGGGGCGCGCGGTGGTGCGTGGAGCCGCGTGGCCGCGTGGAAGGGTCCGTGGATGGATGTCCCGCGCGCTCGCTGTGCGCGCCGCTCGGCCTCGGGCCTCGGAGTGAGCGCCCACCGCCTTGGCCGCCGTCGCCGCCGCCGCCGGCGCAGCCTCCGCGACCGCAGCGCTGCCACGCGGTGGCGCGCACACACTCGGGCACCGCGCCGCGCCGCGCCCCGGGAGGCTGCCATGGCCGCGGCGGAGAACGGGGTCGGCGGCGGCGGTGAGGGTGCCGATGGTGACGGTGACGCTCACGTCACATAGTGAGGGACCGGGCGGTGACGGCTACGGCCCGGGTGGTGAAGCTAACGGTACGGACGGCGGCCTTACGGGTGGGGTTGGTGGCGGCGGTGAGGGTGCCGATGGTGACGGTGACGCTCCACGTCACATAGTGAGGGACCGGGCGGTGACGGCCACGGCCCGGGTGGTGAAGCTAACGGTACGGACGGCGGCCTTACGGGTGGGGTCGGTGGCGGCGGTGAGGGTGCCGATGGTGACGGTGACGCTCACGTCACATAGTGAGGGACCGGGCGGTGACGGCCACGGCCCGGGTGGTGAAGCTAACGGTACGGACGGCGGCCTTACGGGTGGGGTCAGCGGCGGCGGTGAGGGTGCCGATGGTGACGGTGACGCTCACGTCACATAGTGAGGGACCGGGCGGTGACGGCCACGGCCCGGGTGGTGAAGCTAACGGTACGGACGGCGGCCTTACGGGTGGGGTCAGCGGCGGCGGTGAGGGTGCCGATGGTGACGGTGACGCTCACGTCACATAGTGAGGGACCGGGCGGTGACGGCCACGGCCCGGGTGGTGAAGCTAACGGTACGGACGGCGGCCTTACGGGTGGGGTCAGCGGCGGCGGTGAGGGTGCCGATGGTGACGGTGACGCTCACGTCACATAGTGAGGGACCGGGCGGTGACGGCCACGGCCCGGGTGGTGAAGCTAACGGTACGGACGGCGGCCTTACGGGTGGGGTCGGCGACGGCGGTGAGGGTGCCGATGGTGACGGTGACGCTCACGTCACATAGTGGGGGACCGGGCGGTGACGGCTACGGCCCGGGAGGTGAAGCTAACGGTGCGGACGGCGACTGTACGGGTGCGGTCTTTGTCGGTGACGGATCGGGACGGTGAGGAATCGGGCGGTGACGGAAGCGGTCCCGGTGGTGAAGCTAACTGTGTGGACGGTGACCGTACGGGTGGTGTTGGTGTCGGTGCCGGAAAGGTGACTATGATAATCCGGTCGGTGAAGCTTCACGTTGCATAGTGAGGGACCGGGCGGTGACAGTCACGGACCGGGTCGTGAAGCTAACGGTGCGAGCGGCGACCGTAAGGGTGGTGTCAGTATCGGTTCCGGAACGGGGTCGGCGGTGGCGGTGACGCTTCCGGTAGTGGTGAGGGAGCCGATGGTGATGATGACAATCCACGAGGTGACGCTCTACGTTACATAGTGAGGGACCGGGTGGTGAAGCTAACAGTGCGGGCAGCGACCGCACGGGTGGTGTCGGTGACCGTGACTGTGACAATGACGGCGATAGTGATCATGAGGGTCAACGGGCTGTGGCGCTGAAGGTATAGTCATCAGAAGCGGCAGAGCTGGAAGTGGAAATGTATGGGGGAGGGAGTGAATGAGAGGACTGTGGCAGAGGTAGTGGTTTGTGTGACCTGAATAAATCTGATTTGGCAAAGATGTCATCTATTATTTCATCCAGTGGTAGTGGTGGCGGAAGGGTGACAGAGGAGGCGGGTACGCTCTAGTTAGTTTGGCAGCGGGACCAGGGTTGTCGGGACAGCTGGTGGAGTCCGAAGGAGGTGGAGTCGGTGCCGGCGAGAGCGGTCACAGCACTGGCCGCACACATGCGGCAGTGACGGTGGCAGAGAGGGTGGCGGCAGCAGTGGCGACCTGTGACTGGGATGATGGCGGGTGTGGTCTCGCCGGCGAGTGGGTGGGGCAGGGTCGGGAGACGTGGGGACGGCGAGGTCCGTTGCAGCACACGTCGCCACCGCTACACGCCTCCGCCACACGGTATCTACACATGCAACCGTCTCACGTCTCTGCCACACGCCTCCGCAACACGCCTCCGCTACCCGCCTCCGCTACCCGCCTCCGCTACCCGCCTCCGCTACCCGCCTCCGCTACCCGCCTCCGCTACCCGCCTCCGCTACCCGCCTCCGCTACCCGCCTCCGCTACCCGCCTCCGCTACCCGCCTCCGCTACCCGCCTCCGCTACCCGCCTCCGCTACCCGCCTCCGCTACCCGCCTCCGCTACACGCCTCCGCTACACGCCTCCGCTACACGCCTCCGCTACACGCCTCCGCTACACGCCTCCGCTACACGCCTCCGCTACACGCCTCCGCTACACGCCTCCGCTACACGCCTCCGCTACACGCCTCCGCTACACGCCTCCGCTACACGCCTCCGCTACACGCCTCCGCTAGACGCCTCCGATACACGCCTCCGCTAGACGCCTCCGCTACACGCCTCCGATACACGCCTCCGCTACACGCCTCCGCTACACGCCTCCGCTACACGCCTCCGCTAGACGCCTCCGATACACGCCTCCGCTAGACGCCTCCGCTACACGCCTCCGATACACGCCTCCGCTACCCGCCTCCGCTACACGCCTCCGCTAGACGCCTCCGCTAGACGCCTCCGCTACACGCCTCCGCTACACGCCTCCGCTACACGCCTCCGCTAGACGCCTCCGATACACGCCTCCGCTACCCGCCTCCGCTACCCGCCTCCGCTACCCGCCTCCGCTACACGCCTCCGCTACACGCCTCCGATACACGCCTCCGCTACACGCCTCCGCTACACGCCTCCGCTACACGCCTCCGCTACACGCCTCCGCTACACGCCTCCGCTACCCGCCTCCGCTACCCGCCTCCGCTACCCGCCTCCGCTACCCGCCTCCGCTACCCGCCTCCGCTACCCGCCTCCGCTACCCGCCTCCGCTACCCGCCTCCGCTACCCGCCTCCGCTACCCGCCTCCGCTACCCGCCTCCGCTACCCGCCTCCGATACACGCCTCCGCTACACGCCTCCGCTACACGCCTCCGCTACACGCCTCCGCTACACGCCTCCGCTACACGCCTCCGCTACACGCCTCCGCTACACGCCTCCGCTACACGCCTCCGCTACACGCCTCCGATACACGCCTCCGCTACACGCCTCCGCTACACGCCTCCGCTACACGCCTTCGCTACACGCCTCCGCTACACGCCTCCGCTACACGCCTCCGCTAGACGCCTCCGATACACGCCTCCGCTAGACGCCTCCGCTACACGCCTCCGCTACACGCCTCCGCTACCCGCCTCCGCTACACGCCTCCGCTAGACGCCTCCGCTAGACGCCTCCGCTACACGCCTCCGCTACACGCCTCCGCTACACGCCTCCGCTACACGCCTCCGCTACACGCCTCCGCTAGACGCCTCCGATACACGCCTCCGCTAGACGCCTCCGCTACACGCCTCCGATACACGCCTCCGCTACCCGCCTCCGATACACGCCTCCGATACACGCCTCCGCTACACGCCTCCGCTACACGCCTCCGCTACACGCCTCCGCTACACGCCTCCGCTACACGCCTCCGCTACACGCCTCCGCTACACGCCTCCGCTACACGCCTCCGCTACACGCCTCCGCTAGACGCCTCCGATACACGCCTCCGCTAGACGCCTCCGCTACACGCCTCCGATACACGCCTCCGCTACCCGCCTCCGCTACACGCCTCCGATACACGCCTCCGCTACACGCCTCCGCTACACGCCTCCGCTACACGCCTCCGCTACACGCCTCCGCTACACGCCTCCGCTCGACGCCTCCGCTACCCGCCTCCGATACACGCCTCCGCTACACGCCTCCGCTACACGCCTCCGCTACACGCCTCCGCTACACGCCTCCGCTACACGCCTCCGCTACACGCCTCCGCTACACGCCTCCGCTAGACGCCTCCGATACACGCCTCCGCTAGACGCCTCCGCTACACGCCTCCGATACACGCCTCCGCTACCCGCCTCCGCTACACGCCTCCGATACACGCCTCCGCTACACGCCTCCGCTACACGCCTCCGCTAGACGTTTCCGCTAGGCGCTTCCGCTAGGCGCTTCCGCTAGACGCCTCCGCTACACGCCTCCGTCACACTCCTCCGACACACGGTATCTACACATGCAACCGTCTCACGCCTCCGCCACACGTCTCCGCTACACGCCTCCGACACACCCCTTCGGCTACACGCCTTCGCCACGCGACCTGCTCCCACCTCCGCCACGCACCACCACCACACGCCCTTGCCACACGTCACTGCCACGTCACCAGCTCCTCCACGACCGCCACTACTGTTACTGCCCCTGCCTCCGCCACCGCCTCCGCCTTCGGGTCTCCGTCCCCGCCACGCCACCTGCTCCGTCTCCGCCACTTACTGCGCCCGCCTCCGCCATCGCCACCCGCTCCCGCCTCCGCCACGCACCACCACCACACGCCCTTGCCACACGTCACTGCCACGTCACCAGCTCCTCCACGACCGCCACTACTGTTACTGCCCCTGCCTCCGCCTCCGCCACCGCCTCCGCCCTCGCCTCCGCCTCCGCCCTCGCCCCGCCTGCGCTTTCGTCACCGTCACCGCCACACGCCTGTGCCTCGCCTCCGCCAAACGCCTCCGTCTCCACCTCCGCCTCCGCCCCCGCCCCCGCCACGCCTCCGTCACCGTCACCGCCACCGCCACACGCCTCTGCCTCGCCTCCTCCACGCTCCTCCGTCCCCACCTCCGCCTCCACCCTCGCCCCCGCCTCCGCCTCCGCCTCCGTCACCGTCACCGCCACTGCCACACGCCTCTGCCTCGCCTCCGCCACGCTCCTCCGTCTCCACCTCCGCCTCCGCCCTCGCCCCCGCCTCCGCCTCCGTCACCGTCACCGCCACTGCCACACGCCTCTGCCTCGCCTCTGCCTCGCCTCCGCCACGCTCCTCCGTCTCCACCTCCGCCTCCACCCTCGCCCCTGCCTCCGCCTCCGCCTTCGCCTCCACCTCCGTCAACGTCACCGTCACCGCCACCGCCACACGCTTCTGCCTCGCCTCCGCCACTGCCTCTCACCGCCGCCGTTGGCCTCTCGCTGGCCCCGCCCCCTTGCCATCGCCAGCGCGCGGAGGTCGCCCCCTTCCAGCAGGCACAAGCGCGCGGCCGCCGCCTGGAGGGCCCGGGCGGCGGAGCGGGAGGCTGGGTGGGTGGAGTGCGAGCCAAGGGGCGGGGCGCGGCTTCCGTGAGACGCTCCGCGTCACACGTTCTCCTGCCCTGTCGCGTCGTCGTCCGCGCACCACGATTTACGCTCCGATTAAAATAAGGAGGTCCTCCGTGATTGGCACCGTCCAAAACGACCAACCACACCACCGCAACGGGTTGCTGCACGCTTATTTCAGGTGGTTTTCATGAAAATGTCTCGGCGCGTTAGAAGTGTCCATCATTTACTTATTTTATTCGTACTTCAGTGTTTACGTGGTTAAACTCGCATTCATATGCGATCGAAGTTATCTCGTCGGTTGTTTGTGAAATTTTGACAAACCTTCCGTCACTGTCTTTGGCATCAAGGATCAGAAACCTACCGATGCAAAGTGTAATTTTGCGGAAAGTGTAAATTTTCCGCAAAGTGTAATTTTGCGGAGTAATTAAGTGTGCCAACGTAATCCTTGCACATTTTTATTTCTAGGATTCATAAGATTTAATTTGATCCGGTATTAGCATGTTGCCAATATACGAAATCGAATTTCTATTTCCTGAGCGGATATTTCATCGTAATATAAATAAGGAAACATAAAGTAACTTTGTTTAACAAATCTCTGCACTCTCTATTATGAAAAATCATTATCAAATGATCAAACATAGTAATATCTATCAAAACAGTTGGCCGAATGATTCATAGAATAATAAACTAAATAATTCAGTTCTGAGCAGTGCATTTGATAAGAATGGACTGAATTTCTATGGAGTTCAATTCACTCTGCGTGCCATTGATAGTCGTTCCGCGTGCTGCACTTGGCACGGGTGTCAGTCTGAGAGCCACCGCCTGGAGTAGACGGGTTGTCTCAGCACTGCCGAGATGCCATCCGCTGCGTATGTGCGTCGGTAGGTAATAGTCCAGTCAGTACAATTGCTGCGGTAGTACGGAATTGACTTGCAAATTTTCATCACAGAGGTACTTTGCTCTGCTCCGTTGTGTCAAGACCAACAGCGTGTCTTGAAATACTTAGAATCGATAGCAAGGGAGCTCTTTGTGAACCCGTTTTTTCTGTTTATGGGGGGCCGATTAGCATGATGTATAACAGAACATGAGTAGGAACTCGGTATAATAACGTTTAGTAGGGTACTGTTCTGGCATGCTCGTGGAGCAGACTCGAGAAACCACGAAAAACTGTCGATCGGAGCAGCTTGTTACTAGAATTTTCTTCTCCAAACAACTGCTGAATTCGACGTAGCTACACTACTATCCAAAATGTATCCTCACTTGGTTACACCGCACGACAATTTTGTTTCTCTTCAGTAAAACGTGGTAAAACATACGTTAACAGGATTTTAAAGGTATTTACAACATACATAAAATGAAAGAATTTTATTCATGAAATTGTTACAGAAACAATGTTTCAAACATTTTCTCACTAAATTTATAAACTATTTTTAAGGCACTTATTGAACTCAATCCAAATGCATCTTCAGACGAGTTCGGTTTTAATGTACCAGTTTCTAAATAATTCAAAAGAAACGCGTGTTCCTGTATTATATCACTATACCACTAGAGTTGGCTTCACAGTGATATCTTCGGCCATTTTGTTTCTAACAGTTGCTGCAGCGAGTGGTGTGGTGAGATTCGTTGTTGGCAATAAGAAGTGAAATTTAAAAACAAAAATCGATGTTACCACCATAGGCATGTGCGGTGAGGGGGGGCAAGTGGGGGCCGTGGCCCCCTGAACATTTTTAAATGAAGCCATTGCCGTACAAGTTAAAACATTTAATTTCCGTTTCAATATGAATTTAATAACTCATTTTCCCCTTTTAAACTGACTATTAGGTGTTTTTTTTAATATTTTATTTACGTCTCTTTAGAATTTGCTGCCATTAGAGACCAAAATAATTTTATGCATAAGAAGCATTTTAAAAATTATCATAACATAAAATAATTAATTAGAATAATTTTTCACAATAATTTTAATTTATTTGTCAAATTTACAAATTTAGGGAATTTGTTATATAACATATGGGGATTAGGTCCCGTCAAAAAGTTCCACATAAAATCATTTGTATCAGTTAATGGTAATCACTAAAGTTATAATTTAATACTCTTTGTAGGATATTTTTATTTACTAGTAAAATGCAATTGAGTCCCTAAGGGAGCTCACTGGTCAGCCTGCTCGCTTCCCGTCCGCAATCCCGGGTTTGATTACCGGTCGGGGCAGATTATAGTGCGCGCTTTCCTTGCAATGTCCCAATATCTGGTATTGTGTGAGAATGAGAAAGCTCCCTTCTCAGGTTGAGAAAACCAGACTATGACGTGCGGATGTCTTCCTGCTAACCACACGTACCCCCTTAACATATGGCCGTGAGGCTGGGAAACCAATGGTAGGCCTTGACCGCGTTAGAGTGTGTTGTGCCAGTACAGACAGACAGACAGACAAATTGTACATAAATATATAAATTAAGTTCAATGGAAAGGGGGCCCCAGAAATATAGTTGCTCCCCTTGCTTCAGGCTACGCACGCCCATGTTTGGCACGAATATTTAACCGACTTCTCCAATATGGAGTGGAACTTGGCAAAGGATATTCTATTGGGACCGTAATGTATATAGCTAGTGTCGAAAATCCACCGTTACCAGGATTCCTTTGCATGCTTTCCTTCGGAGGGGAAGTAAATCCGACTGTCCCATGTTGCAGATTTACCACACATAGAAGATCAAGTTTAAAAGAAGCCTCTGATCTAAATTCAAAATCGCCTGTTTCGTCGTCCGAGTGATATCTTCTTTCTCCGTCAGATGGAAAAAGTAGCGTAGCGACATTTGCATGGTGAAACGGAAGAACGGTCCGGATGGCCCAAATCTCGCTACATAAAGTAAGGTATGAACTGAGTCGAATCGAGATAATCACGCCCACGCTGAGAAAACCGACAGGATCAATAGAAAGGTAAGCTTTAGAATGGAACCCGCAGGGAAAACGAGGTGCAGGGAGACCAAGGCCACATGGAGAAGAACGGTCCACAAGGAGATGGAGAAGTCTGGAGGGAATCGTGGAGGGAAAATAAGGAATAGCGGCGAATCGAGTTAGTTGAAAGTGTCTCCTGTGCTCCCTGCAGCAGCGGTCAACTCATGTGACTGCAGTGTCTCTGAGCGGGCGGTCCTAGGTTCGAGTCCTGACCGTTGCAGGATTTTTGAGATTAGCCTGTCAGCTACGTGGAATTTAGTCGCTGTCTTGGGAGAATTCTAGCGGTCGGCTGCCCAGATCGGTATTTTTCCCTGTTTTTTTTTTTTTTTTTTCGTTCAAACCAAGCAAATGTCAGAGACGTTCACTAACAAACGGGCCACGGCCCGCGCGCAATCTTTGCTTCCTCTTCCTTATCCATCCTCATCCCTTACTTACCCACATTTACACTGACATACAATATACTACCACACATGCCGAGAGACCGGTCGGGAGCTCGGAGCTTGTCCAGGCTGGGGTGGTGCCTCGCTGGTGAGAGATACCTGATTGAGGGAAACCCCGAAACTACTCCTGCCGATGGTAAGTCGGCGCAGGATCTCACCATCCAGCGAAGAAGACGACCACCACCTCACGAGGGGGGAAATGCACTACGCTTACGGGACAAACGATAGTAGTTGACGCGCCAGGAATCACAGTCAATCGATCAATCTGGACGAGATGAAGCGAAGAATGATGCTCATGCTCGCGAGGCCGGCTGCCTTTCTCAGCTGCCGGAAGGGCGTCGAGTCGCGAGTTGGCGACCGCCCACGCCTCCCCTGCGCGACGGCGACCTGGCGACGCGACGGGCGAGTGGCGGCTCGCGCACCACCTCCAATCGATAGGGCCATCAGGCACCGGCAGCCGCCACGCCCCCCGACGGAGACCGCGAGACCCTCTTCCAGAGGCTCCGCGGAGACGTTGACGGGCCAAGAGAACGGGGGCGCGGTCGGCCTCCCCTCACAAAAAAAGATGAACCCCACGGGGGAAAAAAAGACACCGCGCCGAAAAAATAAAAGAAGATCGCCCGGAGCCCAAACAAAGTGGGAGGAGATGCGCGTCATGGACTGAACGAAGATTACGTTATCAACCCTCAGGGAAGCCGGAACACCAGACGCTTAATTGGGACAAATTTTGTTTTAAACGCGCTCATTTATTTGATGGAAGTTTATGATAAAGAAGTCAACAGCCGTTGCCGAGCTCCTGTTTATCTAAATGATGGCTGCAGCGCAGAAGCATACCTGAGAGATGGGCGGGCGACCAGGCCGGCACATTTTCAGAGCCTGCAGAAAGAGAAGAAAGGTCTTGAAAACATTTCCTGACAACTCTGTGTATGAACACCTCACTCATATTTCGCATAATTATGAGCAATGTCTTCTTTAATGCACAGCTACTGGTTACATAGTACCTTTCGCGACGGGGAATTTGAGAACAACATTCAATCTACCGTCAAAGCCATCGATTCCATTGTTACTAATAAATCCTTTTTCATCGTCAGCTTTCAACTCAGTCAGCCATCTAGACAACCATCGCGACAGCCATCGCGACAGCCATCGCGACAGCCATCGCGACAGCCATCGCGACAGCCATCGAGACAGCCATCGAGACAGCCATCGAGACAGCCATCTAGACAGCCATCTAGACAGCCATCGAGACACTCATCGAGACAGCTATCGAGACAGCCATCGAGACAGCCATCGAGACAGCCATCGAGACAGCCATCGAGACAGCCATCGAGACAGCTATCGAGACAGCCATCGAGACAGCCATCGAGACACCCATCGAGACAGCTATCGAGACAGCCATCGAGACAGCCATCGAGAAAGCCATCACTACAGCCATCGACAAGGCATTCACCGCTAACATCGTCCAAACATTCCCACTGCCACCACTTCCACCGTCTCCGGTACAGTCACAGCTACAGCCATCACTTCCACCACCCCAACCACCGCCTTCGTCATAGACCCTTCCGCCGCCATCTACCCCTCCGGCTCTTTTCAGACAGCGTAAGCAACCTGCCCAAGCCCGGATTTAGTGCATGACACCCCAGGCCCAGTGAACATCGCGCCCCTCTCTTTGTCAATGTCAACTGTCAGAAACACAAGACAGACGAGGATCAACACCCACGACTTCTCCTGGTAAAATACCCTATGACGCGACGCAGTAGAGCATTCTCATGCGAAGAAGAAATTATTTAACATGGAGAGAAGAGAAGTCTTAAATCAAGTATTCCCTCAATAAGGAAGCTAGGAATGGATAAATAAAAAAGAAACCATTCACATAAAATTATGTTAAGTTTGAAAATGGCCCAGGGGCTTCATGTAAAGTACCTCCAAAATTAATGAATGTTTTTCAGAATCACAGAGATTTGAGTAAGGTCAGATCGACATGGGTTTATTCAGTTTGGAAAAAATGACTACGTATAGTTTAGCACATACGACGGACAGACAAACAGACAGACACACGGACGGACTGACGGTTAAAAAAAACAACACTTTTTCGGAATCCGGGGACCCCGAAAACTTGTATTTCCGTTGAAACCTAGAAATCGATTTTCCGCAGCATTCTCGATCGTATTGGAATGATTTGATGAAGGGGATTTGTCCTTTCTTCTATAAATTAATGTCTTAATAAGAAGGTATTTCTCTTAGGAAAATCAGTAGATTCACAACTGCATGTATGAAGGTAATACAGACTCTGTGGCAGTACATTGCAGTATTTACCATCATGACTTTTCTGACAAGCACTGTTAACAGTAAATTGCTCTATTTTTTGGTAACTGTTAGAAGGCAGTGTCTTTTATTATGGATTTTGAAACCTGGAATATCTTTTGTTTATCACTATAATCCCACATTTTAGCAAATTGTTATGATATTTCAAACATTGTTCCTTCGGTGAATAGTTACATTATAGCACCAATCATCTCGACGATGTAAGACACTAATTTACGGGCTCCAACGAACATTAGGGCAGCAGTAAAATTAACAACGTAACAGCAAGATTGTTTTATACGAACGACCTACAAACTTTAAAGCTAAAAAACTAGAACAATAAAACTACTGTAAACATTCACTAAGTGTACAAATACGCAACAACTGAAAATACAAAACGCAGGCTCCCGTAATGAAGTGACCGGCGGGTCCCACCACCGCATAACACTCTGCACCTGTTTATGAAATGTTGCGCGAAAAAAAGGCGAATTTTCGTCAGAAAATCTCTAATTTCAGGGCCCTTGTAACGAAAAAGTGGATAAATCCAGTTGCTAAATTTAAAAAAAACCTCTAACATGTGGTATAGCCAGAATCCATGTTTTATGGGTCCTTGAAAGCGGAAAATCGAATAACGGCAAAACGTCTATCCCTCTGTCCGTCTGTGAAAAGCTCTAACGGCGAAACCGTTTACTGTTTTTCTCCAAAATTCATATTCTCCAGTCGATACATTTATAAGGCAATGTTTACACCGATGGTGAGATTAATAATATTATTACGTATAATAATACTTATATTTATTATAGGTTGATTATTAGATCACAAACACGTGTATTGTTTTATTCACTTGTAACATTTACTTTTTACTTCACTGGTAATCGTTTTGAAAGAAAAGTTTGATATAAAAGTGGTAGGAAATTTCATCCTCTTTAAAATTAATTTGAACCTATTTTTCTACAGGACTTATGGTTAAAGAGCTATAAAAAATTAACAAATCAGAAAAAATGCCGGTTTTTTGGGCATCCCGGAGTTACTTCAGAGTCTTGGAGGTTGAAAACTTGGAATTTTAACTAGTATCTGGGTACACACAATAAACCCAAAGTAAAGGCTTTAAGACCTTTTTCCATGTGGCACCCCCCCCCGTGTTCTCATACCGGCCGACTGGCTTATAATTCGAGACCCGAAAAATTAGTAGAATGGAACGTCCAAATACGTACACAAATATGTAATGAAAGCAGTAAGAATATGTAAGAAATATGTAAAATCGTACATAATATATAATATTAAAATCCTCTAATTATAAAACTCATTTATATAATAAGAACTTACATTTATATAAAAATCCTAAACAAATTTTAAAAACAATGCAAACGTTTTAAAAATCATTTGGAATACAAAAGTTGATTCCCACCTGCACCATACAACTTTCCCGTCATTAGTAAATCCTTCACAAATTGTTAACCAGGAATGTAGTTAATCAGCCAGACTAGATGCAATAGAAGCGATCGTACAAATTGGCGAAGTCCACGATCAGCTAACAATCACTGCGGCATGGAATATTCTCTTCGAAGTGTTAAACGACGGCGATCTCCACAGTTTCTGGAAAATTGAGGTTAAAGGTCACCAAACGCGGCGTCAAAGATACTTTTCACACCTAAAGGTGAGAATGATCTGTCGCTGATGCGCACATCCTGCCAGTGAGATAACTGAAGCAGGCACGTCGGATTGTGAGAATATTTGACCGCGTCTTCACGAAGCGTACCTCGAGTAGAGTACGCAGTAAAAATGTATGAAAAAGTGCTGATTTTTTCAAAATACTTCTTTTCATAAAAATATGTAAGAAAATTGATAAAATAAAAAAATACGTTGAGAAAATAGCGAAATATGTAAAATATGTAATATAGTACAAAAAATGTAAAAAAATGCAACGAAAAAAATCTGATATTGTGTTAGTACGGCGACAATTCGTGAAGATTAAAATGTTGAGAACGGTAAGTAGAAAGACAAAAAATATGTAATTACATAAAAATCCGGTCTCTACTTATCATGGTGTCACTCAGTTTTAAACGTCGACTGTAAAAATACGTCTAATTACTTTATTCTTGATCCTCCAGACAATATGATACAAGATTACTTCACACAATGTCAAATTTCCAGCCATACGTTGCGGCTTGTAGCCTCCTTTCACTTCGCGAGGGGTCAGAGGACATTTGAAAGAGCGTGAAAAATCTGGCTGTTCTGACAAGCTTCCAAGATAAATGTTTGATGATACAGCGTAGGCATGCCCCTTGCAACGCTTAGAACACTTCAACAAAATATTGTTGGCAATTTGTTAATTTTTATGTCTATGTCTTTTAAGTGCATTACGCATATTTAAATTTGTTGGAAGGGTATGGCAAAAACCTCTCTCTGTCAACTTTAACCTTTGCAAAAACGAATGTTTCCTCATGATCACTGAACCTCGATTTTACCATAGCTCGAATCTTTCCTGGCGTTGAATTACACTGTACCACAAAGCAAAAAAGGAAACCGAAAAAACTTGCCGAACTCTGTTTGGACGTTAGAAGAAACAAATACTCGTGGAAACGCAAAGTGTTAATAGCACAGTTCTCTCTGAAGTGATAACCCTGTGATGATAATTGTGCCTTAGTAAATACTGATCTCTTAATATTAAAGAGTATTTTCATTACAGTTAAGTTTTCAAATTTCGAAATTGTTTCCTAATTCTTTTTTTTGTCACCCGACAGTTAGTCTGCTTGCAAAGTTCGTTTTAATGTTCGACTCAACGAGCTTTTTTTCCTTGTCCCATCGAAAGGTATTTTGATCAATACTGTCACTCGGTTTCCGCTTCGCCCCGACAATCGATGCCCTCTGTTCAACGCCCTCCCGCTCAACGTCATGACCAGCGCCGGAGCTAGGCACCCGGCAGACCGGGTGACGTCCCGAGGCCCCGTTAGTCTAAGAGGCTCGATAATGGGACTGATGGGAAAAAATAGTGAAAATATTGGAAAAGAAATTAGAACTTGAGAAAATTGTTATCTTAATTTTGTAAGTCGCGGTATAGCAGTCTGATATTTCATACAATTTTCAAGTAATTTTTTACCTTGAATGTGATTATAGCTATTACATATAAAGTAGGACTCTGTGAAATGAATCAAATGACTAACATTAAAATACTGACTACTGACATTCATATTTATTTCATGTATTTTACAGTAAGTGATTTGATTAAATATTAATTAAACACAACAAACAATTTCAGCGTTTTAAGCTCACCCTAGAACTTCTGTCATTTGATCACTAAATACTTTTACTTAAAACTATAACTTATATTTCCCAAAAGTGTTTTCTAGAGCAGACGTAATTTTTGTTATTTCTTGAAACAAAATAACTTGGAAATAACTTTCACATTTTGAATTTTTCGGGGGGGGGGGGGAGGGGACAATGTTTCAGCATTGCCCCGGACCCAAAATTGTCTAGCTCTCTCATGACACCTAAACTGGAGGCACACTAACCATTCAACGAAACATTCTTAGCCAAGAGTAATAAATGGCCAATCACATCAATAAAATGTGAAAAAAAACAAGAATTTAAGGAATTCCGATGAAAAGCAGCAGTTTAGAAACATATTTTTATAACAAATTCTAAAGGTTGTCAGAAACTTTATCCAAAATTCGTAGAAGTTATCCATATTTCATTAAATATCTTGAATATTTCCTCGAGTTATGTAGAAGGTTGTTTCTACATTCACTCGAAAGAGAATAACACTACAGTTTATACAGGTTCAGATTTAGGTGTTAAAACGTATTGAACTGAGATATCAGCCTCATTTTCACACGAAGTGATCAAGTAATAGAGCAAGAGTGTTCGAATGAAAAAGTGTCTAATAATAGTTTGTACTAAAACGAGAGTATAATGATGGTTATTATTCACGAGTTGATGTTTTCGACACCAACTCCTATGACGCTAGTGTCCTAATTTCTACGAGTGAATAATAGTTATTATGCAGAAGTAGAAGTTACACTTTCTCTAAAAACTTCAAGACTCAGAACAGATATTTATGTATTATTTGAAACTCTTGAATACATCAATTGCATTCATAAAACAACAACCACTTATAAATGCCACTTACAAATCTTCAATTTTGAAATTTTGCAATGTTAAATTTTTCCAATTTTCGATATTACAGAATGTTGGCAAGTAGTATGAATAACACCATTTCTTAACCGGCCTTTGATGCATACGAGGACAAGATTTAAAGAAAAAATTTGGGGCCTTTATTGAGAAAATAATTGTTTAAAAATTACCTATATTTCACCCAGGAAATAACCTATAATTTTACCGAGGATCATTGTTGATTAAAACCCTTAAAGAAACATAAGCATACAAGAGTAAGAAAATATCAGAAACCAAAATTAATGAAAATCAAAATTTAAAAAATCTCTGTGCGTATTACCTTTCAGGTCAGCGACCAACATTTTTAGCAGATTCTAAAATAGTTTAGTATTGCCGAATACCGCCTCGTTTCGCGAAATACACGATAGTGTCAGTTCATGAAGTGCAATTGGATTGATTAGTTGATTTCCAGATGTCCCAATTACGGTGAAGTTAGTGTGATGCAAGTTTTATGATGGGAGGTGTTGATGGTCAATCGAGAGATCCGGCGCCAATCTATACGTGTAACGCCTGCTACTCAGCACGCAGCATCGCAGTGCACAGTGGACAGCCAGGACACGTGTGGAATGCGCGAGGAGGGATAGGGAAGAGGGAGGTCCAAGCCCAAGGGAGCGGGCCCAGAGGTAGGTGCCATGCTGGCGCTAACGTGTCGCAAGACCACGCGGTTGCGACCATGGGATGGTGATGTGGCCATAGTCGCCAGCCCTATAAAGGCCGGTGACTCCTGCAAAAGGGAACCATTGTTCCACAAACGTCTGTCGCAAGACTGTTGCTATGAGGGAGTGTGTATGGGAGGCCACGGCATGAGCGCCGGCTCATGTCGAACGGTGCGTTCGGTAGTTGGTAGATGCTAACGGAGAGCGAATGGTAGTAAATGGTAATGCTCGCATGTATATTTATAAATAAACTGCATTACTGAAGGTTCTAGTTTTTTTTTCCATTCAGTGAATAAGGTTTATTATTAAAAAAATAGAAACATCCATTTATTTATGAGGGCCGATGATTCACTGGCATACACCCCAAATCTGAATGGTGGCAACTTACCGTTCAATTATATTAACAAAACAATTCCAAGTTTCCTAAATAAAATAAGAATATTTATTTACAATAATGACAATAACAACAAAAACTTTACTTAACAATTTTTCAATTGAAAGAATACCATACCAGACGCCTTTCGTTTCATACGTCCAATTCTCAGTTTACTTTACTTCAACTTTTTCAAATATCTCAGTCTATAAACTGACATCTCCATTTACAACTCCAATTCTATGTACGTCCATTTATCGTCTGTACTTAAGAACATCTACTTATCGTCTGTTTTTCAATATGTCCATATTCCATCTGAATATCAATACATCCAACTCTAGTGTGTATCAATACGCGCGCTTTCCGTCTACACTTTGAGACATCCAACTTCCGTCTGCTTGTTTATCACTCATTTTGTAGCTTGCTGTTGCCTTGGTGTTCAACACATCAGTCCAAGGCGGCCGTGAGCACACAAGAATATCTTCGGAATGAATTCTCCGTGCTACGTTGACTTGTTACAATACCAAAGCCATCTTGTCTGTGATTTTTGCAAGCCACGACGTCACACATGTGAAGACATATATTATGTCTTGTGGGATTTTTCCCTCCGTGTAACTCTGCCACGGGAGCACCCGATTCTTCTGCCGCCGTATGATTAGTGTAGTGCATGTACGTGAAAATGTGTGACTAAGGAGAGAGGAGGTATCAAGGATGAGGTACGAAAGGGTGCGCGCTGTCTGTGGGCTGATTATTGAGGTACTTCTCGGGCATTCATCTGGTATTCACCAGACAAACCACGGAAACGTACTGACTGAGTAGCCGGCTGCAAGAATTGCCTGCAAGTAGCAGCTGAATTCCACCCAGCTATGTAGCTAGTGTCGTCACTGCCGCCTAGAATCCTAGATCCTCCGGGTCAAAAACGCTGCACCGGCAACCGTTGATATCTTGTTCCGTCCCAGACGGAGAGTGCAGTTGGAGGTTAGGGATAATTTTCAGGAGTGATTCAGTTTGTTCCGATATCCGTATCAAGTTGAAAACAAAAAATGCTAACGCTGGGATTCATTTAAGTTAAAGGTTCTTAAATCGTCGAATTTTTGATTTTCCTATTGATCCACATTACGAGGGAGAAAGGTGTATCAGGAAAAATAGCGGAGAAATTCTATCAACATAGTGGAGAAACTTCACCAACGTAATTCATGCTGCAATAATGTTCGTAATGTCATTCAGCTGGTTTCGTAATTAATGTTCGGTTTTTATGATTGAATTATTTATAGACGGCAGTGAGACTTGTTTTATAGTTGCGACATATTTGGAACGTACATACACAAGTTTCTTAGAAAACACGATGTTAAATGCATTCATAGTCTTGAATATCATTCAGCACAAACCCTCAGAGGAAAACACGAATTGCAAATGCGCATCTCAACAGTTTATGGAAGATGAAAATATATTTTTTACAGTTAATTGCAGTAAAGTGTCATTAATTCGTGATCATTGAGACCAAACTACCAGACTTAACAACTAGATATAGCGTTGCCAAACGTTCATAACATTGAGTCTGTGATTTTTTAACATTGCAAAAGCATTAATTTTAAGAGTGTTCTTAGAAAGACACATAAGTTATAAGGCATTTTACAATAGCTGGTTTTAAAGTATAATCTTGAAATGGCGAGATAATATACACGTACGTTGGTGTATTACTGTTTAGGGAGTATCCAATACAAACTAGTGATAATACAAGAGCACACACTTTCCCGCATTATTTTAACACGTAGTCTGCCATGCAAGACCATATGGTCTCATAGGGACATTCAATTATTTTTAGCATGAATGCCGATAAGGTCTCGTAGGGAGATTTTTTTTAGTTTGAGACCATATTGTCTACTGCGTTGGCTGGCCTCTATGATAATACTCGCCACTGGTCACATTATGGTGTTAACAGTTCCATAATGTCCATTCCTAGAGTCTTTATAAAGTCTGTACATACATTTTATTCTGTATAATATATAAATATCGGTAGAAGTCTGAATATGTTAGCATGTATAGAAGTGCGCCAATTACCGTTGGCACCGAGACGTAGTGTGCGACAAACCTGTACGGTACCGAGGTGTAGTATAGCGAGAATGCGCTAGGTAGTGAACGTGTTAACTTTCGCAATTGTTGAAAATACTGTGTTCGCAAAAAATGGGACCTGCGCCATTCTTAAGCCTTTAATATTTTATGCAAAATTACGCAAAAACAGCTCAATTGTTAATGGACTTAAATAAAGATCTGTCTTTGAAAAACAGGTTTCATCATGGAAGAACATTTTTACCTTAAATATTGTAATTGTGAAAAGACGCCGAAAAAAAATTTAACTTTCGCAATTTTCGAAAATACAGAGATTTAAACGAAAATAAGACCTACGCTACTTTTAAGCATCCTTTCCGAGGACAAAATGTAATAAAAAAAATTGGAACCATTTTTGAGAAAATTTCGAAAATGTGGGCTTTCAAAATCCATAAGACGATTCCGAGGAAGCTGAAGCAGCAAAGCAGACGATTTAGGGAGGTTCTGGGTAAGAAATGAGCTAGTGACACATCTCACTGCGTGGTAGTTTATTTTCTTGATGAAGTCTCTTACGACCGATGGCTTTTATTAAGAATCTTTATCTCTCTTCGTAGTTTCCATTACATTTGTCTTATTCACAAGAGAACTCTAGACATATGCATCACATGATTTTAGCGGCAATTCTAGGCATGTGCATTACATGATTTTAACACTCATGGCAAACTCTAGCATTGCAAACAAATAGAAATGTAGTTTTAGCAGCCGTAAAATTGAAAAATAAAAAAAGAATGAAAAAACTGATCAAAAGTGATAATGGTCACAAGTAAGGGATTCCCATCTTTCACTACTACAAGAAATAGTTCTCTCTTCGTACATGACATAATTAGGCTTCTTAGAATTTTACTCTCCTACTTCTTGCCTTTTATATCAACTTGCTATTCTTTTCTTTTTTTTCATTTTTCAATTTCTTTTTCATGTACTGAACCTTGACATTTGTTGACCGTTCTTCGTTCCTATTTACATATTCTTTACGTGGCATTTATTCGAATCCATGACGCACAGCAGTGGCTAGACATTTCAAACTCTCGGACGAGAGAGAGAGAGCTTGAAAAAGCGTTGTGGGTGACGCCAGCAGTTGCACAATCAGAATAGCTGAACATAGCTGCGGTCGCGAGTCAACCGGGCTGGGTGGCTGGGTGACGAGATGGGAGGCACGCGTTTGATGAATGAGATGTGTCCAACGCAGACTGTCTTAGGGTTCGTTTTTAAGTATTGTGATATCCTATTTCGTCCGATGCCTAGGATTAATGGAATGTTGATCCAGCTGTCCAATCGTTCTAAAAACGATCGCATCTGTTTGATCGCTATTCATTCCCTCCGGAATGCGACGGGAACTAGTGAAGAAACAAATGCAGAAAGAAGAAAAATGTGATGTACTCTGAGAGATTATGTGAATTCGTATTGTGAGATTGTATCGCGACTGTGAAGATGAAATATACTGAAATATTTAGAAAAATGGTTGCTTTGTAGCAGTTGCGAATCTAAAGCGGGACGGTGCAAGGCCAAAATGTTGTTGTAATTTTGTATATACGTAATAGAAATATATACTAATATATTATAATACTATAAATAATATAATATATAATATATATAATACATAATATATTTCAAACTAACAGTTATTTTATTTTCTCAAACATTTGCATCGGAGAGAACGGAACTAAAATAATCCCCTTCCTCGATAAACTTTCTGAATTTTCTCCAGCTTAACTTAAAGGATGAGAAAGAGCCAGTCACTCTACAGCGAATGGCAAGGTTTGAAACCGTATCTGAAAGCCTGGAAGCAGTATTTACTTTCTCGTATACGTACGTATATATGAAGTAGTATACATAGTATAAAGTTACGTAATGCTGTGGAAAATCGATTTCGAGTTTTCATTAGAACTACAAGTTATGGGCTCCCGATACCGAATAACTTTTTTTTTTCTTTTCTTCAAAAAATCTATATGTCCGTCTGTCCGTCCGCGAACAACATTAGCGCCTAAATTATTCGTAAGATTTTTGAAAAAATGAATTTCCCTGCTTGATCTGATCAGACTCCAACACTACAATTTTCAAAGAAATTCTTTGAATTTTGAAGGTACTTTATATAAGGCCTCAAAATTTTCTCAAATTTTTTCAAAATTTTCTCAAAATAGTCTTCATATTGTTTATTTAAAGTTCTTCTAGAAATATAGTGAAGTACACGTATATAGATGGCCTAGGACCGATCTTCACTGTCAATTAAATTGTGGAAAATTGCAAAAGTATCAAATGTTTTTGGAGCTCTTCGTACAACTATATTATAGAAAAAAAGCGATTTTTCTTCAAATAAAATTTGTTTTCCATAATTCGTTATTTACTTAATGTCATGTATATTTTTTGAAATTAAAAGTTTTCGAGTAATTTTGAGTAAAATGTGATAAACTTTAAAAACAATATTCTCATAAATGACACACCATTTTTTTCTTTAAATGGTTTGTACGAATAGTGACTAATCCCCCAAATAACATGACACACGACATTTTGAGGTATTCTTTGATTTTTCAAAAATTACACTAATGTAATTTGTTTGAAAAATCTCTTAAGTCGTTTATATTTACATTACGCGTTTTATACTTTACTGCATTTGTGAGCACAAGTGATTTAAATGATTTCTGATGAAGTTTCTTGAAAAATCTAAATTTCTCTGAAAATGAGCATTTTCAGAATCACTCAAAAAGGTTTGTGGAAAACGGCTCCCAATGCTTGGATGAAAATTTGCATATGAAACAAGGGTCACTCTTCTATGTATAATATTCTTAAAGTTACATTTCAATTTTACCATCAGGGAATCCAAAAACTGAGAAATATAAAAAAATGTGGGTATTTTTGATAAAACCCTATTTCCTCAATGCAAATATTGCATGAACTAAACCACTGTATTAACTGACAGGTGCTGAAACATGTTTTGCAAACATTTTCTGAAGAGTTTGTTAATTTTGAGAAAGTTCTTGATTAACAAGTGTGGTGTTGCCAGATTTTAATGTTAAAATAACTTTATTTAGATAGCTGCTATGAAAAGAATGGTTTCAATTTTTTTTAGAATCAGAGATTCACTATGCGTTTCAATTTTGTATTACAAAGCATATTAAAGGGCAGATTAAATCATAGATTCAATACCGTATTACAAATCACATTTAAGGACACTTATAATAAGACCCATGCTAGTCATATAATTAGTTTTAACAAATTATCATATTACAGAACGGTAACACATCTACAATTGGCACGGTTCAGTTATTCGGTCTCATACGACATGGATTTGGGGCGGGTGAGCCAAAGTACGTGGACACCAAGGCTATGGTTTGGAAACCCGCGTAGAATGTTTGAGGGGTGTGGGTCATTCCGAGTCCATCTTGTATTGTATCTATGCCATCATTCTTCCATAATCTCTTGACCTTATCGACAACTGAAACCCCGCTTGTTAAATCAAAAAGAATTTCGAGTGATCAATTATTTCGTTTTATTAAAGTTTGAATTACTCAATACAAGGCTCATAAAGAAAATGTCAGCACACATACAATTCGAGATATTATGGAACTCGTATTATTAAATTTCGAGTTAACAAAGTTGTAGCCTATCGTATTTCCGTGCCCAAACATTTGTTTGAAAATAGAAAGGAAGAATATTGAGTTTGGCAAATAGATTGACGAACTTTGTGAAATTCACACAGATAATCATATGTTCGATTTGATTTAACAAGTCCTCAAAGAAGACGACGCCAGTGGAAATTACTAACATTGAAACGCCCGGAAAGGGCAGCCCAGCAGTTATTAATGATAGAAGTCTGATATGAACTTTATTTAGAGACTGATGTTGCGAGTCTCATTATGACGTTATATCAAGCGTGAGTTATTCAAATTTTTATCGACGATGACCTCAGGAGTATTTCCCCATTATGTATGATGTTTATTCCAGTGATTCCAGTGAAGTGACAATACCGTTTTGTCAACGCCTTTGTGATCGTTTTCTCCGCGTATATCTATTGTTCTCATTTTTCTTCTTCGGCGTAGTCGTGTTTTCATTCGAATCCATTGTTATAGTTTCCGTCTTTCCTTCTTCTTCGACAGAAGTATCACTTTCTTTTCTAACGATAAATATTGTAAGAAGCAAATAATACATAAATTATAAACATTTTGGTAAGCAATTTAAATGGAATTTAATTTAATATTTGAAGTGATTATTTGACAAATTCATAAGAGGATGTCTTTTTAATGGATTAAAATTTGTGTTTTAATATGAATCTTAGAAAGTGCATCTGCTTAACTGACAGCATTACCAAGTTGATGATATTTATAATACACCATTTTCTGATATTTTCCTTCAGATTTTGAAACAATTAATAGCTGTCTTTTGTAAGCCGAAATAAAGTTTTCAAAGTTTGACTAGAGTTGGAGAACACATATCCGTCTATATCACGAATCCTGACGTAATGAGTTGTGAAGAATTAAGAACTTAATAATCAACTACCATTAAAACTGTAAATCGATAGTTGGAGAAGTACTAATTTTATTTCGTTTGGAATTCAGTGGATATGAATATTAAGATGACAGTTTTGAATGGAATGTGCCATTATTTAGATTACTATTTCAAGAATACATCTGTGATGCAAGGTAAAGAGATAAACCTTCCTGTGAAGGAAGTTGTTTGAGTGAGAAAGGTGTCGTTGCGGCTTGAGTATGAAGCTATCTCTACATGTCAGAAAACTATCAAATCGAAGCATTGGTGATTAGGACTTATATCCACAATCTTTATGGAAATAGAAAATATTCCTTCCATAACGTGTCAGATATCGCAGTAAGTACGACTATGTCACAAAAATATGTTAAAAAGATGTAGTGTAGGATGCAAAAGAGTAATGAGAATAAAGAAACGCAACTGAAAGTTTTATTTGCATTAATTCTAATATCTTTATTGTGTGAATAGATGACGAAATGCCTACGAGAAGTAATACAAGAACAGCTAAGAATGCTACAAAGTAAATGTTAATCTTAAACAATAATCTGAAAGAGTATGGATACAAATTTTCTGCTCAAGTACACAGTTATAGTATTTGGCGGAAAATACGAGTAATATCAGTAATAATCAACGCCCCATGGCGCAAACGGTTGCGGCAGTCGTCGTCTGCGCCGAAGAGGCATCTGGTTCGAGTCCTGGTTAGGCATGGTCGAATTTGCGATTGTCCCTTCACCCCTCATCATCATCATCGTCTTATCTCCTCATAATTCATAATTCAAGGAGTAACAACCCTGTCTCATAGTCGTAAAGCTGATTCCCATAATGACACACGTTAATATCTCCCGAATAAATATGACTGGGCCTCGGAAGAGAACGTGTAGCTTGGTCAGTAATGGCCGTTTCGCAATAATAATAATAATAATAATAATAATAATAATAATAATAATAATAATTATTATTATTATTATTATTATTATTGGCAACAAAAGATACTTCATGGTAGGTTTTCGAACTCTCTATTGGACCCTATGATTGACAAATCTGCTTCCTTGATGTGGTTGAGCAACGGTTTCTTGTACCCGGAAACTGAAGGTTTTGTAGCAGCAATTCAGAACAGAGTTATAAGAACTAAAAACCATGAAAAACATATTTTAAAAACCAGTGATGTAGAATGTAGTGCGACAAATGTAGAAGATGTAACAACGGAGAGTCGATTGAGCACATAATGGCTAGGTGCAGTACTTTGTCAGAGAGTGCCTATTTAGGCAGACATAACCAAGTGGCAAAACTCATTCACCGAGAAGTAGAAATGAAACTTAGAATGTTGAGGAATAATACTCCAGCATATTACAAATATGAATCAGATGCTGAGGTCGAGACGAATACTCACGTCTTATACTGGTATCGGCCTATTATGACCGATAAAACAGTTGATCTTAACCTCCCTGACATCCTCATAATAGTGTGGCATAGTGACTCTTGCATACATAAAAGACAGGATATGCCTTTGTCTATGGAAGCCACAAATAGACAGACCATTAGGTTGAGCAGGAAGGGGGCGTGTCTCAGATGGGTTTAGGCTGAGCCAGGAAGTAGAAAGGGCGCGCAGGCGCCGCCAGGGGGCGGTGAGACACGTCACAGTGGTCGGTTGTATATGTCACATTTCCTTCCTGCGCAGTCCGAACCTAGTCCTATAACATCAATTGGACAGGTGAAAGTTTTCCCTGCTAAAGCAGGGAAAGTGAGAAAAATCGGTTGATAATAATAATAATAATAATAATAATAATAATAATAATAATAATAATAATAATAGAAAACTACATCTTGGATCAACTTAGCCACTTCAAGTACTTGCGCTGTAACATGTTCTTCAATATATAAAACATAATATCGTAAAATAAAATTCCGAAAAGTGGAACAATGCACAAGTATCCAAAAGAGATACGATTTAAGGTTTACACCGCAATTGCAGATGATAGTATGCAGATGAAAGCATGACAAGAATGACATTGCTAGAAAAGGGATTGTAGTCGGGAAAATGCGTATTATATTTTGAATTGAAAATACCTCAACATAAGTCTCTAAAGTCTCTAATATTAAAACTCTGATAGGGCTGACGAAGATTTTCAGTGTCCATGAACGTCATCAGCGATGACCCAACGTCACCGCGGTTGTGATTCTCAGAGAAATACTGACAGATTGGGGCCACTCCAGTAAAAAGATTACATCTTTCTCGCCCAAAAGAAGAATGTCTCTTGTGCCACATGTTGAGAGTATGTGCTCGAGAGAACAGGCGAGCATAGTTGTCTCGTTCTGATGCTGAAAATACTAAATGTTCCGTATCGGGGTTCCTAGATGAAGCTGACTAATGTCGAATGCGCGTCTGAGTATCGTAATTTAACATCGCGTCACGTCATGTCACGTCACATCTTGTCATAATGCCTCCTGTGCCCATCACGCCATTTGGATTGCGTTGCGTTGAGATTTTAGGCCTCGTATTACCTTACATATTACATCAAGAAAATCCGACACGAATTATCTATTTCGATGTTCTAAACTGAAAAATTCTTGAAGACAAATTGATCATGTACTTTCTCGAAGTCCTAGAAATTCAAAGAGATCTCAGTTAATTTTAGCAATGTTTTTAACGTAGAATCTATAACAGAATAGAAATATATTGCTCAGGACATCCTTAAAAATTGAGAAATGAGTTGAAATTCTGAACTGAACATTAACGTGGAAATAATTATCTCATTACAATGATATAAACGATTAGAAGTATAATCCTCGAAGAAATGCAACGTATGACGAATGAACAGTATATTTTTAGACCTTTCGTAGATATATTCTCGCGCAGTATGGAATTTAAAACATTTTCAAATAAAGCGTAAATTATCTTTTTCTTGGAACGGCACATTATTTTATTAATTACAATTTAAAATTAGAATGACCTTTGTCTTTCAGGTACTTTTTTTTAAAGTCTTAGGCCATCGCAGTAGAGGATTCAGAGGATTAACAAACAGAGAACGTATTATCTTTTTCTTGGAATGACAAATTATGAATTAGGTTTTTAAATTAAAATGATCTCTGTATTTCAGTGTGTTTCTTTGAAGACTTAGTCACTGGCAGTAACGTCGTAAGATTTCGTAGGGAGCGAATTCCCTTTTTCTTGGACAGGCCCATTGTTTTATTAAATTTTAAAAAGGGGAAATAAATGACAATAATTTCATTATTAAAATAAAACTAACTATACGAGGGTTGGGGCATAAGTCACGGCAACTATTTATTTTTGACAATACGGGTGGAAAATGTGGAATATACACATAAAGGAACAAGGTATTGAAACAATCATCAATTTTAAAATGTCCTGCCCTTGCACACAAACTGCTTATATAAAAATTATTGGGTGATTGTTTCGACGTAACCCGTTTCGAATTTATGTTAAATATGGGCGCAAGGAAAAGGTTACGTTTATTATTATTGAAATTAACACTTCAACTGCTATCTAAAATAGAATAAATATCCGGCTAGCTGGGCCGATGGGTTTTGTAAGAACTAATCGCTATTACCTACTGATAGTCGATTATTCGATCTGCCATTTATACAGAGTGGCAAGGAATCTGAAAAATTGTGTTTAGCTACTTATTAACTGGAAGTGGCCAAATGAAAATCATCTTTTCTATTTCAAAAGAAACTTAACAGTTTATTCAATTTGCCAGGAAAATAGTATTACTTAATAATAATAACAATACAGAATGTTCTTTTGGTCATGATCTTTCTGAACCTCGTACTGCAGTACCCGTCTTCGCGCGCGCTTGTTCGATGACGCCGGCAGAACCAGTTTCTCTTCATCCGGTTACGAGAAATCCAAGTCCAAATACCACCTTCTTTTCTTCTACTCTTCACAACTGCCGTCGAGTCACCAACCATCACCATCTCAAATATCTAACCGTTCTAATTCAATTTACTACGAAAGTTCCCACTTCTTCCCGACTACGTAACGCAAAATATTAAAGTTCAACAAACTATTGCTTAATAACAAATATTCCGAGTCCTGTTGCAAACGAATTCGTATAAGTTCAAAGTTTAAGTTCCATTCGTCGCACTCAAGAATTCTTACAGTCTTACAAGTTCTAATTTCCACACATCACAAAAATTCAGAGTCCGAGAACTATTCACTCTAAAGAGAAATTTACAAGTCCCAATCTCATAACATTAATTATCCGCGAGCGACCCGCACAGCACCACGGCATATGTCCAAATGTAAAAAAAATCTTTCTCTTCAGCCCTTCAAAACTCGGCCTATCTCCTCTACTGTTTATTACCAGAAAAAAAACAACGGCGCACTTCCGTCATGAAAAGACTGTCACTCTCAATTGATTACCAAATCGACTAGCTACGCCCTAGACTGGCATTGCTTTTTCAACCAATCTCTTCACCGCTTACACTATCAGGTAGCCACACCCCTCAGGTTCAAGGCCCGAATGAAGTTTATTGACCTTGACAACCACTCGACTGCCGTTGCTAGGGTGCCATATTCCTATTTGTTTACCCTTGTAATTCACCCCATTTACGACAGATATTAGTGCATAAAAATATGTGACATATTGGTATGTCACAGTATATACAGTATTAAGTGCATGGACATTTGTGCACCAAAATTGTGTTTCTCATATTTTTATTAAGGTATTTGAAATGATAGTATTGGTTGCATCTGAACACACACGAGCTCACAAGCTTCCAAAATCATTTCATACCCGTTCTAAAGGCTCGATTAGGCAGATGCTCCACTACCGCACGTGTCACGTCGACCCGCTTTCTCACAGGTCGTCACGTGCGTTGCTAATCCCTGGTTGCCGCGCGTTCTCGCAGAAACTCCCTTGTCCATCTCACGACTGCCTGGTATGCAAGGACATTATTCCCAAGAGCTTCCACAAATTCCTAGTGATATTCTAGGGCATTTCTTCTATGGAGAACGGCTGTCTCGGAGTAAGAGCGCTGCTCGAAACATGTTACATTCATCTCGCAGGGTGGTAGTCGGACACCTGATTTCACGTTACTCTCAGGGCTTCTATTAGAGACACTCACAGAGCCGTCTGTAGATGTGAACACACCCTACTGCAGTATTACTTCCATACTACAAATGAAACTGTGCGCTCCGATAACATTTCTTTTAGAAAAAAAAATTGCCATGATTTCCGCCCTACCCTCGTATATTGAGTGGTAATATTGCTGCTCCATTAATAAACTGGTCATGTTTTCCAATTATGCTTTCAAATGTACTGCAACTGCACCTACATACTATACCAATATTGTGCACGGTAATTTGTACGTAATCAGTTTTGCTGGCGATTCCTATCACAAGCAGTAGTTGTATTATGAGTTTTGAAGTTACAGATTATCAGTTTTCAGAACTCAAATAACCTCGAAAAAGTAGGATCAATGACTTTCTCGCGAATTCGGTGCATATTTTAAAATGAGGTGCAACATCTTAAATACGAGGGATGGGACAGAAGTCATGTCAACTATTTTTTTTCTAAAAGAAATGTTATCGGATCACAAAATTTCATTTATATCTTGAAAGAAATGCTGCAGTAGGGTGTGTTTACATAAACAGATTGCTCTGAAAGTGTCTCTGTTAGCTCAGAGAGCGACTTGAAATCAGTTGTCCGTCTACCGCCGTGAGAGGTAATGCGCAGGAGTGTTTCTATGAAGATGCGCTGCAACCAGTGGTTAGCAACGCACGTGACGACCTATGAGTGTGCGGTAATCAAGCATCTACCTAATCAGGTCTATAGATCAGGTATATAATGCTTTTCGAATTTGTCAAGTCGTATTCTCTAAATGCCTTAGAATATGAAACAAGTACGGTCATTTCGAATACCTTATTAAATATGATAAATTCAATTTTTGTGTGTTGGTAAATGTTCAAGCACTTATTTTATACCTTGTCCTTTTATGGGTATATTTGAAATGTTCCATCCCTACTCATATTCTCACAAAAATAGTTGCCATGATTTCTGCCCCAACTCTCGGAATAATTCAATGTTACATTGTTTGCATATACACCGTGAAGTGAAGCAGGTAATTAAACAGAAAACTGAAATGTTCGTCCAGAATTATCAGTATGTATTCGAACTATCCTAAAAGCGGCTCCATACACTCGGCATTCGCCGAGCAACGAGCTACTGCTCGCCCAGTTCGGCGCAATTGATGTGCTTCCTTTGTTGATCCAAAATTGTTGTTCTTCCTTTGTTGATCTTCAATTTTGTAGTTGTAGGAAGATACCGAAAAAATTCAAACTTTTGCAATTTTCGAAAATTCAGAGGTAAACGTGATAATTGGACGTATGCCACCTAGTAAGTGACAGACGGGCGGACAGACGGACGGACGTTTTGAAAAAAAAACAACACTTTTTCGATAGGAGGGGGGCCCAAAAGGGAATTTCCGTAAAAATCTCGAAATCTATTTTCTGCAGCATTACATTGCCTTATACTACCTACATTATTCCATATAGTATACGTACGTATACAAGAAAGTAAAAATTGATTGACGATATCAAATGTTAGTGGAGTACTAGTGCATCCCCCACGAGGAAGAAGTGGGGGCGTTCTCAGCAGAATCACAAAACCAGGCAGTGCGTAAATCATTAATTAAAGAAATGAGTTAAATGTAACAACTTCTTCAACAGTAATTAAGGTGTTCATTTAAATATATTTCAGTTAACGAAGAATTTAATGAATGGCAATACTTTTTTTGCCCCAGTATTTTTTATTTCAGAAACAACATAAGTCAACCATCTTTGGTAGTAAAAAATTAAAAAAATACAATTTAACCTTTTTCTAAATGAGACAATAATCCTATAAAATATGCGGAAAACAACTTCTAAAAAAACAGACACAATGTTTCCGTCAAAAATAGCCGCATTAGAAGGTTTTTTGTCCATACTGAAAAGTTACTTGTCAGTGACTATTGTTTCTGAAATAACCTATTCAAATAAAAAGACCAGCAATAGGTAACGAAAAGATGTGTACCATATTTATAATAATATTTTAAAGTAAACATAGAAACCCTTGAAAAATGTTCACTTTTATTTCTTATTTGGTTGAAACCACGAGCTCCGTGACGAGTCAAGGGTGTAGGACGTTCCGTGGCCCATTTTTGGCGAGGAGGGGGACCAAGGAGCTACGCTCCGGAATCCCGCCCTTTCCGACTTCATTGTCTCGTGGAGAGCGCCGAATCCAATGGAACAACCATGAGCAACTCAATGGCACTTGCTCTTCAGTGGGAAGTGGGCGGTCACAGGCAAGGCCAAACTCTCACACGGCGACCGCCTCGCCAACAAACTGTGTCGTAGTGTATAATAGCCAAAAAATATCAAATTAATTTAGGTTAGGTTGATATTATATATCGTGTATATATCGTGTGTGTGTGTGTGTGTGTGTGTGTGTGTGTGTGTGTGTGTGTGTGGTGTGTGTGTGTGTGTGTGTGTGTGTGTGTGTGTGTAATATTTAACAAAGAGATTGGTAAACACTTGAGGTTACATCGCACAACAGGATGAACTGTAGAAATTTATTTCAGAAAAATGAAACTAATGCAGTACATGCAAAATTCAAAAACCTTTTGATTTATTTATACAAACTAGTTATAAAATGTAATGTTAAATCAATAAAATGTATGTGAAACTGACAGAAATTTAAAAATATCTTTGCTTACAGCCCTGGAAAATGAAACTTGCCCTGAATCTCGCGAAATAAACAGTTTTAAACTGTTTAATTTGAATTTATTTTTTTAACAGTAGTACAGTAATGTTCAAGTAAAACGAAGAATGAATAATAAAACTTTGACAACCCAACTTTAAAACTGAAAACACAAAACATGGTTTCATGTCTTTCGGTACTTATTACTACGAGACTAATGAGGGTTACTTTCCAATGAGGGTAAATTTTCTCAAAATTACAATAACTATATCAACACAGATGTAAAGCAATTGAAATGTTTTATATTTGCCAAGATCTTTACACGTATTTTTTTGTGAACTACAGCAAGAAATCCTACTATATACTAGCTTCAAATCATAATGCATCACTTTTAACGATGGAAAAAAATTTAAACTTTTCTTGTCCTCTGACACTTCAGCGATTCTGACGCACTGTATCAGAGTACAAGACAACCCAAATGGTTTAGCACCGTTAGAGCAGAGTGCGTAACATAGAGAGGATGTGTGTGTTGAGGGATCTGGGGAATCACTCCGGCATACCCCTCACCCCCTCACTCTGGCATTAATTATTGAAGGCGTTAGCGATGAAGTAATTTGTCATTACCGCGTCTTCCCAACAAGAAAAGCAAGTGAAGGATGCGGAGTCTGGCTGCGTTCAGCCGTCGGGCAAAGAACGGTCAACTAGGAAATTACAGTAATGAAGGACGACCGGTTTACTAGTTGTAAACGGTTTTGCAGACGTAGGCTGCGCAAAAGATGATAGCCCATTACCCTCCGAGCTGCTGTTTATTACACATTCTGTTTTAGTTCAATTACAGGCGTAGTCTCTACTGCGTTCAAATAAAGAAGTAGAAAAAAATTACTCAGGGATTCATGCTTGCCTCTCTGCAAATTAATATTCATAATTAACAACAAAATAATGGAATCTATTGATTTAAAGCGTTATTAAACAATGCAAAAAATGTAATAGACTTAAGATCTTGTCGAAAGAGAAGTCCCGGGATATTCAGTCAAAACTGATTTCTAGAACAGGAGGCAAAACAAGCCTCTTGGTCCGAAGAATGTGGGAAAAGAAGTCGCCAATGCCGTGTTAACTGCAACTTTATTACAGAAATAACTTGTGTGCCAGAGAATATTGCTAAAAATTTTCACACTAAGGATTTTCAAAAAGTGTTAAAAAATTTCAAATAATTTTTAAATGTTCAAATGTTGTATATTTGAAATGTTCTCGCTTCATCCATTGAAACAGTATCAATAGAGTCATTATGCTACAATAATAATAATAATAATAATAATAATAATAATAATAATAATAATTTTATACATTTAATAAACTTTTATCTGTCTTCCACTAGAACAGCACTCTTCGGATTGCATCACACTACACTACTTTTACACTGGAATAAATGTGATCGAAACATCTCTGGTATAGTATATTAAAAGTGAATTGAGAGAAAATTTAGTAGAAATTTAAAAGCTATAAGACAAAAACATGAGAGAATACAGATAACATGGAAAATCCTAAATATGATGCGTTTTTTAGAAATTAAATGACACTTTGTCAGTCTATTAAAACAAATAGAGATAGATACGTTATGCGAATGCAATCACATGACTGGTCGAGGGATCCTACAAAATAACACACAGACTATTTGAATCAATAGCTTCAGAAAAAAATATAAAAAGGTGAAATATTTCACAAGGACAAATCTTTGAAAGATTAAATTCCAGTTATTCAGAAATTTCCTAAAGTTAGGAACGTGACATTGTGTGTGTGTGAGTGTGTGTGTGTGAGTGTGTGTGTGTGTGTGTGTGTGTGTGTGTGTGTGTGTGTATGTGTGTGTGTATCAGGGATTTTACGTAAGGAAAGACGCTTATATTATCGTAAATGTATTTTTTGATGAGTAATCCTTGATCCCCTCAGGGTTTTAATAATACTAGACGTTTCGTCTTGCCTTCAAGTATCGGCGATAGTCTTTGGTGCTTGAGAAAGTTGTGGTTTCTTGCTTGACAGCCCCGCCTAAAGGGTCTGAGACCAGCACGGTGCTATAACTTTAAATAAATAGGAAACTTTTTCAGTAACTTCGAAGACATAATTTTAAAGGTTACATTTTTCTTAAAACTTGTGCCTCATTACCATACGTTATACGCATAATTTGGTGGTTATTGGTTGAATAGAGTTTGTGCAAGACCATCTCATCAAAATCATGCTAAGAATCCAATATGTCGTTTCGCTTCAGCTTAATTCCTGTCATTTAATGTTGGCTGGGATGAAAAGATTTCTGAATGTTGAAGCCATTTTTTCTTCGTTTCAGCCTGAAAGTTTCGTATATTTTTTCCTATTCAAAAAATTTAACCTATTTTAACACTTGGGTATTTATTACTCTCACATCCGAAGATTATTCTTCATCAGTACAGTCCAGACGTTTGGCAAAATCTCTATTTATGATTATTGTTACGATTTCATGACTTTTAACAATAGGAATTACTTAATTATACTTCTGGAGTTGTTTTAGTAGATTTTCATTTTGCCTTTGTTTTGCCTATTTTAGTTTTTGATTCCTATTTTGGGTATTTTGCCCAATTTTTGCCTTTTTCGTCATTTTGTTTCAGGCACCAATCTCGATCAAGCTGGAAACATACCTGGAAGCCTGAAAACACGAAAGTACGGTCGAGTCTGGCCTTTCTATGAATGCCGATGCTCAAGGAACACACAGTGTTAACTATCTAAATAAAAACGGAATATGATACCAGAAAAGATACTTCATCTTTTTGTTTCACATTATTTTCCATGAAAAATTCTGAAACATGGATCTACACAGTGGGGAACATTACAATTTGTGCACATGCACCTGGTCCTTTTCTCAGCAGCCTTGGTGCTGCAATGACTTCGCATACGATAACAGGAATTTATATATTGGGGATAAACTTAGATATTCAGGCAATGTCGTAATCAGCATCAAGAAGTTAAATTTTTGTATTTAGAGTACAAATACTATCAAATAAACCTTCACAACTTGTTTGTATAAAATCATAATAGGGCAAGAAAATAACATGGGAACTACTTTTCGCACGTAAAAACTCATTATGATTTATACACAGATTACCCGGCAAAAATGTATAGAACATCAAATTAATCATTACTCAAACATCTAACTAAATGACAAAATAAACAAACACATTCTCACATACCTAAAAACACAAGAAAAGAATGATAATCCATAAACACGAGTCGAAGTACGCTCACGACAATGCTAGATCTTTCACACTTTACCCCACGCAGTCTCCGAACTCAACAATCACGGAAATGGCGGGAAGTGTACTATGCAGAAACGTTTTCAATAATGAAATATAGATTATAGTACATGGAATTGGCAGTAAGAACGCTTCAGAAGGGAACTGGGGAGATATTTGTTAAGTGGGAAGCATGCTTCCCACGGCCCACGAAAGGGTTGTGAACAGTCATTGTTCGCTCAAGAGGAATCCCATCCTACATTTTGAATATGGCCCCGATCCCCTTTGAGTACAGAGTTCTCTGCAGATAATATACCGTTCTCAGTGCTGGCGATTACTCAATAGCGAGGAACGAAAAATGAACTAATTACGTTTTTATTTATGACATTTCAAGATTCAAAAGGGAGAACATTAACATTTTGAAGTGTGTGCGAGTAAAACAGATTCCTAGTCATCATTCCGGGTGAACACGTGGAATTTAAATAACAAAGGAAAGATCGTTTCCTTACCCGCAAGTACTAATGTAAAGTTTAGTTAGAATACAAATGTGAATCATTTATTTTTTTAATAATTCGTTTTAAAAGAGATTTTTCATTCATTTTAAGAGGTTCAAGAGGATTCAAGAAGTTTTTTGCTCGTTCTATTCATATTTTTCATTTACGTGGTTTTAGCCAGAAGTTAGCTGGAATAAATGCCTTTTTGGATGCCAAATTTAGTAAAAATAAATGAATTCTTGCTAGCCTATTTTGGGTGAAATTCCTGAAACTACAGGCGCTATTAATCAGTAAATCTATTTCTTTACACGCGTGACTTTTATGGGCAATAGCCGCCTTAGAAATCAGGTTGCCCTCTACCTCGAGAGACTCAGGGTTTTTTACTTTTAGCAACCGTTACAGCATTTTTGTGTATTGTAAACTCAACAAATTATGAAAAGGAATTGTTATAATTCACGTATTATGTAATATCTCTTATGGAATCGAAAGAATGAAATGACAAATGGTAATTTGTTTTTATTTTGATAACCTTTTGCAAGTGATTTAAAACCATGCAAACTACCATTACAATTTAAGTACCCAAGCGTCTATTACGGGTTACAACTTCCTTCTAAATTAAGTGTAATTATTGGGAGACCTGAAGCATTTTCACCTACTCACGCTTAATGTCCAGCACTCACTCAGAACTCTGTAACCAGCATTAACTTCCTTGTCATTCGTCACACATCACGTTTCACTCTTCACACAACCCATCATTCGTCACACATCCCCGCACTTGCCACCCACCACTCATCACCTATCAGCTCATCATTCATCACTCGTCTCATAATAAATTCTCATTTCATCACTCATCGTCATCGTTCACAATCCATCATCATCACTCATTTCATCACCCATCTCATCATCGAGCACTCATCTCATCACCAATCACCCATCACTAATCACCAGCGGCGGATCCAGGGGGGCATGCCTCCCGTCCCGAAAGGCCTGGAATTTTCGTTTGTCATCTTCTTTTAAATGGAACAATTAATTTAAACATTTATATTAAATTATGTAATTATTTAAACAATAAAATTGTATATGATCATATATACACTACAAAAATAATATAAAGGTAAAGGTATCCCTGTGCAATTGCACACAGGCCGAAGTGGCCCACAGGGGAGGTGAAAGTAGGGCTCCACCTATTCGTCGCCGTCGCCACAAGGAGGAGGTTGTGTGGCGAGCACAACGCTCCGGCCGCCTTTACCCCCAGGAAAGATCCTGGTACTCACTTGGAAAGGAGGCTGAGTCGACCCCAGAGCCGCCCTGAATTACAAAAATAATGTACAATGTAATAAATACGATTTTCTACTCCCATTGTATAATGCGGTGGCTGCAACCAGTTGCATAATGATAGTCATTTCGATACAGTTTTCATTATGATACAGGTTCTTGACCAATTACAGAGACGATTACAATCCAAGTATTGTCACTTCATTAATAATTGAGAATCGTTTTAGCAAACGTTTCGTTTCATTGTGTACATTAAAATTATATTTGATATTATGTTATGCTTAATAGTTTTAATTTCTTTTATTATTAATATTTTTTCGCGGTACGCTATTTAAAATAATGTGGATCGTAATTTCACTTTGAACCTATTTGACTGGCGCAGTACTCGCAGGCGGACAGGTAACCACAGCCATTTGCGGCAGCATGCGAGGGTAGTTTAAGGTAGCTGTCCGCTAGGTGGCCTTGGCTGAATCAACTGCCACGAAACTGTTCATTGTAATTTATAAAAGTAGAAAAAGTACCCTATCAAACTCGATGTAATGGGTATTCATAGAATCGTGTAAAGTTTACTATACTCGTGTATTAATACCCATTATTACATCATCGTTTCATAATGTACTATTATTATGTAGTAAAAATCAATAATGCCCCCCCCCCCCAATGATCGTCAAGCTCCGCCCCTGCTCATCATCCAGCGCTCGCTCCACCTGCAGAGTGCTTGACGCGACCTGGCGAGACGGCGCGGCGCAGGGGCGGAGCCGCTGGCAGCAGGGTTGACGCGGGTCGAAATGCGACAAGTGCAGGCGGGCGGCGGGGGCGGGGCCGGGGCCGGAAGCGGACGCGTCGGGGAAGAAAAGGCCCTCTGTCCCGGTCGCGGCCGCTCCACGCAAAAAGCCGCTCTGCCCCGCCCCGCCCCGCCCCTCCCACTCGTAGTTCCCGTCCCCTCCGCAAGCGGGGACGGGGACGCTCGATAAAAAGCGTGCGGAGGCAAAGGGCAACCGTCGTGGCCGCCGCCGCCGCCGCCGCCGCCGCCGCCGCCGCCACCGTCGCGCGCGATGTCCCGTGATGAGTACCCCAGCCCCCCCTCTCTCTCACTCTCTCTCTCTCTACCACAGAATCGGAGCTGTTTTATGATGCTAAGTCTGCAGTATTCTACTACGGCGGTGGGAAGTTTCTCCAGGTTCACATACGAGGAGCACACATGTGTTCGGTCTTACCAGTAAAATGGCTGTACGTAATGAATGTACGAGTAAAATGGCTATACGTACGAACGTAATGAAACATTAACATACGATAACATTTCTTTGAGGAGAACATTCTAGTTAAGCGATATTATGGTATGTATTAGAAACAACAATCCCACAAAAATCCGTATTCAAGGTATTGGTACTGATGCTTCAAAGCTTGAACTTAATGTGCACAAAAATACAATAGAATTCTATTTTGAAAACTTATTTCTACTCTGTTCTACACACGTCATACAGTCGGCAAGATCTTATTGCCTACGCTGCTGTGAGTTGCGTCATGTTACACTCTTCTCTTAGCGTCACTGTCTTTAGTAGCAGTAGTGATTTCTAGTTCGTGTCAGACGATAAAATATCCCTCAAATCAAAACATGATATAATAACAATCATTTTAAAATATAACAGTATTTTTACTGATCAATATTTCTAAAAAAATAATATTCCGAAGAAAATTCTTATGTGCCTTTGTACTCTCAATATTTAAAACCTTGTAATTATTCATACTGTTCTTAGACTATTCATACTCCTATCAGGTCTCTCTAGAAAAAACTGACATAAAAACTGTAGTATTTTGCGTCCTCTTCTTATTTTTTTCTCTTGCCTCACTTCTGAGCCCATTTCCGTGGAATGGCATCGAGTTGTGTGATGCCTTGAGAGAGTATTTAATGTTTCTGAGCTCGTAAACTACGCTTATCATTAGTTCCGTTAGTTTAGTGCATGTTACAAGCCAAGACGTGACTGGAACGTAAGGATCTGGCGCCGAGTCACAACGCTTTGCGGGCATCTCGGAACAAGGTCCCAACCGAGACAAGTTCTAACCTTCCGACTGGTCTCCCATTATCAGTGATGCATGTATGTGTCAGAGTGCATGTATAAGTGTATTTTTGTGAATAGGGAGGAGACAAAGATAGACACGGATGAGAAACGAAAAATCGCGCGGTCCATGACCCGTTTGTCATAGTACTGTCCCGGCATTCGCCTGGTACAGATCGGAGAAACATCCATCACAGTATCCTTTAATACAGACACTTGACCCTTAGGACTTCCCGGTCAACGACATTTTGATGATTTTTAACCTCCCGGGGAAATAGAAATGAGAAGGGTTCACCTTTCTATTCGGGGCCGACGACTCAGCTGCAGGGGCCGAAATTCCAAATGCAAATTGCTCAAAGCGTAATAATATTTATTGCTATCGTATAAGGTGATTAAAATCTTGATATGTTCTCTTATTAATCAGACGTCTTCCGCGTGGACGTTTTATTAGTACCTATTTTGAAGACGCCTTTATAACGCAAGAGAAGGTAAATGCCTAAATGTGTTGCGGACGAAGCGTCGAGCTTTCCTAATCCGAGCGTGACCTTTGGGTCAGATTTTCTTCGGCCTACGTCTTCTCACGCGAGCCCGGAGTCGCCGCTGGCAAGCTGAAAGAGTCGTCGTGATGAACTTCAGCTCCATAGCACCGCCCAAACGCGTCTTTATTGGAAGACGAATTCTACTTTATTCTCATTAATTCACAATTTCGAAAGTAATTTCTAATTGAGAAACTTAATTGAAATCTTACAAATAAGGGAATAAATTCAGATTTTTTCCAAGTAAAGATATTGGAATTCTTGGTGAATTACAGTTTTTTCATAACCGATACAATGCAAGAGATAACCGTTTAAATAAATTTAAATTGCACATCCTGAGAAACCCGTTTTGCAATGATAGCAGTGCCAAACCTCTAGACACTGTTATAATGCATTTAAATATTCATTCTTCTGTTTAGGACATTTTTCTTCTTTAATTTTCATTCCAGGTGCTCAATTCTTACATTGGCAAACCTCAAAGCAATGATAATCTCCTTTGGGTATACTATAGTATACACATGTCTCGAGATCCGCTTATCATCTTTATATTTAAAACACTAAATGGTAAAACTAGTGCGTGTATATAAAAGCAATGTTTAGCAATCGTCTGAAACATATGTCGCTTTACAACAAATGATCAGTGATTATAGTCATAAGTGATGCATTACATATTTGAACTAAGCTGAATAGTAGCATTTCTTACTACAGTCGACTTCGACATTCATTTCCAGAATATTGCTAAATATTCAAAAATCTATTACACTTTTAGAAACATTTTTAAATGTGGGTTCACAGTGACTACTGGTTGCACTATAACCTCTCTTAGACAATAAAAGTACTGAACGATATGAATTAATATTTTGAGGAAGTTATGATTTTCTTTATAGAACGCGAATTGTACTTTTCTACAGTTTTTCCCTTCGTGCGATGTAATTGTAAGCTTTCAGCGAGTAGAAAAAAAATAAAACTGTCATTTTGTGATTTCAGTCCACAATTGAGTCTCACCCATGTCCGTATTTCCTTTCTATCTCTTCCTTCATGATTCCTCGCGGCTTAGAAATCGGCCCTGCTTAGAGTTACGATGTAACTACGATTTTTCTCAGTGGTCGTCCAGTAGCGTGGAGTATTTTGCAGTGTTCCATGAGTTCCGTCTGTTTCTTTATTGCTACGCGAATAACCAATGGAAGAGACCAAACGAGAATGGAACGAACTAAGAGAAATTAAAACGCGCAATTGATGCGCCAGTTATTTTACTTAAATGATGTTTAAAGTAATTTTATTTTTTACTGGTATGTTATTGCTTGTTATTGCCATCGATATTTAATATTCATTGCATAACTTACCTGGATCGCGTGAATAGTGGTTACGGGCGAAAATGAAAATAGTTGAATGTTGCTACATGTCCTCTTAGGGAGGGAATTATGGGAGGAAAATATGAAATGTTAAACTGAGTCCAGTTAACAACTAGTTAATTAGTAAATATGTCAATATGAATCATTAAAATTAGGTAAAAAAGCATGTATGTAGCACGGGCTTTAGCTGATTCTAACGATGCCGGGGATTCAGTTGGTAAGCTCCCTTATTAAATTAAAATCGGGCCAAAGTCCTTGATGCATCAGAACTCTTATAACTAGAGACCGGAAAAATATGTAGTATAAAACGTCAAAATATGCACATAAATATGTAATAAAAATAGTAAAAATATGTAATAAATCTGTAAAATAGGATATAACATGTAATGTTAAAATTCTCTTATTAAAAACCATTTACATAGCAAGAAATTACATTTAGAAAAACTGTTCACTTTACATCGTACAACTTTCTCGTCAGTAGTGAAAGCTTAATCTATTGTAAGCCAGGACCGAGTTTACCAGCCAGACTAATCGCAATAGAAGCCATCGCACAAACTGGCGAGATCTACGACCAGAGCGGGGTGAGGGTGTGAGCGGGTGAAAGTTAGAGGTTGGAACGAAGGCGGGGACGGGGCGAAGGCGGGGACGGGGCGAAGGCGGGGACGGGGCGAAGGCGGGGACGGGGCGAAGGCGGGGACGGGGCGAAGGCGGGGACGGGGCGAAGGCGGGGACGGGGCGAAGGCGGGGACGGGGCGAAGGCGGGGACGGGGCGAAGGCGGGGACGGGGCGAAGGCGGGGACGGGGCGAAGGCGGGGACGGGGCGAAGGCGCGGACGGGGCGAAGGCGGGGACGGGGCGAAGGTGGGGGCGGGGCGAAGGCGGGGGAGAAGCGAAGGAGGCGGTGAGACGAAGGCGGGGGAGAGGCGAAAGCAGGGGAGAGGTGAAGGCGAGAGTGAGAGAAGGCAGAGGAGAGGCGAAGGTGGGGGAGAGGCGGAGGCGGGTGATGCGAAGGCCGGGGTGAGGCGGTGGCCGAGACAGGGCAAAGGCAGAGGAGAAGCAAAGTTGGGGCAGAGGCGCAGGTGGCGTTGAGGCGGGAGGCGGTGAGGCGAAGGCGGTGAGGAGACGGTGTGGAGAGGCGAAGGCAGGGGTGAGGCCAAGGCGGGGGTGGGGTGAAGGCGGGGACGAAGCAAAGGCAGGGGAAAGGCGAAGGACGGGGAGGGGCGAAGGCCGGGACGGAGCAAAAGCGGAGGAGTGGAGAAAGCGGGGGCGTGGCGAAGGCGGGGTGAAGGCGGGGACGCGGTGACGGCAGGGGCAATGCGAAGGCAGAATTGAGGCAAAGACAGAGTGGGGCGAAAGCGGGGGCGGGGCGAAGGTGGGTGGGGTAAAGGCACGGGCAGGGCAGGGGTGAAGGCGGGGTGGGGCGAAGGTGGGGCAAGGAGAAAGGGAGAGGAGTGGCTGCGAGTAGGAAACCAAAGGGAAGCGGAGGTGGGTAAGAGAGAGATGGAGGGGGATCGCAGGCGGCGTCATGAGCAGGAGGAGGGTAATCAAAAGGACACTTTCATTAAACAAAGTCAGTCGTTGTGTAATGCACCTTCTTAGATAAGAATTTATTTTTGCAGTGAATTCATGATTCACGAACGAGATGAACGAGATTTTCGAACGCAAAAAAATAATTGGTTGAGATACTGAAGATTTAAAATTGCTTATAGAAATGTGGAGTATCTGAACATGTGGTACGTAGAGTCTGCGAATGCTCTCTGATGACGTACCAAACACATCTGCCAGAGTTGGAGATCCGAATATTTGGGTTCCGTGTACTTCAGCAGGTTTCTGGATAGCTATCTAATTGCACTGTTGGCATATTAATGCGCAATAACATACGCCCATGAGTTCTCCAAGCAAATGTCAACTTCGGTTAAAATATAGTCGAACCTGCATAAATCGAATCTCTTCATATCGAAATTCTCTACAAACCGAATTATTTTTCTGTACCTTGAATATTCCGTTTAAAAACGTTTCTTTGTATCGAAAATTATTTCTATACGAGTTTATCAAACTCGTTTTCTGAATTGAGTGTCTTTTTTCTACGAAATGAAAATGAACAGTACATACTATAAGTTATGTTGGACATTTCGGGAGGACATTTCGGTTTTAATTTCAATTCAATGTTTTGGTCAGGTACATATGTAATACTAATTTCATGTTACTCTCTATAAATCGAAGTGTCTGTATATCGAATATTATTATCGAATAAAGGAACCGTCAGATTCGTTATGTAGAGGCCTAACTGTATTTACCATCTTTCTATCAAGGCTGGTCTCGCTTTGATTGCCAAAAATTTGTCATAGAAAATGTCCTCTTCCGCTAGTTCATATTTGTTTCGTTCTCCCCAATTACTGCGTTTGTTCATTTACTCTTTCATTACTCACTCGTTGCATTTATATTAACCAATCAAATATCTGATCTTATTTACAAAAATCAAATACAAAGATGTCGTGAGGAGATTTTAAACTTAAAACTTACATTTTACGTCACTCACATATAAATTTAAAAATTCAAAATGTTTGTCCAAAGGTCTAGAAAATTTGTATAATGGAAGGGTTTTATGCTGAGGGAGCGCTGAAAGATATTACGTAAGCTCTACTTCAGGTAGCCAAGGCGGAGAAATTACACAAAAATAGGTGTGTCCTCTGAGATACATACATTGAGTTCCAACAAGCAGCAGTTCCAACCCAACAAGAAAAAGTAGTTTAAAAGATATGTCAAGGACGTCAGTAGTTCATAAAGACCTCAAAACCTCTTTTGGAAAGTCCGAGGTTTTTAAGTACTTGGTCGTTGTAGTTATGAGGCCATCATGCTTTGGATCGCTGAAAAAGAGATGACATTCGCTTTATATCTGATGAAGATATGTCAGAGGCTGTGATGATTCTGTCAGTGACTACCAAGTCCAAAAGGTCTTGCTTTCCACAACTGCTTTCATAAATGACGTCCTCTGCTACAGACATCCTCTGCTTTTTGTTAACATTGCTGTATTTTGGTTCGGAAACTTTTAAACTCTTTAATTACTGTGTTCATTGAAATTGTAAATCCAGGCCTTCTTGTACAATGTATGTATGTAATCTTCTATGAATGTCTTAGCAGGATTTGGGGCATTCGAAGATTTAAGTAGTATCTTTTCTTTTCTTTTGACAAAAAAATAAGATGTGATATATGAGTGTTGGTGTTCCATTTCATAATAAAACATACTAAAGATGCCTTAAGTGTCGTAGAAGTTTTCTATAAGATCCATATTTGGTTCCTAAACCATCACAGGTTTTTGTTTTACACAGCATTTTCTCGGTGTCATTACGACCATCTACACAAATAAAATTGATGTGATTTCAAAATTTCTCATGTACGGTCATGTGATTATTTACATGATAAAAAAATCCAAACAATTGTTTTGAAATTTGTTATCTGTTCGGACTAACCTCCAGAACGGTTGAATAGGAATTTCACTGAAAGTTAAAGTATTTTATTAAGCATAACGTTGGCTGTTTTTCCCTCATCGCTTTCTAGTATATAAAAACAAATTACAGACACGGCATAAAACGAATAATTCTTCCTAAGTGTCTCAACTCAAGTTAATGATTTTTGAGAATTGCGGATCATGACCCAACTTACAGTCTTTCCATTTCACCCTGATGGTAGGCTATAAATGTGCGGTCACAATCCAATTAAACAACGGAAATTTGTTTGAAATCGCAACCAAATGCGCAGCTAATATTTACAACTGCCATTAGCAACGACAGCAACGACAATCGTAGCGAACATGGGCCAGGAGAGATGGGGTCATGCGAGGCAGAACGAGGTGGAGCGTGCCATGGCATGGCAGTGTAGAAGATAGTACAGGGTATTACAGGACAGTGCAGGGTAGTGCAGAGCAGTGCGAGCAATGCATTGCAGTGTATTTGCAGGGCGTGTCAGGCTAGGATGGGGAGGAATAGGTGGATAAGCAGGGTGGGGTGAGGCAGGAGGGGGAAAGGCATATGGCCGTGGGGCGTGTATACATTGTAGATTCCGTTTCCTACCTGATAGATAATAAGTTCAATACTCAAGCAGCCCGTGGTGCTTTAGCTACAATACTGGGAGCGTATAAGCGACTCTGACAGATCTCTCGCCACGTGCTGTGGTACGTCATGTGACCTACTCTAAAGCAATCAGCTTGCGAGGATTTGTTTACTTTCAGCCAGCGTTCAGAGTTGCCGCTTATCTGACACAAACGAAGTCGCGGAGGCGATAAGGTTCAGCTTTGGCGAAAATTATGAACATGCTATCAAGACGTGTCTAGCTCGTTAATAAATGTTAATGTTTTTATATTTAATTTACCTGTAGTGTAGGTGATGCCATGGGCATAGTAATGTGTGGCAACAGCGCATTAAACTGTCAGAGTCGCTTACACGCTGCCGGTACTTGTAGTCACCAATATACGACAAACGCAAACGATTGTTTCGAGCGACATAACATATTAGAAGCAGCCGTTTTGTTCGGAACGTGCAAAGACGCATTTCCCCCATTATACTTCGGTTTTACTTTCTTGGCGCGGGGGAGTGTGTCATCAAAATGGAATATCTCACAATATTTCACGTCGTTCTCGGCTGTGCCGCTAGGAGTCGCATGATCGCGACCGTAACCAGCAGAGCTGGCGATCATGCGACTTTTAGCGGCACAGCAGAGAACGACGCGAAATACCGTGAGATATTCCATTTTGATGACAACCCCCCCCCCATGCGCCAAGAAAGAAAAACTGCTGCATAAGCTTTCCGCCCTCGGCTGCTCTCAGCGGCGCGTCTCGCGGTGCTCCTTCCCGCGCGGGTCGGAGGCGCAGGCCGCTTAGCTGCGCTGCGAGCGGCGGCTGATCCGGCGCGGCGAGTGGCCGCTGCGGCCGGGAGAGCCATTTGCGAGCGAGTGTCTTTCGCCGCCCCGCGGGGAGGGGGAGGAAGGAGAGGGGGTGGGGTGGGGGAGGGGGGCGGCGCCGCGGGGAGCCGCAATCGCGGCGGCCGCTGCGCTGATGCGAGCGAGATTGCGCGCATTTTCGCCGCCGCCGCCGCCGCGAGCGGGCCCCCGCTGCGAGTCGCGCTGCGATTGCGGCGGGGCGGCGAGGGGAGGGGCGGGACGTTGTCAGCGATATGGGGCAAGGGGAGGGGAAGGCGAGAGGAGATGATAGGGAGGGTGGACGGGAGAGAACGGTGAGGGGAGGGTTATGAGGGAAGAGAAGAATGGAAAGGGGACAATGGGCTGGAAGAGGCGGGACGTTGTCAGCGATTTGGGGGAAGGGGAGGGGAAGGCGAGAGGAGATGATGGGGAGGGTGGATGGGATAGAACGGAGATGGGAGGAATACGAAGGAAGGACGGAGAGAGAAGAATGGAAAGGGGACGACTAAGAGGGGAGGATGAGGGTAAAACGAGATTAGGAGGGGAAGACCAGGAGGGGAGTCTGGGGAGTGAGGATGCGGAGGCGGGTGATACGCGGAGGAGTGGTCATGGAGGGGAGGATAGGGTTCACGGGAAGAAGGAGGGGAGACGAAGAGAGGAGGATGGGTAAGAGAGAACGGGAAGGAAAGGAGGGGAATGGGGAGGATGGGAAGGAAGGATGGGGAGGGGGAGGGGGCATGGGGAAAGGAAGGCGAGGGGAGGATGCGAAAGGTAGGACAGGGAAAGTAGCTCGGGGAAAGAAGGACGGGTGAGGACGCCGTAGAGGGGATACCTAGGATGGGAGGGCGAGGAATGTCAGGTTGCGAGGACTCGAAGGGTGTTGGGAGAGGCATGGCGGGGTTGGGCGAGAGACGGGGACGAACGGGGCGGGAGCGGTGGTTGCGGTGAGGCGCGGCGGTGTGGGAGTGGGCGGGTGACGGGGTGAATCGGGAGCGGGGGTGCTGATGGACTGGCGGAGCGGGAAGAAGCGGGTCAGGCCCCAGGGGCGAGGCGAAGCGATGTGGACTAGTCGGACACCAGAAACACTCTTTCAATGGTTTGGATTTCACGCAGTATTAGTGAGGGCCTGCAGAGGAGCCTTCGTTCTACCGTGCGATTACCTTGTATTAAACTCGCAACACTTCTATAGAAACACGTGACTATGCACATTTGGCTGAGGTTTTATTACTTTGATGAAGCCATTTTTTGCGTGTAATGCACCGTGTTAGAACAAGAACATTTTCTACACGGAATACATATCGTTTTGAATTACTATTTGCAGATTCATCCAACTGCTTTTACGAATATTACGAATATACTTTATGTAATTTCGCTTTTTTTGTCTAAATGACCTGCTTAAAGAGGAACTAGATCCGTTTATCTATTGAGTGCGATTTTCTCTGCTGAATTAATTTTTTTTATTTTGTGATTCCCCATGCAACATGAAAGAAGTTTGGCAATATTGTGCGCCAAAATTGGCAATATTGGCAAAAGTAATAGCATTCATATTTGCAAAAAGTAGTTTCTGAACTGTAAAAAAAGCTCATTGCATTATGCAAGAAGCTAAATTCTGCACAATAAACATAGTAAAGAATGTATTTTCCTTTCGATATAATAATAAATTTAATAATCTTGGGTTAAATGTAGAAAGGAAAATAAAGTTTTTTTTTTGTTCAGCTATTTTTCTTTTCGCAATATGTGAAAAATTGTTATCGGCGTTGTTCAGAATCTCCGCGATGTATGCCGTATGAAAATATTATAATGTATATTACTGTACTCATGAGATGTCCTTTCTTGGAGCTATGTTACTAAATTATGGTGAAATATCAGATTCAGAGAGAAAAAGCGGACACCGTTTGCAGAGACAAAGCTTTCTGCAGCTTTGAAGAACATTATTCATTTACTGCCCATCTGCATGGTCTGACGTCTGAGTCATTCGGTCGTAAACACTAAGCAGGCCTACTGCCAGAGGCCACTTCATTCCTAGACTAAACAACTCCATGTTAAGAGGCGTGCCACTAATAATTTAGTCTTAACACTTTTTTTGTGAATACTTTTCCCGAACATAAAGCGGAAGTAACAAAATATTGATAGCGAAGTCTCCTTAGGTCACCAATATAGAAGAAAATCTTGGTTACATATGTTCGAAATTGAAAGGAAACCTCACAGTAGTACACATGCGTTTTTCTTTTGGAAATTGTGACATACTAAAATTGTGGAGTAAGGTACATGTGGTTGTAATGTTGTAATGTTCTTTAACAAATAACGGAACTGATAATTTGCAGTAATTTGATATTCCAGACTAAATCATTTCAATTGACTCTTTAATACTTTTAATTATTATGTTTTCCTTAGTTACTCATCACTTTATATGTAGCTCAATTTGTTCTTAATCACAATTTCGTTTCGATGTGCATATTTCCATTGAAGCAATTTTTGAAGTAAATCAGTTGCAGGATATCCATTTCAAAAACACCTCAACAGAGAGGGAATGTGAAACAAAGAGACAGGAGAACCCCGAAGTAATCTACCACGAAAAAAAAGTCTGATGCGATTGTTGGGTCGCAGTACCCCTTCACTATTAGTCCTTTCTGCTCCTTAACCTGTGACTTCAAGAATAACATAAACTAGTCTTTTGCTCATTAATATTACACTGTGAGGTTCGCCTACCAACAAGGCGAAATTGCCAGTTGTAGAAAACAAAGCATCAAAATCCTTGAGAGACCGACATGAATCATGGAAGCTTCTCAAATCCAAGGGAAGTGGATTAAATCTAATGGAAGTTGGATTATCAAATTGTAATAACTTACATGAGAAGTGGGTTTTGAAATACAAGCATAATAACGGAAGTATAGTCATAAAATGTGACAGTTACGAATGTAATAAACAATCAATTCTTTTAGGAAATAAATACTTATCTCCTCCCTGATAAGTCGTCGGTGGTCTGTCAACCAAAAGAAAGGGAACAGATAAAATAAGTGACTTTACAATAACGATGGTGCGAAAGTGCAATGGCACTTTGTATGAATTCGCTGAATCTAAGGTGAAGGGATGGGATCCTGTGCAAGACGAGATATTTTCATCAGGCGATTGTAACGTAGTTGGCATCACACCAGCGCGGATCCCAATCCAACCCTCTTTTCAACATTCATCATGTTTCACCACCTCATCCCAATTACCATCACATATTGAAAAGAAGGCGAACTACAACCGTGGGTACCTGACAGGAATAGGAACCATAAAAGCGTAATAATCCTGCTTCACTTAGTCTCAAAAATGACTACGATCTTTCCTTGATTATTGTCTTCAACTCTCCCTTTAAAGGCAAACAAACATGTACTCCAGTACCACACGTGTAGAGGGCTGAGAGCTTCTCTCGGGTGAGGCGGTATCCCGATGAAAGGAGATACCTGGAGATGGAACTCCGCAAGGTGACGTGTCAGACCTCACACTACACAGGATACGAACGCCGCCACCTCATATGACGAAACAGGAACTACAGTTAAGGGACTAATGGCCATAACCGTTGAAGTACCAATTAATGGATAACCCTGAAATACCAATTAATGAATCGAACAAATCAGTTGAGGCCGTTGCAAACATTCCGCACCTTCTAAATCAGTGATGTCAAGGTCTCCTACTGATGGCAGTGGCACCCCTCGTGGCACCGTGCCATGCCACAAGCTTCTATGTGCCACTAGCGTCGGAAGAGGAAACTATTAGTAATTCCGCCGTTTTACAATAGTGCTGACGTCTCTTGTGGCGGGGTAATGAACTGCGTGGAAGGGGCGATTTCGTGGCACTCGTGCCACGCACTCCCGCTCGTGGCATCGACCTTGATTCGTGGATCGTGACATCGCCTGACGGCGACGACAATTCTAAATAATCGTTTCAAAAGTGAAACCAACTTCATACACGATAAAGCCAGTATCGGCAACAAGAACATTTCAATTCAGCGATCGGCTAGTTCCGCCACCACCCGCGCGCGCGCCGGGGCGGCGCGGCGGTCGCGCAGGGGGCGTCGCACGGGGCGGCGCGGCGAGAAGAGACGACGCGACGCGTCGCGACGCCGCGGGGAGGCGGCGGCGGCCCACTTGGCGAAGGCCGGCGCCTGGCGTCGCTCCCAGGACCCTCCGCTGCTATCGACCGATGGCGCCCGCCCGCCGCCGCCCGCCGACCTGGCGCCGCCCGCCGCCGCCGCCGCCGCCCCGGGGGCGGCCCGCGACGCGACGAGATCCGCGCTCGCAACCCCGCGCTTTCGCCACCTCATCGAAACGCCCGCACTCGGTCCACCCAGAGACACGAGCCGCCAGTCTATGATTTCACAATGTCTCACATGACACAGGTAGGTTTTAATATTATTCTAATGTAATGTCACAGTAATAACAATAATAATAATAATAATAATAATAATAATATATTTGAAATAGCCCACATTTTGCGCAAAGTATTGTAGAGACACGGACAGTCTCTTGATCTGCCCCTTAGCTGGTTGCAACCTGGAGCAGATTTTATTTTGACCCGACTCATAACATCTTTTGTCGTGATGTAGTGAAATAATAACAACAACAATAATGATAATAATAATAATAATAATAATGGATGGAAAAATCAGAAAACTGCTAACAATGCATGTTTCCCACCCTCCAGCTTGATGTACATACTTTATGTGACACGTAAGGAAGGAGAAAGAGGCCTCAGACAAATTGAGGCGTCCTGGCACAACGGCATGGGAAAGTATGTAGTCGGCAATCAAGATGACACTTTAATGAGGCAAGTCATGAAATCTGACCGAAGAATGGGAAACAGAGGCATTGTAAGTGTAGCAAAAAGCATTGCGAACAAGACTTTGCAAGACACGCAGAATAACACAGCATCTGATGCAACTAAACATGAAATGTGAGACACAAAAATATTAAAGAAATCGTGGAGAGACAAACCACACCACGGACAATATTTAAAACGAATGGACATAACACAGATCAATAAAGATCAATCATTTATGTGGCTTAAAAGGGGAAGAATGAAGCCTGAATCTGAAGCACTTGTAATAGCTGCCCAAGATCAGGCGCTGAGAATACATTATGATGAAGCGGTTCTCAAAATTTCCCAAGATGATAAATGCCGCATTTGCCAGGAACACGTAGAAACCATTGATCATATTGTTTCATCTTGTCCAATCCTAGCAAAGACCGAATACTTGAAAAGACACGACAGGGTGTGTAGCTACCTCCACTAGCAAATCTGTACCGTCCTCGAAGTTCCAAACACATGCCCCAAGTGGTACGAACACTCACCAAATCCGGTGACGTCTGTTGAATTGTGTACGATATTGTACGACCAACAAATTCAAACTGATCGCACCAAAGCGGCAAACAAACCGCATGTAGTTATCCGGAGTTATTTGGAGAAAAAATCGTGTTTACTTGTCAATGTTGCTGTACCTTGCGATCAAAACGTCGTTACCAAGGAGGCAGAGAAACGTCTTAAATAGAAGAGTTTGGAAATCGAGATCATCATCAAAAATTTGTGTAAGAACTAGTCTAAACTCCCAGGTAATTCAAAAGACTGGGAAGTGCAAGAAATTGGTTTATTTGGAACAGCCCACATTTTTCGCAAATTATTGTAGAGGCATCGACAGTCCCTAGATCTGCTCCTTAGGTAGATGGTTGCGACGTGGAGTAGATTTTATTTTCAGCCGACTCATAAATTTTAGTCGTGATGTAGTGGAATAATAATAATAATAATAATAATAATAATAATAATAATAATAATAATAATCAAGCCCCCGAGGCGCAGACGGCTGCAAAAGCCGTTGTCTGCGCCAAGGAGTTTGCAGTTTCGAATCCTGCGTAGGCACGGTCGTATTTCTGATTGTCCCTTCACTCCTCATCACCCTATTACCTACAGGGAACATATTTAATATTTTAATTGTAGGAATACTCCAAAAAAATTTGAACTTTTGAAGTTTTCGAGTAATTAGGGTTTTTGACAAACATGAGACCTGCACTATTCTGTTAAACGTCCGAAAAGTTATGAAAATGTCAAATAATGTACTTTAAGCGGCGGTAGATGGCAGCTGGCAAGAGTATATGGCGAGTCCGAATATCTAGCCGAGACCAAAGGAAATAGAAAACTAATACGGGAAAGTCTGTGCCATTCTGTAGCACCACTAGTTCTTTACTAGGAGTCTGTTATAAGAGTTTTTCTGCCGAAAATTCGCCGTTTTCTTTTCTCGCAGCATTACAAAACTTCCTCTCTACAGGTTTTAATATACTGTTCACCTGGTTAATCTCTCTCTCTCTCTCTCTCTTAGGAACTGACGTTGGCAGACACGTAAATTAACAAAGGACGGTTTCGTTCACTCAGTAGATTTTAATTGACATGGGATACCTTTGATATAAATGGTGGAAGGTATGACGTCCGCAAGCAAAATGAATTCTACATCCTCAGCTTCACTACTCGACTTGTTTCGGAACCGTAACAAAGCAGAAATACTAGCATATCGCATGAGTACATTTTTTTGTCTTCCTCTTCTTCGTCTACAGCAGATGTTAAAAATGGGGATAGGCAAAAGCCAATAGCAGCAGGATTCCCAGATTTTTTCTGATTCTCATTCCGAGAACTTCACTCTCGCCACGTCAACTTACATAACCTTCGCGACATTTCCTGCCGACGGCGTGTGTTATTCTGGCTGCGATACTTCGACCATCGTGCCGTTTCCGCGCAATTCACGCCATTCAAGAAGAACATAAATAAACTACTACTTTTACTACTCTATAAAAGACATGTTGTTGCATCACCACTGATATCCTTTGATCCAGCAGAGTGACCTAGATATGCAAGCACTCTTCGTTCTTGGAATTACTAAAAGTTGTGTTTGAGCTTTTTGACGACTGCTTCCAACCACTCGTATAATTCAATGACGTGTCACTGGAATTATGGCATACAAAACATTTCATTACAAAGCATATTTTCAACGCGCATACATAGGAAACGAACTTCAGTGCTGCACTTAACAAGTGCCTTTGCGGTTTGCACTGTAGAGGTATCTAGTATAAGTGACTACGTTCATCGGCAAGAGGCATAATCCCTCTGGGTCCTCTCTAATCGTATTCGTTATGCACAGATGATGGTTTTGGGCAATTTATAAGAAACCGACACAAAACTCTACAATACTACTGTTGGATTTGGAATTACTCTCTAGACCTACATCCACTACATGTAAGATGAAAAAATAAACATTTTCAGTTTATGGCATACAAAACATTTCATTACAAAGCACATTTTCAACGCGCATAAATAGGAAACGAAGCGTTCTGAACCATTAAAAACAGGTTTTCTTGTCCCTTGGGGATACGAGTTTTGAGAAGACGGATGGGGGTGATACGAAGAGGTTTCGCTCGGGTACAGCTAGTTGTATGTGTTCTATATTAATTCTTGAATTGAATTTAATTTGCGTACTAAAACAAGCATCAAGTTCTACATGTGTAATAGGTTTTGTTTGGAATAATTGTTTTTACATTTTTTAACAAACCCGGACAATCCCGGACAATTGAAATATAATTTCTAGAAAGCGTTTTCGCGCTAGATATAACGTGGTGGCCCACTAACGACAGTGTGATTTGTTGAGTCGCACTAGCTTAAACTCTGGAATTTTTAATCGACTCAAAATTATGTTGTAGATATTGGCATTTACGGGAGAAGAACAAAAGCACGCTTTCTCCAAGGCATTTTGAGAAATTTTGAAACTTTCTGTATCGCAATTAAAAGAATTCGGGAGCAGCGAGCATTAATGGCTTTTCCTCTAGTTCAGCACTTCATCCACAATGCTTAAACGCAGATATTTCTACTCTGGATGAAATGGCGTGAGTTGGTTGGTTGGTAGTGATTTCGGGCGCATCAACTGCTAAGGATAATAGCCTCGTAAGTGTATAGTGCATGTTTTTCCTCGAGAGGTGGCGATCTCGTGCTGGGTGGCGAGATCTGGCGCCGACCTACCATCGGCTAGCGGACATTTCCCCAATCGCGTATCTTCCACCAGCGGGGCACCGGCCCAGCCGAGACAAGCTCTAAGCTCCCGACCGGTCTCCTAGCATTTGCGGTAATGTAGTGTACATTAGTGTGAGTTTGTAAGTAGGGGTGAGGATAGGACAACGAAAGGAAGGATCGCGGCGCGGCGATTCGTGGCGCGTTTGTTGTGGTAGTGTTCCGTCATTCGCATGGTGTTGATCGGAGAAACCACGGAAAACTACTGACCAGAACAGCCGACGCTAGAATTCTCGTCCAGACAGTGACTGAACTTAACCTTGCGTCACAAACCTAGGGCCTCCCGGTCAGAGGCACTGCAGTGCCCTGAGCCACCTCTCCCGGTAAATGGCGTGAGGAAGTGGTTATTTTTACATGGCTAATGTGTCGCCATCCAAAGGAGCAGGAAACTCTTTTCTTTAAGCGCTCGAAACATCTCACATTCCCGCATTGCTAGAACTTCTGAAACGCCATCGGTCGTGGTGACGATCGAAGCGACTTACACCCGTCAAAAGCGTAGCGCGCCCTCTACCAAGTCACTCACACCACGGCACTTAGCGTGACAGTCGCCGCCGTCCGGAGCCGAGAGCAGTGAATGGAAACCAGCCCACGCCCGCCAGCCGCCCTGACAACCCCGCGCAGGAGGAAGGTCCCGCCGCCGGCATCTCATTTCCCCGAGGCGAGGGCGGCACCCCTCAGCACGGCGCACATTGGGCCAAAATCCCGAAAAGCTGGAGAAAACAGGGTTCGTCCTTATTTGTTATTTCCCCTCCACAGTACCCCTCAGGAAGCGGGAATTTGGACGGTGTTATGCATCAATTGGCTATGCGACATCATACAAGATTTGAGATAATCGTGTTCAATAATTTTGTTTATTACATTTCTAGCTCTAAACACTGTAATTTGATTATTTCATTCATTGAAACGCCAAACTACACAAACATGAGTGGAATATCTGGCGCTTACCTGCATGATGTGAAATTAAGAAAAGCAGACTTGAAGATCCGGTTTTATAGCAGGTTGTTGCGAAACATAAAATCCCTCATGTGATTGATGGCGTTTATATTTTTCATTAATTATAAGACTATTTTTACATATTTTGCGCCAAAATTTTGCATACACTTAGAACGTGGTCTAATGCAACTGATGGCGTCCGTATTTCATTTTTTTCAAAAATGGAGCTTAGCCGGTTGATCCATAACACTGTCCATCGTAACATCGTAACATCGTAACATCGTAATGGATATACAGTGTGCTGCTGCCTTGCGGCTTAAGCAGCTCAGAGGGAGGTTTTTTTCTATTAACTAAAATTAACTAAAACTGTCTTAATTTCAGCTTAACCTAATTTACTAGTTTTAAGCTAAAATTAATTTAGTTTTAGTTAATAGAAAAAACCCTCGCTCTGGTTAGTCCTCGGGTTAGTCCATATTTAGCAGGACATGTTCTTATTTTGGAGATTGTCCTGGCGTCCGTACTTATTTTCCAAAATCAGCGAATTGTCCGTATTTTCATGTTACAAATACTGATCGTCTTTTCAAGCACTGTAAACTAATTTTTTTTTCTAAAATAACATTTGCTTACTTTCTTTACTAGATTCTTTTTGAGATTAAGTTAGTGTGCCCTGTGCCAACGTTGCATCGTGGTTCTGAGCATGTTATAAATTGACAGTTTCCATTTGTCTGAACTTTGTATCACACTCCTTATCTAGTAAGCCGTAAGCGTACCTTTCTACGAGAATTTTAGATTTCACAGTAGAAGTAAGTAAGAAGAAACAAGCTATCACTTTTCCAAGTCACGACTTTCAAATAAGTGTCCTTTACCTACTTAAAATTAGGTGCTAAGTTGAAGATGAAATACAAAAACTTGGAAAAGGGTCGCTCTGCTGAAGAAGCAGTGTGTTTAGTTAGCAAATACGAAACGTACGTTTCTATTATTACCTGATGTTTTAATGTCCTGCGTTTGTCCTGCATTTTAAACTCATTTGTCCTTAATTACATCCATTATCATCTGGCAACTCTAGCCATGAGTCGCAAAAAAAACAACGTTTTATTGAGGGAATTTTAATAAAGCAGCAGGGTAGACTGCTTCCAGAGCGTCTACTTCCACGGTTAGAACAGGTCCGACGCATCACGAGTGACGCTCTGCATCATTGGAAATGCAGCCGTTGAGCGAGCAGCTGTTACACGACACAAAGATCGTAAATAAGCCGTTACATTGAACACGTGTGAAAATTTTCGATTTTGAGCAATTTTCATCATTCAAATTACACGAAAATTATGATGGTGAGTACGATTTTTCCGTGAATTACAAATACTTAAAACATGTTCAAATTACCTAGTTAATAATTGATGTTGAAACTAAATGATACAATTAATTTGTTTTTTCTTTTTTTTAAGTGGAAAACAGTTGTACGTTCCACAAACTCCCACAACGAAATTTAGAAAAACTTCATTCTCTACTATTGAGGTATTGAAATGTCAAAAAATAAGCTGCTATTTGCTGCTATTCTGCATTTCCTGCAGCCTAATGGTTCGAATGAATGAAACATGTTTAGAAGTTTTTTTAATGTTTAATCCGTAATATTGGCTCCGTCATTTTGTTTTTTCAATGTTAATATTGGAATCGAAATAAACGAACCCATATAAACAATTTTTATGAAAATTAAAACATTTTAGACGTATTTTTAATCCTCTATGTTGGACCCGCCATTTGTTTTGCAATTTTGACATTGGAATCGTAATCAGCGTTCCCAAAAACTATTATATACAAAGTTTTATTAAATTTGGATCACGTTTTCATATTTTGGTCAGCTTTTCGGGATCTTGCCCCAATGTGCGGCGGTGGTTTGCCGCGGAGGGGTCCGGGGAGGGGGAAGGAGGGTGGGTGTGACAGGCCTCGCCAGGGAAGAAAGACAGCCCCTCGCCGCCCCTCGCACCCGGTCAACGCCCTCCCAGAGTTCGGCCGAGAGCAGGTGCCGGCCGTGTAGCCTGAGCACGGCCGAGCACTCAATGGAGCGGCTAGCGCGAAGGTACCTGCGGGTGAGACATTTCTGGTCAAAAAACACACCACCGTCTTCACTTTCCTATTTTGTCCTACCGGGAGAGATGGATCAGTGCATCAACTGATGTTACTGCATTCCCTCTGACCGGGAGGTCCTAGGTTCGAATTCCGATTAGGATTTTCGACACTAGCTTGTCAGCTAGATCGAATTCAGTCCTGTCTGGAGGAGAATTCTAGCAGCCCGCTGCTCCGATCAGTAGTTTTCCGATGTTTCTCCGATCAACATCAGGCGAATGCCGGAGCAGTACCCTAACAGACGGGACACGGACCGCGCGCGATCTTTCCTTCCTATTCCTTGTACTATCCTCACCCCTTATACATACACTTACACTAATATGCACTACACTACCTCACATGCCGGGAGACCGGTTGAGAGCTTGGTGGCAGCTTGGTGGGAGCTGGTGGGAGATACCTGGCTGCAGGAAAATTTCGCAAGTCGACGGTATGTCGGCGCCAGAAAATCGCCATCAGCAGAGAAAGATCACCGCCACCTCCCGATGAAAAACCACGCACTACACTTACGGGAATAATGACCTCGGTAGTTGACGCTCCCGGAATCACGAAAAATATATTTCGTCTTAAAAGCGTCTTCACAGCACATCAGTTTCTTGACAAATTTTCTTCCTCATATTATGATTGGAAGGGTGTGATACTTATGACTCGGTGTGATGCGGATATTTCTAAGTATTTCCGAAGACAAAATCTACTTTTTTCGGATACAAACGATGAAAACGAAAATCAGTGAATTGACGCAATTGAGTGGAAGTTACAGCTCTGTTCAGCGAGCCGCCCTGTGACCGCACCCCATGTTAAGCTGCAAAATACTTCCCAACCGGTCAGTCGGTCGTCAAAATTGCAGTACATTCGCTGTTCACAAATAATGTTGATGACCGGCCCACCGACACCCGATTTGTTCGGTGTGATGTTACTACGTCGCGTGTTCCCATAACAGCGGCATTTTGATCGTGATTCCCGACTCTTCCACTGCTTGCCTTGATTCAGGGAAAAGTCGTGTTAGGGCGACTCCACGCATTCTGTATTCGGCCAGAAGCCAGAGATCGCACGCCGAATCCCGAGTAGTGTGGGGTGGGTTGCTTGCTATTTGCCGAGCAACGAACATTTGGTGCTCGCCATACCAACCGCGTGTCGGTCTTTTGGACATGTCAAAGGATGCGAACATTCGTCGAGCACGTCAGCTGTTCGAAAATGGGCGAGCAGTAGCACCCTACCCGGCGAATGCTGAATATCTGGAGTTGTCTTTAGAGAGGGCGACATGAGGGCGCAAGATGTGGACTTAGCTACCAGGCTCCGAAGAAAGTTAAGGTGGCTCCACACATTCGCCATTCGCCGAGCAGCGAGCTACTGCTCGCCCGATCCCGATCAGCTGATGTGTTCGGTGAATGTTAGCTCCCTTTGATGTGTCCAAAAAACCGACACGCGGGGTAGGGCGAACGCCGAATGTTCTTCACTCGGCAAATAGCAAGCGAACTATCCACACTAATCGGGATTCGGCGAGCAGTCGCTCGCTGTTCGCCGAATAGCGAATGTGTGGAGCCGCCTTTACGCACAGACCTTCAGTATATGGGCAACCACGAGTATCTATACGAACGAAATCTGTGGTTTCCTTCTTGATAATAGTTACTCGCTCGGTTGTTAGCGGCTCGCTTCTAACACCCGTATTTGCTTATCAGGTAGTACTGGCATGAATATCAATTTGATTAAATGTGTACAAAAATCTACTAGTGAAGTTTGGTAATAAATTCTTCAGAACAATAGTAGAAAAGGTTTACTACATTAGTCAAGAAAGAGTTACTCAGCTGTCCGAACATGCATTTGCTTTTTGCACAATGGCACATGGGGAGTTATTATTGTGAATGATTAACGACAAAGTAATTGTGACGTGAATGATTAATTACCAAGTAATCCCAACGTTTTAGTAATGCCTAAATATGTATTATTCACTCCTAATGGAGCTAATGCTCATTGTAACACTTAATTACACCGTTCACGTATCAAATGAAATGTTCAAAGAGAACATCAACTGTGGCTTGTAAAAGACCTTCGCTCTCCACCTTATTACAACAAATCCAAAAATAAGTGGTCAGTGTAGAGAAAGAGGCTCAGTGCGCCCAGAATGATTGTTCATCAGTCAACAAGAGCTGTGACGAACAATACAGATTCATTCCAGAAACTCCACTACGTTTTTTTGAATCCATGTTGCAATAATTTTTGTTTTTCTTGTTTTTAAATAAAGAGTTCAATTTTAAATATTTGCTGTTTTGATACATCATTTACTATTGCAGTGCTGATCCTGGACAAATGCGGGGCTGACCTCGGTCTTCATGTAAATGCTATAACGTATACGGCGGAGGCAAACGCGAAATAATACTCTGGGCCAACTCCCATTCGAGCATCGATATCAACATCCATCTTAGGCTACCGTCTATTAACCTCTAATACTTGTAATACATCGACAATAGATGCCTCATTCAGCATTGAGCGAATGCCACAAATATATTTATGGTATTCGTAATGTACAGGAATATACTTAAAAATCTAACTTTGAGGAATACATTTCATTGAGACAAAAATTGCCATCTTCAATAATGCAGTTATATAAAGAGGTGCAAAACTTAAAACTTTTGTAATTTTTGAAAATTCAGATTATTCAACGAAAATGACAACTCCGATAGTTTTGAACGTTCTTCATCCTATCAGAGGAAAAGTTTAAACAAAAAATTGGAGCCACTTTTGGGAAGGGTTTGAAAATTTTGAGGTTCAATGTAAAGTACCCCCACAAACCACAATATTCGTATCAAATCTGCAGGACCTCGAGGCCATTCCGATCGATTGGAGTATATTTTGGAGTAAATCTTTTAAACCACCGATGGGGTGGACGATTTTGAAAAATTACCGGTGAAAAGACGTTTTGCCGGTAATTTTGTGGTATCAAGAACCCACAGAGAGTAGATTGTTGGTTACAAGAGGTACCGTCATCACAGGCTTCTTCGACTTCTACTACTACTGCACTATTTGAACCTACGAGAAAAAAAAATTTCAGTAGTTGAAGCCACGGTGTTTATTTGCAAAAGGTATATGTTTGGTCATGTAACTTCTATAGTTTCTTCGTCGTTAGTAGAATGCCTTTCCCAATTATTTTAGATTTCCTAATTGTGAGCACATAATCTGAAAAACCGGGCTACTTGGACCGATGTTTACAGTGGGTCAAAAAGCCCACAAATTTCTTTTTTATCTTTTTAATGCGTTAATAGTTTTATTTCTGTATTTAAAAATTCAAAACTGTTTATTTTCTCTTGCTTCTTCAGTAACTGACCGTTAATACACACAAATACAAAAGATTGACTGAAATCACAAATATGCGGAATATACGGATCACCAGCTTGAGGAATGTTTGGCAGCAATTCAGTCACGAATAAATTCACAAAGGCAAGCTGAAAATTCCTTTAAAATAAGTTGACTTTAAAAAGGAGATTGAAAAACAAATCCATTCCGATAATGGCCATCCAAAAGTTGTTACTGAAGATGAATTAGCCTTAGCAAGTCACCTTGAGAAAATCTGGATTGTGAAGACTTACTTATCTACGCGTAGTAGATCTCCCATTGCTTTCAAAGACCATCTCCCAGGGTGAGATTGGGTAAAATTATTTTTAACTAAGCACTCACTGTTAACGGAAAAATTGGATAATACAAATTGTCTTTCAGTCAAGCTATCTTCGTGTTCATAGTATATTTACATTCATGTACGCATCAGAAAATCTGGTTCCAGGGCAAATCTCTATAAACGAAAACATCGCGTGGGTTCAAGTAACCCACACCCCAGTGCAACTTGATCCCAATTTTTAAAAATTTCCTTTGTCTTTTGTGTTAAATATATCTTTTCAAACTACTCTCTAGTATTTAACATTTAGCCGTTAGATTTGTAGAAAAAACTATAAACATATTTACTGTCATGGATTGGTAAAGAAAAAACTACGAAAGAATTGAAAACTTGGGACCAAGTAGCCCGTGTTTACAGTAATTTACTACATCTAGAAACAAGATGTATTAATTTTTTGATACCAGGGCCCTACATTACGAGTTCTTCAGCCAAAAAATCACCGATTTCCGCCGCACAATTAGAATACTTTATTTTTACTACCAACATGTACTAAAGCGAGAAAGTAAAAAACGGCAGCACGAGTAGAATATTTAGAGACGAAGCGTTTAAAAAATTGTTTAAAAAATGGAATACTTGCTCTGAAAAACCCAATTATTTATTCTTCCTTGAATTGTCTAATTCATTCTTTTACTTATTTAATTCAACTATACAGAAATATAATTTTGTAATAAATCATTCAATTGAATACTAATAAATCAGCAAACGAGCTCTGATTCCTTATACATCAGAAATCCCTTTTGTTGATAATGTTGATAATGAGAGAACGTTGAATCCACGCACGAAAATTATTTACCATTACCACGACACGAAATATTTTCGAGGTATTTTACACACTTAGAAGTGCCATAAGTTGAATTCTTTGAACCAAAAGGTTGGCCTCAAATGTGTAGATATTCGTAAGTAGGTCATCGGGAAACCTTGGTTATCATTTGCCAATATAACATGCGGTGTAAACATGTCAAGATAGGTGCAAATATTGGGTATTTGATCTCCTGTAGCCCATAATATAATATCAATATTTCACAATCGTAGACGCAAGATTCTCCTGATGGAGGCAGAAAAAGGAAGTTGGGAAAGCTCCTGACCACGATAACCATGTGAATGAATGAAATTCTAAAAAAAGTCATGTTTCTTTTAAATTTCATTGAACTAATAGTATTTTTGTGAGTCACGGACTACCTAAGGGCTTGTGGGGGAGGTCAAGGACTGAAATGGCCAAGAGCACCACAATATCTGTACGTAAAAAGGAAAAATGTTGATTTCGAGAATCATTCTTTACGTCTTCAAATTTTGTTATCCTCTACTTTCTGTTATTACGTTTAGTGTATTTCAATAAAAGATGAGTACTCAATTCCAGGCAGCTGAAATTAACACAACACGGGAACGTTATTAGGATATATTTATTAACTCACTGAGGGTTTTCGTTTATAAAGCAATTTGAGCATAGAAATCAAATTTCGTGATGATTGTTTTCAAATGAAAGTAGTGGGCCCCGGATGTCTTATAACTTGGTATTTTTTTGAAATCGTTTTATAGTATAAACACTAAATGTTAATATAATCGTAAAAGTAGAATAAACGATTATCTGCCATCATTTATTAATTATTTTGTTTTGCGAGTTTCAATCGATAGTAGTTTCATCACACGGCGCAGGAAGGTCTGTGCGTGTCAGGCTATAGTTATGTTTTCAAAAGCCATGGAGAGAAGAACTAAGAGGGACAAGAAGGAGCGGGAAGGAGCAGGGTGAAACAGGAAAGTGCAGGGTGCAATGGGGAGGCGCGAGATGGCGTGATAGGGCGGGGAGAAGCGAAGTGGAGAAGCGTAGCGGAAAGGAGTGATAGTGGAGGAATGGAGCGAGGACGAGCGTGGAAGAGCGGGGTGGTGAGATGGAACGGGGAGGAGCAAAGAGGAGGAGAGGAGCGGGCTGGAACAGAATGGAGAGGGAAGGAGCGTAAAAGATCAGGTAGAGGGAATGCAGCGGGGAGATCAGGTAGAGGAATGGAATGGGGATGAGCAGAGGACAGCGGAGTGAAGTAATGAAAACTGGAGGCGCTAGGTGAAGCTGAGAAGGGCGGTGGACGGGCAGAAGGAGGCGGAGGGCGGAGTAGGGGCAAGGAAAGAGGTTTGGAAAGAATAGTGGAGAGGGTAAGGGCGATGAGGAGCTAAGAGGGGCAGGAAAGATGAGGAAGGAGATGGTGCAACAGAAAAGTGCAGGATGGATCGAGGAAGAGCGAGATGGCGTGGTGGGGGCCAGAAGCGGGGTGAGAAAATGTAGCGGAAAGTGGTGGAATGGAGGAATGGAGCAAGGAAGACCGTGGAGAAGCGGAGAGGAGGGAGATAGAAAGAGGAGGTGCGTGGTGAAAGAATGGAGTGTGGTCGAGGAATGGAGCGAGAAAGAACATGGAGGAGCGCGGTGGAGGAATCTAGCGCGGAGGAGTAAGGGGAAGGTTGAACCGGACTGGAACACTGGAGCAAGGAGGAACGGAGTGGAACAGGATGGAGAAAGGGATCGTATTGGAGGGATGGAGCACAGAAAAATGGAGAAGGGGAGTGGAGTGGACTGTAGCGGAGTGGAGCAGGGTGGAACAGGATGGAGAAGGAAGGAGCGCAATAGAGAGATGGAGCAGGGAGAAGCGGGGCAGAGGGTAATGAATTCAGAAAGGACGTCGCAGATCAGTTTGGAGAGACAGAGCTTGAAGGAGCGTAGAGAAGCTGGGTGGTATAGGATGGAAAGGGAAGAAGCCTAGTGGAGGGATGGAGGAGAGAGAAGCAAGATGAGAGAATGTAGCAGGGAGGTGCGGGTTGGAGAGATGGAGCGTGAAGGAGCGGGGAGGCGCAAGGTGAAAGAATGGAGCAAGGTGGAGGGCTGGAGAGAGGAGGATCCTAGTGGAGGGATGGAGCAGAGAGAAGCCGGGAAAAGCAGGTTGGAGAGATAGAGCGTGCATAGAGGAACAGGGTGGATCAGGACGAGGAGGGAAGAAACCGCTAGTGTGGAGAAGGTTGGAGAGACTGAGCGTGAAGAAGCGTAGAGGCGCAGACTAAAGAGGTATTCATCTTGACTCTACGGTAGAGGAGCAGGGAGATGAGGGAAGAAGCCTCGTGGAGGGATGGAGCAGCGAGAAGCAGGGAGAGGCAACGCAGCAGTGGGGAGCAGCTTGGAGAGACAGAGCGTGAAGAAGCGTAGAGGCATAGACTAGAGAGGTATTCATCTTGACTCTACGGTAGAGGAGCAGGGAGATGAGGGAGGAAGCCTGGTAGAGGGATGGAGCAGCGAGAAGCAGGGAGAGGCAACGCAGCAGTGGGGAGCAGCTTGCAGAGACGGAGCGTGAAGAAGCGTAGAGGCATAGACTAGAGAGGTATTCATCTTGACTCTACGGTAGAGGAGCAGGGAGATGAGGGAGGAAGCCTGGTAGAGGGATGGAGCAGCGAGAAGCAGGGAGAGGCAACGCAGCAGTGGGGAGCAGCTTGGAGAGCCTGAGCGTGAAGAAGCGTAGAGGCATAGACTAGAGAGGTATTCATCTTGACTCTACGGTAGAGGAGCAGGGAGATGAGGGAGGAAGCCTGGTAGAGGGATGGAGCAGCGAGAAGCAGGGAGAGGCAATGTAACAGAGGGGAGCAGCTTGGAGAGCCTGAGCGTGAAGAAGCGTAGAGGCGTAGACTAAAGAGGTTTTCATCTTGACTCTACGGTAGAGGAGCAGGGAGATGAGGGAAGAAGCCTCGTGAAGGGATGGAGCAGCGAGAAGCAGGGAGAGGCAACGCAGCAGAGAGGAGCAGCATGGAGAGACTGAGCGTGAAGAAGCGTAGAGGCGTAGACTAAAGAGGTTTTCATCTTGACTCTACGGTAGAGGAGCAGGGAGATGAGGGAAGAAGCCTCGTGGAGGGATGGAGCAGCGAGAAGCAGGGAGAGGCAACGCAGCAGAGAGGAGCAGCATGGAGAGCCTGAGCGTGAAGAAGCGTAGAGGCATAGACTAAAGAGGTATTCATCTTGACTCTACGGTAGAGGAGCAGGGAGATGAGGGAAGAAGCCTCGTGGAGGATGGAGCAGCGAGAAGCAGGGAGAGGCAACGCAGCAGTGGGGAGCAGCTTGGAGAGACGGAGCGTGAAGAAGCGTAGAGGCATAGACTAGAGAGGTATTCATCTTGACTCTACGGTAGAGGAGCAGGGAGATGAGGGAGGAAGCCTGGTAGAGGGATGGAGCAGCGAGAAGCAGGGAGAGGCAACGCAGCAGTGGGGAGCAGCTTGGAGAGCCTGAGCGTGAAGAAGCGTAGAGGCATAGACTAGAGAGGTATTCATCTTGACTCTACGGTAGAGGAGCAGGGAGATGAGGGAGGAAGCCTGGTAGAGGGATGGAGCAGCGAGAAGCAGGGAGAGGCAATGTAACAGAGGGGAGCAGCTTGGAGAGCCTGAGCGTGAAGAAGCGTAGAGGCGTAGACTAAAGAGGTTTTCATCTTGACTCTACGGTAGAGGAGCAGGGAGATGAGGGAAGAAGCCTCGTGAAGGGATGGAGCAGCGAGAAGCAGGGAGAGGCAACGCAGCAGAGAGGAGCAGCATGGAGAGACTGAGCGTGAAGAAGCGTAGAGGCGTAGACTAAAGAGGTTTTCATCTTGACTCTACGGTAGAGGAGCAGGGAGATGAGGGAAGAAGCCTGGTAGAGGGATGGAGCAGCGAGAAGCAGGGAGAGGCAACGCAGCAGTGGGGAGCAGCTTGGAGAGACGGAGCGTGAAGAAGCGTAGAGGCGCAGACTAAAGAGGTTTTCATCTTGACTCTACGGTAGAGGAGCAGGGAGATGAGGGAAGAAGCCTCGTGAAGGGATGGAGCAGCGAGAAGCAGGGAGAGGCAACGCAGCAGAGAGGAGCAGCATGGAGAGACTGAGCGTGAAGAAGCGTAGAGGCGTAGACTAGAGAGGTATTCATCTTGACTCTACGGTAGAGGAGCAGGGAGATGAGGGAAGAAGCCTCGTGGAGGGATGGAGCAGCGAGAAGCAGGGAGAGGCAACGCAGCAGAGAGGAGCAGCATGGAGAGACTGAGCGTGAAGAAGCGTAGAGGCGTAGAGTAAAGAGGTTTTCATCTTGACTCTACGGTAGAGGAGCAGGGAGATGAGGGAAGAAGCCTGGTAGAGGGATGGAGCAGCGAGAAGCAGGGAGAGGCAACGCAGCAGTGGGGAGCAGCTTGGAGAGACGGAGCGTGAAGAAGCGTAGAGGCGCAGACTAAAGAGGTTTTCATCTTGACTCTACGGTAGAGGAGCAGGGAGATGAGGGAAGAAGCCTCGTGAAGGGATGGAGCAGCGAGAAGCAGGGAGAGGCAACGCAGCAGAGAGGAGCAGCATGGAGAGACTGAGCGTGAAGAAGCGTAGAGGCGTAGACTAGAGAGGTATTCATCTTGACTCTACGGTAGAGGAGCAGGGAGATGAGGGAAGAAGCCTCGTGGAGGGATGGAGCAGCGAGAAGCAGGGAGAGGCAACGCAGCAGAGAGGAGCAGCATGGAGAGACTGAGCGTGAAGAAGCGTAGAGGCGTAGACTAAAGAGGTTTTCATCTTGACTCTACGGTAGAGGAGCAGGGAGATGAGGGAAGAAGCCTCGTGGAGGGATGGAGCAGCGAGAAGCAGGGAGAGGCAACGCAGCAGTGGGGAGCAGCTTGGAGAGACAGAGCGTGAAGAAGCGTAGAGGCATAGACTAGAGAGGTATTCATCTTGACTCTACGGTAGAGGAGCAGGGAGATGAGGGAGGAAGCCTGGTAGAGGGATGGAGCAGCGAGAAGCAGGGAGAGGCAACGCAGCAGTGGGGAGCAGCTTGCAGAGACGGAGCGTGAAGAAGCGTAGAGGCATAGACTAGAGAGGTATTCATCTTGACTCTACGGTAGAGGAGCAGGGAGATGAGGGAGGAAGCCTGGTAGAGGGATGGAGCAGCGAGAAGCAGGGAGAGGCAACGCAGCAGTGGGGAGCAGCTTGGAGAGCCTGAGCGTGAAGAAGCGTAGAGGCATAGACTAGAGAGGTATTCATCTTGACTCTACGGTAGAGGAGCAGGGAGATGAGGGAGGAAGCCTGGTAGAGGGATGGAGCAGCGAGAAGCAGGGAGAGGCAATGTAACAGAGGGGAGCAGCTTGGAGAGCCTGAGCGTGAAGAAGCGTAGAGGCGTAGACTAAAGAGGTTTTCATCTTGACTCTACGGTAGAGGAGCAGGGAGATGAGGGAAGAAGCCTCGTGAAGGGATGGAGCAGCGAGAAGCAGGGAGAGGCAACGCAGCAGAGAGGAGCAGCATGGAGAGACTGAGCGTGAAGAAGCGTAGAGGCGTAGACTAAAGAGGTTTTCATCTTGAGTCTACGGTAGAGGAGCAGGGAGATGAGGGAAGAAGCCTCGTGGAGGGATGGAGCAGCGAGAAGCAGGGAGAGGCAACGCAGCAGAGAGGAGCAGCATGGAGAGCCTGAGCGTGAAGAAGCGTAGAGGCATAGACTAAAGAGGTATTCATCTTGACTCTACGGTAGAGGAGCAGGGAGATGAGGGAAGAAGCCTCGTGGAGGGATGGAGCAGCGAGAAGCAGGGAGAGGCAACGCAGCAGTGGGGAGCAGCTTGGAGAGACGGAGCGTGAAGAAGCGTAGAGGCATAGACTAGAGAGGTATTCATCTTGACTCTACGGTAGAGGAGCAGGGAGATGAGGGAGGAAGCCTGGTAGAGGGATGGAGCAGCGAGAAGCAGGGAGAGGCAACGCAGCAGTGGGGAGCAGCTTGCAGAGACGGAGCGTGAAGAAGCGTAGAGGCATAGACTAGAGAGGTATTCATCTTGACTCTACGGTAGAGGAGCAGGGAGATGAGGGAGGAAGCCTGGTAGAGGGATGGAGCAGCGAGAAGCAGGGAGAGGCAACGCAGCAGTGGGGAGCAGCTTGCAGAGACGGAGCGTGAAGAAGCGTAGAGGCATAGACTAGAGAGGTATTCATCTTGACTCTACGGTAGAGGAGCAGGGAGATGAGGGAGGAAGCCTGGTAGAGGGATGGAGCAGCGAGAAGCAGGGAGAGGCAACGCAGCAGAGAGGAGCAGCATGGAGAGACTGAGCGTGAAGAAGCGTAGAGGCGTAGACTAAAGAGGTTTTCATCTTGACTCTACGGTAGAGGAGCAGGGAGATGAGGGAAGAAGCCTCGTGGAGGGATGGAGCAGCGAGAAGCAGGGAGAGGCAACGCAGCAGAGAGGAGCAGCATGGAGAGACTGAGCGTGAAGAAGCGTAGAGGCATAGACTAAAGAGGTATTCATCTTGACTCTACGGTAGAGGAGCAGGGAGATGAGGGAAGAAGCCTCGTGGAGGGATGGAGCAGCGAGAAGCAGGGAGAGGCAACGCAGCAGTGGGGAGCAGCTTGGAGAGCCTGAGCGTGAAGAAGCGTAGAGGCATAGACTAGAGAGGTATTCATCTTGACTCTACGGTAGAGGAGCAGGGAGATGAGGGAGGAAGCCTGGTAGAGGGATGGAGCAGCGAGAAGCAGGGAGAGGCAATGTAACAGAGGGGAGCAGCTTGGAGAGCCTGAGCGTGAAGAAGCGTAGAGGCGTAGACTAAAGAGGTTTTCATCTTGACTCTACGGTAGAGGAGCAGGGAGATGAGGGAAGAAGCCTCGTGAAGGGATGGAGCAGCGAGAAGCAGGGAGAGGCAACGCAGCAGAGAGGAGCAGCATGGAGAGACTGAGCGTGAAGAAGCGTAGAGGCGTAGACTAAAGAGGTTTTCATCTTGACTCTACGGTAGAGGAGCAGGGAGATGAGGGAAGAAGCCTGGTAGAGGGATGGAGCAGCGAGAAGCAGGGAGAGGCAACGCAGCAGTGGGGAGCAGCTTGGAGAGACGGAGCGTGAAGAAGCGTAGAGGCGCAGACTAAAGAGGTTTTCATCTTGACTCTACGGTAGAGGAGCAGGGAGATGAGGGAAGAAGCCTCGTGAAGGGATGGAGCAGCGAGAAGCAGGGAGAGGCAACGCAGCAGAGAGGAGCAGCATGGAGAGACTGAGCGTGAAGAAGCGTAGAGGCGTAGACTAGAGAGGTATTCATCTTGACTCTACGGTAGAGGAGCAGGGAGATGAGGGAAGAAGCCTCGTGGAGGGATGGAGCAGCGAGAAGCAGGGAGAGGCAACGCAGCAGAGAGGAGCAGCATGGAGAGACTGAGCGTGAAGAAGCGTAGAGGCGTAGACTAAAGAGGTTTTCATCTTGACTCTACGGTAGAGGAGCAGGGAGATGAGGGAAGAAGCCTGGTAGAGGGATGGAGCAGCGAGAAGCAGGGAGAGGCAACGCAGCAGTGGGGAGCAGCTTGGAGAGACGGAGCGTGAAGAAGCGTAGAGGCGCAGACTAAAGAGGTTTTCATCTTGACTCTACGGTAGAGGAGCAGGGAGATGAGGGAAGAAGCCTCGTGAAGGGATGGAGCAGCGAGAAGCAGGGAGAGGCAACGCAGCAGAGAGGAGCAGCATGGAGAGACTGAGCGTGAAGAAGCGTAGAGGCGTAGACTAAAGAGGTTTTCATCTTGACTCTACGGTAGAGGAGCAGGGAGATGAGGGAAGAAGCCTCGTGGAGGGATGGAGCAGCGAGAAGCAGGGAGAGGCAACGCAGCAGAGAGGAGCAGCATGGAGAGACTGAGCGTGAAGAAGCGTAGAGGCGCAGACTAAAGAGGTTTTCATCTTGACTCTACGGTAGAGGAGCAGGGAGATGAGGGAAGAAGCCTGGTAGAGGGATGGAGCAGCGAGAAGCAGGGAGAGGCAACGCAGCAGAGAGGAGCAGCTTGGAGAGCCGGAGCGTGCGGGAGCGTCGGAGGGCTGGGCGTGGCGAGCGGCCGGCGGGCCCCGCCCACCCAGCGGGGGCGAGCGCCGATTGCCGCGTGACTCGGCGCGGCGAGGGGCTCAAGTGTGATGAGGGCGCGTGCGCCGGGCGGGGGCCGTCGCTCTCGCCCCCCTGCTGCAGCGGGGGGCGTGGGAGCCCCGCGCCGCCGCCCCCTCTCCGCGCCCGCGTGGGCGGAGGAAGAAAGCGAGTCGGGCGCTCGCCAGAATCGCTCCTAACGAACCGTGGCGAATGACGAGCACGACAGAGCAGCAAGTGCAGACGGGGAGAGTGGGACAGCCGGCGTCGTGTGCAATGCATGCGCGAGCTTGGAGGCCGCCGTTGACGACCGTGGACGTGGGCTGAGCTGCATTCCCACGACAGCGTCAATGGTATTTGTCATAGAGTCATCGCTTGATACTAACAACCGTAGACTATCTTAAATTTCATAGGCTACATTTTCGTAATGTTGCACTGTTCATGTATCGAATTAACACGAACAAAGGAATGAGAGACGCCATCCGTTAATGATTTAAGCCCCTTAAGAACAATATTGAAACAAGTGAGTAGTAAGCAGATATAACAGAAATACATTTACCCCAAGAAATGAAATTTCTAGTTTATATCACATCTTCTTGCAAGATGGCTCGCCAGCCTGTCTATCATTCCGTGTGTCCGTTCGGCCGTATGTTCGTCCGTCCATCTGTTCTGCTGTGATCAACATAGTGTCTAAACTATTCGTAGCATTTCTTCCAAAAGAACGTTCTCCCATCGATCTGGCCAGACTCGAAACATGCGGCTTTGAAAATATTTCTTTAAATTTCGGGGATACTATAAATGAAGCTTCTGGGACATTTTCAAGGTTTTTCTCTAATGTAATAGTGAAATATTGTTAAATATTTATAAAGATCGCATAAGTTCGATTTTTATTTTCAAATCCGAGATTTGGACACGTTGGAAATTTATTGGATCCTCTCGTATACAACTACAATATTAAAGAAAAAATTATTAAAATTGTTCTCTACAATTAGCTCTTTGTAAAGAACATAATTTGAAAATATTTGTAGTTTTCGCATAATTTTGAGTGAAATATGAGGAATACTAAAAACAAGATTTTCTCAAAAATGACTAAGCTTTTTCTAGAAACTTCTTGAATGGATAGAACGAAATGCACTGAATTTCATGATATAAGCCTTTTAGATTATTTTTTTGATTTTTCAAAAATTAAAAAACTGCAATTGTTTCAAAATATCTTTCAAGTCCATAATGTTTTCATTACCGTTTTTATTCATTATTACGTTTCTAGGTAGATGTTCTTTGAATGATTTTCAATGAATCTTCTCGAGAACTCCAACGTTATTTGTGAAAATGAGTTCAAAATTGCACATCCAGAAACGCTCATACCACATTTCTCAAAAACTGTTCCAAATTTTTCAATTAAAAATTGCATACGGTTCCACGCCTTACTCTTTTATAATATTTATAAATTCATATTGCAATTCTATTATTAGAGGACGGGAAAGTTGAGATAATGTGAAAAAAGTATTTTAGACGCCGGTAGGAAACAGCAGGGAAGAGGGTGTGGCAGTGAGGCAGTGAGGGAGTGGGCAACATCGAAACGCTAGCTCAGACTGAGCCCAGGCTAGTATGAGAATCTCTCTGGCTTTCTGCAGCATTACTGGTTTTCCGGTGTATATACGTATATACGGAGTAATGTACCTAGTGTAGGGAAAGTTATGTAATGCTTCGGAAAATCGGTTTCGATATTTCAATGGAAAAACTCCATTTGGTGTCCCTGATAACGAAAAAGTTTCTTTTTTTCAAAACATCCGTCCGTCCGTTCGTCCGTCCGTCTTCCGTCTGGAGTATGTGAACAACACTAGCGTTTAAACTATGCTTACGATTTTGTCCACACTGAATAAATCACTGTCGATATGGCCTGAGTCGAAGCTCAGCGATTCTGAAAAATATTCATTAATTTTGGGGGGTACTAGACATCAATCCACTCGGAAATTTTCAAAATTTTCTCAAAAAAAAACAGCCAATTTTTTCTTTGAATATCTTGTGAAGTTGTTGCGTGACGAATGTTTAAATTCGCGGTAGACAGCGCGCGCTCTGGGGAGCATAAGCGCGGGGCACGCTCCCGGGACGGCGAGCTGGAGGAGTGAGTCTCTACGAAGCAGCGGCGATTGCTATATATTACTCATTCACTTTACATTTGCAGACGGCAGAATTAGGAACTAATGTTGTTTTGAAAGCGAAGGCCCGAACCCACCACCGAGAATACACGAATGGTCCCGATGTCAATCAGCATCTGACCAATCAGCTGTCTCTGAAGGCAGCACAAGCGCTACGGACACATCTGACGAATTATGCCTTTCTGACAGTGAGCTCGAGTCGCACCCTTTAATGATTAAGGTAATATACAATAAAATAGAGCACACCACATGCTATTCACAACATTCACGCACTTCTTTGCACTTCTTTGCACATATCTGCTGCTTAATGGTTATGTTCTTGCCCCGCCGGGGTTCTGTATGCTGCTCACCGCCATCTATTTCATATTAAACGGTCAGTATATATTGCAGACGCGCGTTTCTCAATCAGTCAGCGGTGACCTCACGTAAACAGATCGCAGTGCTCCGTCTGCCAATGTAAAGTGAACGAGTATTACATAAGGGCGAGCAGGCAGCACAGCAGGCGTCTTATACGGATTGTTCGCGGCAAATTAAGTGCCTGGTTAGGGATACGCCGTTGCGGCGGAACGACTTATGCTCCTGCACAGAGCTTTTGGAAATTGTGGTGGCCGTGCTTCGTTCTGGGACTTCTTCTGGTTTGCGGTACTTAGGACTTTGACTAGGCATTTTCTGACGACTCTTCAATTTCCTCACCCCTCTGGGTTCTCTCTCTCTCTCTCTCTCTCTTTCTCGCTCTCTCTCGCACTCTCACTCACTCTCACTCACTCTCACTCACTCTCTCACTCTCTCACTCTCACTCACTCTCGCTCTCACTCACTCTCTCTCTCACTCACTCACTCTCACTCTCTCTATCTCTATCTCTCTCTCACACACACGTAGCCCTTTCGTGCGTCTACGTCGATGGCGACATGAGAGTTTTCAGAGTGGACAGATGTAGGAAGACGAGAGTCCCAGAGGCCGAAAAGGGTCTGCTCTGACGGCTGCTCCACGGGTGGCCCACGAGCCAAGAGATACTATTAACTGTTTCCATCGGGCGCGACCTTTCGACCTTTCCAAATTGCCAAAGAACCCGGCATTTTAAGAGTGGAGAAAGCATAAAAAAGTCTTCAACCTAGCCGAAATATCGACTACGCTACTATTTTCATCGACAGCCTGCAATCAACATGAGATGAAAATGGCTTTCCATCACTAAAAGCGAGTGCACGTTTTGATTAGCGTACGCCAGATAATTTGAGCTTCAAACCAGGCAAGAATCACATTAGGCTGTCAGCAGCGTAAAGAGTGGTGATTTGAAGAAGAATTCGGCCAAAAGATATTAAGTTATATTGCTTGATATGACTTACGTAAAGTGTGTTATGTTCTAAGAAAAAAGTAAACGAACGTCAATAGAAAAATATCAGTGACCGTGGTTTTCAGGCATATAAGTCATATATATCATTCACATGTATGTGTATATGATTATCTTGATTGCCATTCCTATTGTGTCATTTACTCGTTGCATTTTCGATGTGTAGGTAGGAAAATGAATGCTGACCTTTCAATAAGCAAATATCACTCAAAGAGTGTATTCTACAAGTGATTAAAACACTTCTAAAAACTATTAGTTTATAATTTTACTTCCAATTAGTTCAAGAAATAAACAATTAACTGTTAATTACATACAGTTATTATGATAATCCAAAGAAGCGAAATAAAAGTCATAACAACCAATCACAGAAAAAAAACAAGATAAAGATACTAGTTTCCGCCTCGTTTGTCACGCTCGTAACTCAAAAAATTTTTAAAAGTACCTGCTAAATGTTCTCAGATCGCTGTTACAACTCAGAAGAAAAATATTTATTATAGTTATTTTAAATTTTGGTTTATGGTCAAACACTAGTGATTCGATCATGATAATAAAAGTGAAGAAACTTTGAAAGAAAATTAAGTATAATTACACTCGCTATTAGGTATACGTCGGGCTAATTAATAAGTTACCATACACGAAATCATCTTTTATAATACAATCGCAGGAGTCCTAAAGGGATCATAAAATATTAAGAGTAATGTAGTAACGTATATTTAATACTACATAATCTCATCAATGTAGGAGTAAGTCGCACGAACTCCTTGGACGCAACCTGTATCTATTGTGTACAGGAGATAAACGTCTCGACGAAAAGGTGACAGAATCTCCATTTGCGAATGGTACACCTGGCAATTGAGAAGAAGATACGATAAGGCTACAAATAGTAGTAGATAAACCATGTTGAGCCAAAAAAAGACTCACTGAAATAAACAGAAACTTTCATAGTATCATAAAAGTAGAATACACGAGTTGTATCGATTAGGAACTCTATCGGAAGTTAACTAACATGGCGTTACCGATGGCATTTCTGATCAAAGAATTAATTCAGAAGCGTACTTTTAAAGGTTATACAATTCCAAAATCTGAGATGTGTGAACATTTTGGCTATGGATTTTAAGAAGTTTGGTTTGATACTAATGTTAATAAACTTGGCAGCATGTCTTGTGAAATGTATTCCATTTCCCTTCCTTTGCGGTTAACAACCCAGAAGGCACACCAGAGAAACAGATCTTCGGGTAACAAGACGGGCTGCTACTTTTCATCTTGTTTCTTGTGATTTGATGCCTCTTTCTTAAACAAGTTTCCTTAAATGACCGACTAAACAACCACAGTGAGGAAAACTCATACAATCAGGTCTGATATTGAAAATATTCATACAAGTTATTTTATTTCCGGCGCTGAAGATTTCACAGCAGGTTCATTATCTCCAAATGACGCTGACAAGCAGAGATATACTGAGAAGCAGACCACGTCCTTGGAATGACTTGGCCGAGCCGCCTCCGACAACTGGCGAGGGGGGAGGTAGAGGGAGAGGAAGGAGAACGGGGAACAGGGAGGGAGAGGGGGAAGAGGTGTGGGTGCTTCCTACTCGCGGGGAGATGATAAGATAACCTGCTCCCATCCCTCTACTCCCACCTACAGCACCTGTGCTGATGACGGTGTTGCAGATGAAGGGGATGATGGCGCTGGTTATAGAGGCGGCGGTGAAGGCAGAATCGGAGGCAGAAGTGAAGGCGGAGGATGAGACAGGTGGAGGCGGTGGTGGAGGCGGTGGTGTAGTTGATGATGTAGCTGATGGTGTAGGTGGTTATGTAGGCGGTGGTGTAGACGGTGGTAGAGACGGTGGTGTAGGTGGTGGTGTAGGCGGTGGTAGATGCGTTGGTGTAGATGGTGGTGTAGGCGGTGGTAGAGGCGTTGGTGTAGGCGGCGGCAGAAGTGTTGGTGTAAGTGGTGATGTAGGAAGGGGTATAAGCGGTAGTGTAGGAGGTGGTAGAGGCTTGGTGTAGATGGTGGTGTAGGCGATGGTATAGGCGTTGGTGTAGGTAATGGTGTAAGTGCTGATATAGGTGGTGGTGTAAGTTGGAGGAGGGGTGGAGGTCGAATCGACAGTGAGGGCGGCAGTGGAGAGCAGAGGTGGAGGTGCAGTGAGACGTGGATGTGGAGGCAGAGGTGGAGGCGGAGGCGGGGACGGAGGCAGTAATGGAGGCGGTGGTGAAGGCGAAAGGGCGGCGCCGGGGTTTGAGGGAACGGTGGAAGCGGCGATGGACACAGTGCTGGGCGTTGCTGGGCGTCGCAGGCAGTGGTCGGGAGGGGAGGGCAGGGGTTGGTGCTAAAGGCGGTGATGAGAGTTAATCCGATGGTGGGGGAGGGGTGGTGTTGGGCGGTAGTGGAAACGGAGACGTACGCTTATTCTGTGTCAGCAGTGAAATGGCGGCTCCCGAAAATTTCGAAGCAATGAACGCATGATGTTGCTGGCATCCCGCAGCCACCTATCTCATCGATAGTAACACCTTCACCTGATCTCTCTATTCCAAATGTTTCAATCTTTTACTTCTTTGACATTCTTCATCGACGCATAGTGACGCCGGGGACTGGTTCCGATCGCTATTGTTGCTGCCCAGGGATACTTTCAGAGGCTTTTGTGATCCAAGAAAGAAAGCAAAAAAATTCCTTAAATTTTAATGTCCTGTTTAAACATTACAATATTTGGTAAATTTGTACTAAAACCAAATGTATCCAGAGTGTATTTGAAAAATTCAATTTTGAGCAAATCATGCCTTACATTAGATCTAAAATTTCAAGGAACGTCTTTGCGTATTTGATGGTAAACCGGTAAGGAGTTACATTTCCTTTCATTATTGCAAAACAAAGTTGTACTGTTCTAGGGCGATCTTAAATAAATAATTAAAAAAAGTTCTGCTCAGAAAATGTTTGGGTGGCAGTCACATCCTTGATAAATGGTACTATTTACGTAAGCATTTACTCGAAGTACCTATCTTAAATACTCCAGGATTACTTACTATTAAGCACTTAGAAGCAAAACATTATTGCTTCCTTAAAAGTAAGAGACATTTAATATAATAGTTTTCATGACCACTTCAATTGCAGAAATCCAAAAGGAGGTAATCAATAGTTGAATTAAAAAATCACATTAATAAATTATTGAAAAAAAATTATGTAAGACTTGAAGCTTATTCTAGAGTTCAACGTTCCTAATATTCAACCTTAGCACCATCCAAGATATTTGTCGCGCTATCCGGAAGATCACTTGAAACCGCCATGAATTGTTGGTGATAAGAATATGATTATGATAAGCGATTACAATAAACACAATATATTGTTCACACTTTTATTTACAATGTAATGTGTACGTTGTAAATAAAACCTCCCAAAAAGCCTGAAGGGCCGAATGGGTATGAAATAGTTTTTTTTTAAATGACCACTCTTTACCGCAGCCTGAATAAAAAAAACATTAAAATACCTTTAAAATTCCACATAGTAATTAATTTCTAATTTACTCCTTTCCTCAGCTAGAACGCTGATGCCTTTCGATAGTAATGCGATCTGTTGGAGAACTAGAGACTTAAAAACCTACCCCGAGGTTCTGTCGCCCCACAGCAGATCTCGCCTGCGTTCTGTAGCCTTTCGATTTCCGGGTGTCAGTGCCGGCAAATTGAAAAGGAAACTCAACAGGAAATTGTGTACGTTTGTACGAATTCGTGTGAGTGTGAATGAGTAACGGAGAGAAAAAGAGAGATGGAGATACGAAGAGGGTGCGGAGAGAGAAAGAGACTGAAGAAGAGACAGGGTGGGAATCGGAAAAAGAGAGAAAAGGGAATAAGTGGCAGTGATAGGAGTGAGAAAATGAGAACGCGAGAGAGAAAGACAGAGAGAGAGAGTCAGAAAGAGACACACGGAGAGACAGTGAGAGAGAGAGAGAGAGAGAGAGAGAGGGAATGCAAGGGAAACTTAAAAACACCAACCTGTGTGCTAATGCTACCGCATAAAACAAAAAAGGCCGTCTACGAACAGAAGGAATCCGATCCAAGAGAAAAAGAACCCCTTAAGAAGATAACAAATGAGAGGTCAAGAATAGAATTAAATAAATAAGAAATAAATGAGCTCGTAACACGAAGAGTGATCCTGAATACAAAAAGAGTAAATAAAAAGAGAAAGATGACCTCCATGGATTCCTCCACTAATAAATATCAACATCAGCCTCAATGATCTTCCCAAAAAGAAAACAACACGTTAATTTATCAAGCTTACTTCAATGAAGTCTGCAACAAATACTTTGGATATACACACATATTCACTGAAGGCTCCCGTAAAGAGATGGGAGCTGGCTGTGCAGTACAAATAAAAAGAGACACTACTACAGTCAAGGTTAAATGATTACTGCTCCATTTTTACTCTGAAGCATATTCCATTCTTCTCGCATTTAAATACATCCAAGAACAAACTGAAGCCAAATTTGTTATTTTTACAGATTCCAAAGTGTGTTAATAAGCTTAAGTAATACTGAAAATCAGGAACCTATAGTAAATGAAATAGCTAACCTACACTATAACTAATTATATAACAAGGAAATAATTCTTATTTGGATCCCATAGCATTGAGGAATTACCAGTAATATATTAGTTGAGGTAGGTAGGTAGGTAAAAGACTATTAATTCACCTATTGAAGAGAATCCAGTTTCCCCACAATGACATCAAAAAGAACTTCATCAAAGAAACAAGGATCATTGGAATATTGAATGGACCAAATCACCTAACTACATGAGATCAGAAAAATATCTTCGATGACCACCTTCCTTACCTTCACAAGAGAAAATATCAAACTGTGCTCACCCGTTAAGAATAGGACATTTCAAACTAACCATCAGCTTTAACTAACCATCAGCATCACATTAAAAGAAATGAAAAAAAGTGACCAATGCCAATCTCCCTCGCTATACCACACGTATTGTTGTATTCTATTTACAAAGATATCCGCTACAAATATGCATTACATCTCGCTCTCCCAGAAATTCTTAACAACAAACATCCCACTGAAAACTTTTTTAAATTTTTTAAAGAAAATTAACCTTATCAATACGCTGTAAGAAACTAAGAATCTATTAAGCACCAATATTATTGCAATATTATGTCAAATAATGTAATGTAATACAATGTATTGTATTATAGAATTGTAATTTATATTGTATTGTAACGTAATGTTTTTTCTGTTGCTGTTGAATGTGATTGTTAATGGTCGCCATGTAATGTTACACTTATTTAGAAAAAAATTATGTATTTAAATATCACTTTTAAATGCTATTGTATGTTCTGTTGTACTTTGTCGTCTATATTGTTCTTTTAATTGTGGTCGCTAATGACCTGGAAGTTCATGCGACCAATAAAGCATAATTATAAAAAGAGAAATACAATAGAACTAAGGAGAAAACAGCGTGAAAATGCATCGACGACGGAATAAACGGGAAGAAAGCTGGACGGAAGGACCGCCAAACATCATCGTCCATTGCAAAATGTAGGTGTCCATTATGTCCAGGTATCGTCGTCCATGCCGTCGAAAAATCGTCGTCCATGTGTCGTCCAAATATCGTCATCCACGTCCTTCAAATATCGTACCTGCAGCCAGATATCGTTCCAGATGACGAAGAGGAGCGGCTATCACAACCGAAATAATCAATTACTTCTCGGACTGTCAAAGCCTCTCTTGTTTCTCGATAAATTAATCAAACCCGTAAGTTACATAAAGAATTGTAGCATCTCATGCATGTGCCTAAGGCTGAACCATTTTCCTTGCAACCCACCGCAGAGCTTACAGTTTCTGACATCTCGGGAGACGATTTCTGCATTCGAGATGATGAGGGACGAGATAGACACATGAGAGCATTCAGAATCCTTGTAACCTACAGTGCATTGGTAGACTTTACTATTAGATAATGCAGTACGTGCTGTCCGTAAGTGAACGAATTGAACTATTTCATCGTTTTCAACTGATCGATAGTTCGAGCGAATACTGAAGATAAATAACTATAATTTACAATAAACGGAATTGAATTTCATAATATGATTCAGGATCTTAGAGCTTGTTCCGGCTAGGTTGGTGCCTCGCTGGTGGGGAAACCCTGCTAGCCGATAGAAAGGTCGGCGCCGGATCTCACCATCCAGTTAGGGAAGATCACTGCCACCTCACGAGAAAAAAACATGCACGACACTACATTGGTAGTTGATGCGCCCGGAATTGCAAATCAATCAATGACGGGTCTACATGTGCTGCCGGTGCCGTCTTGTCGGTGACTCCGTTTTTGAGCTAAAAGTCCAAATGTAAGTGGATGAATTCCAGCCGGTTGTATCATGAAGCAGCTCCGTCCTGTGAGCTGCGGCGTTAATACTAAGCTTTCCTTTTTGCATGAATACAATGAACTCTTTTTAAACATACTGAAATAACATTCATACAATAGGTGTCCTTACCCAATTACAAAAGGTATAATTTATATGATATCATTACACGTAAAACACTTAGTATCTCGTACAAAACACATAAAGCACATTCATTATCTCAAAACTTTTATACATAAGTTTGAAGTAAACATATTATATACAGTTATTCTTGAAAATTTGTTATAATAGTATGAGGTTTAAAATGAAGATTGGTGACGCAAGGTGAACAGGGAGTGTCCTGTGAATGCCTCTGTTTAGTGTAGACAACGTGCCGTATCATCAGGGACGGATCCAGGCGATCATTTTTTTTGGAGGCATCGAAGATTTTATTAAATAATAAACATTTTTGTTATTACATTTTATATTATTTACGTGCTGTAGATATAATTCTATATAATATTATTGTTTAAATAAATACATAAACCAAAAATAAATAAATATTTAAATCACTTTCGCCAAATAAAGAAAGGTGAACGAAAACTTTAGGCCTGGGGGGGGGGGCACGGGGGCCATGGTACGTACCATAGAGTTCAACTTACGATACGCACATAAGGAAAGCTCTGGCGCTGGCAGCTACGCTACACTCCGCCCGTGGAGACTCCGAAGCAGTTGAAATTCCTGTGTTCCTCCTCACACAACACACACACACACACACACACACGTGCCTATCCGTGCGTTGTTTATGATAGGCTTGTAGTGAGGTGGGGCGGCGGAGCGGGGCGGGGTGGGGCGGGGCGGGGTGGGGCGGGGCGGGGAGGAGCGCACCGGTCGGGAAGGACGCCCGCTCCGCTCCACTCCCCCCGCCGCGGGAGCGGGGCTGAGCAGGGGGGGACTCGACCTGGGCAGGGGCGGGGGCGGGGGCGTGTCCCCCGCCTGGCAACAGGAGGCGCGTCGCCACACACACCTCCACGCGCACGCGCCTCTCGCCGCCTTCACACGCCCCTCACGCTCGCCACGCTCCGCACGCTCGGTAAGCCACGGCGCTGCTCGTCGCCGCTCTACGCTCCCCCCGCGCGTCGTCACGTTGTCATTTTGTGTTTGGATGCTTCGAAAGCAGACAGGTTCAATGCGTAATAATCTATCTCAGTGTATCGTATTCAGAGTGATAGAGCTATCAGCGATTGTTTGTTAAGTTCTCTGTCTATACAGAGTAGAAATTATACGAAGCCAGTGTCAGTGGCGATGTCAAAATCAGGGACGTATAGTCATTACCTGTAATTTTGATACGTTGCACGTGCCTTCATTGGTGTGCTCTTACCTAAGCTACTCCAATACTACTTTTATTTAGAGAAACGTTTTTTTTTTCACACTTCGAATTAATGCTCGAGTGAATTAAAAATGGTTTGGTGAATACGATAACTGTGGAGATGTCTTCCACACCACAGACACGTGCTTGCTTTTCGAGTAATCAGAACCCACAACATTTCTGCGCAGTGTGCGTCACAGTGTATCAGATTCACTACAAGACATTTTCCGTTTTGTGAATTTTTAGGCAACTTAGTGTAACGAAAACTCTATGTCATTCACGGTGCTGACTGAGACGGAAATCGTTTGGACAATCCAATAATCCAAATAACTTAATTAAAATACCTCATAGAAGTATATTTTTGATGGTACAGATTGACAAAACAGTATACGTTCTACGACCTTCAGTCGACATTCTGACTAGTTTGTTCTTTCACGTTTCCTTGGTCGCTTAAGATTGTTGCCGGGTTAGCCGCTGGCTTGCTGCCCAGTATCGTGTTCATCTGTCCTTATGTATAGCGTCATCGTACTTGACATCAACTTGTAATTTTAAACTAAGACGGAAAATAAGGCATACTCGGTAATAAAATTATATTTCCATTATTTAATAAAACAAAAATAAATAAATTTTATTTGCTTTATTATTATTAATATTATTATTAGACACACAAAACCAATATTTTCTTCCTTTCTAAATTTTCTTTTATTCTAGTTCGGAGGTTTCACTACACGGGAGACGGCCCATCCGAAAATTGGACCTCAGATCTGAGGACAAGAATGGTGTCAGGGTGGAAAACGGAGAAGGTTCTCGCAGTTTCTGGCCGCTGTTTAAGGCACTTCTGAAAGAATTGAACGACGAAAACGACAGAAACGAACGATCAGAACTGCCGAATTCTCAAATTCGTCTCCATACAGTGAACGGTTTCAACTGACTGGATTTCGCTGGTTGAATATTCGCGCCCTGTGGGAAATCGAGCCTGGTCTATGATGCTTTAGTAATGTACTCGCAACTAAATGTTCTATCGCATAGCAGGGTTTGTGTACTTTAGTTTCATTAAAAAAGTTTTATCCACTTTGATCTAACGTCACATTTTTCGGAACTCAGTTCAATTTCGTAGTAAGAATTATTAGAACGGAAGAAATAATTCATGGCCTCCAAATAAATTCTATCAGTGGCGAATAGTATTTCGAGGGGAGGAGGATTTCATAAATATTTTAAAATTTTTAGTAATTGTTAATTTGTTGTTAGCAAGAAATTAAGATTGTATGAGTACATTCATAATGGGATTTCTGGTTGGAATTAGATATGTACATACATCAGTAATTATTCTGAATAAATACAGTAAAATATAACTTGTCATATCACGTGATTATAAAATCAAGACAGCCCATTAAATAATTGACCATTGTACTAGATTCTTGGTCTTGAAACAATAAATTAAAAAATAGTAAAATTGCTTTGGGGAGAATGGTTGAAAACGCGCCCCCAACATTCGCCATTGGCAACTATCAACATCTTAACGCCATTTTGCAGAACGAATAGTAAAATTTATTTGAAAATTGCACATTTGGCCTAATGTTGTGCCGTGAACTTTAATAATGGCCGGAGTGTAAAATATACGTCAAAGTTGCTTCCATGGAAGTGTGCAGCCTAAAACAAGAGAGGGGGGAGAACTACACTTTTGGGACCCCTTTCCCACAAAACTTTTTTATATTTACACATGACATTTTATTAGTGAATAAATCAGAGAAACTACATAGATAATTCAATTGTAACTTTAATTATAGCTATTAATAAATCCAAAGGGTTTTATGCTATTTACAGGTTTGTCAGACCTGTAGATGCTCCTCTCTAAATGTGAAACAATTTCCCTGATTCACTGGTTTTGAACAATAATATAAATCACTGTGATAATTAATTTAATTAAAATTAGTGTGAAATTATTGTGATGAATGAAAAATTGAGATCAATGTTGTGTTAACTTGCGTATAAAACAAAAGTGGTCGCTAAAGACTTTAGCTGCTTCTAAGGGTGTCTAAAATTGTAACAATTCCTAATTCTCGGGTAGAAAGGTGGAAAATCACGGATTCAAAATACTTACAGAAATATTTTTTTTATCGCCCACAGCAAAGAGACAACCTTGAAAATGTTTAAGGGGGCACGGCCCCCAGTCCTCTGCGCCCGTCCTTTGCGTACGGCTATGGTTACCTCTCATACAGTTCGTTTTCAGTACAACATTGTCCGTGTGGTTACGCGTGGGCGTAACGTTCAAAACCCGTTGATCGTTTAACGATTCGTTTTTTTTTGTTATTTAAGGTGGCATCAACTTCTAGGTCATTAGTGACCACTATCGGATTTTAATGTTATGGTATCTATGAGGATGAAACCATATGGCGATGATAGGGTGGGGTGAAAGGATGAAAACATACAACCACGCCCGGGGTGGGAATCGAACCGGTGACCCTTCGGTCCGAGATCGCTACAGCACTACCGTCTTAACGATCTCGGCCGCCGGGCCGGCCAACGATGAGTTGCATGGTTGTTCACTTGATTTCTTTCCGGCAGTGAAGACGTGCCGTCCCTAGCACCGAGTCCCACCCGCCCGCCGTAGAAGCCAGCATGCCGCAGCGCGAGGACGAGAAGGAGCCCCGGGAGGTGGCGGAGGACGTGGAGGAGGAGGCGGAGGAGGACGAGGGGGACGGCGCCGACGACGGATGCGACGACGTGCAGGAGCTGCTGGCGCGCGACGACGCCGTCATCGAGTGCGTGCCCAACATCTCCGAGGGCCGCGACGCGCAGGTCGGTCGCACCTCACCTCTCATCACATCATTTCATCCCATCTCCCCTAACCCCGCATCACGTCACCTCATCTCGCAATCATCTCACTTCCCATCGAATCACCTCACATCACCTCACCTCGCATCACATCATCTTACCTCATCTCGAATCACATCATCTCACCTCACATCACCTCATCTCACCTCACATCACCTCATCTCACCTTCATCTCACCTTCATCTCACCTCACATCACCTCATCTCACCTCGCATCACGACGAACAAGTCAGTCCGCCCCGTCTTACCTTACCTCATTTCGCACTGCCTCACCTCGCACTTTCTCACCTCTCATCCCATCACTTAATCTAGCATAATTTCATCTCATCTCCCCTCACCTTGCATCGCATCACCTCATCACGCAATCATCTCACTTCCCAACAAATCACCTCACATCAGCTCACCTCATCTCGCATCACATCATCTCACCTCACATCACACTAGCTCACATCCACACCACCTCCCATCACACCACCTTACCTCACGTCACATCACACCAACTCATCTCATATCACACCACCTCCCATCACACCAACTTGCCTCACGTCACATCACACCATATCTCATATCACACCACCTCATCTCATATCACACCACCACATCTCATACCACACCACCTCATCTCATATCACACCACCTTATTTTTCCTCAAACCATCTAACCTTACATCATCTCACCTCAACTAATCTCACTGATGATTTTAAAAATCATTAACCTTCACATCACCTCACCTCTCACCACATCACAACATTTCACAACACATCTGCTCTGGATACAACATACTAGCGTAGCGTGGCGCCCCCGGAAGATATTTTTATTCAAAAAATTGTTCTATGTAAGTTCATAATTAAAAGAAATTTTAAACCTAATACCTAGGATGTCTATCCTTGCGCGTATCAAGTTACATTAAAAAGTACCGATAATAGTACTTGAAAATGTTTCATTACAAAATTACGTTTAATTATTGTCCAGCTGATTAATCAGGGTGTAACGATCTTTATTATGTGGGAAAAGCAGAATATGAATTTATTTTATGAAAAAAAAAATCAGAAAAATATACATTTTCTGACTTTAAACTGAACAGGACACGAACATGCATTGCAATATTCTCTTGTAGAGAATATTGCAATGCATCGGGAGCCAATCCAGACTCAATTTTGACAGGAGATGGACAATTTACGTTTTAATTGGCTGTTCCACATCCTACTTACAGTAATCGAGTAATCCACGTATGGCAACATGTCCACCCTTTAATTACGGCTAGACCTCTTCCGGTCTTCCAGTTTCAGGTAGTGAGGAACCATTCGCCGCGACTCGGTCCACTAGCGACTGATTGGTGATTCCAGGCACGTAAACATACGTCGGCTTGGAGGGATTTTTCCCCAACCACTTATCTTCCACTAGTGTGGCACCGCTCCAGCTGGTACAAGCTCTAAGCTTCCGACTAGTCTCCCGACAAGTGTGATAGTGTAGTGCATGTAAGTGTAAGTGGGTGTAGGTAGGAGGTGAAGACAGGACAAGTAAGAGGGAGGAAAGATCGCGCGCGGCCCGTAGCTCGTTTGTTAAGGTACTGCTCGCCTGGCATTGATTGGAGAAACCATGGAAAACTATCGATCAGAGCAGCCTGCCGCTAGAATTCTCCTCTAGACAGCTACTGAATTCGACCGAGCTCTCTAGGTAGTTTCGAAAATCACGCCAACGTCAGAATTCAAAACCTAGGACCTCCCGGTTAGAGGCACTGCAGTGACATCAACTGATGCTCTAAGTCACCTTTGCTGGTCGAACTATTGCAGAACTGACCATCTTTTCTGGATTCTTCCACAAACACGACAATGAAACACGATCAGGATATTTTGAACTTAAATAACAAAACAAAATCAATGTGGAATATAGTAAAAAATACGACCAAATCAACTAGAAGCCTTGTAGAGAATGTTGTTCTAAAAGATAACGATAGAGATGTGAACAATCCGGCAACAGTAGCTAATCTCTTTAACCAATACTTTTCAAGAATTGCTACCGATCTCACTAAGGGTTATCAGCCACAAAATTCAATATCTGACGTTTCCCTAAAAATTTCAGACACACTGTTCGTTTCCAAAATCTCTTCCTATGAAATTTTTAAAATAATCGGTAAATTAAAAAATAAATATTCGGCCGGTTTAGATGAATTTCCAGATTGTTTGCTAAAGACTTGTGCGCCTGTCATTATACACCCATTAACTCATATATTTAATGCATCCTTATGCACCGGGATATTTCCAGATATTTTTAAAACAGTTAAGATTACGCCACTCTTCAGAAAAGAACAAAAATGCAATTCAAAATTATCGGCCAATTTTTCTTTTGTCAGTTTTTTCAAAAATATTAGAGAGACTTTTTTATGTGCGAATGGAAACCTTTCTCAGGAAACACGAAGCGTTTTCAGATTACCAACATGGATTCCGAAAATCAGAATCCACGAAAACAGCCATATTTTCTTTTCTTAAAAATGTTGCCCCATGAAAACAAAGCAACTATTGAAATATTTTAGATCTTTCAAAAGCTTTTGACGTCATTGATCATAAAATTTTACCTTCGTATGGAATTCGTATGAAAAAATTACCTTCGTATGGAATATGTGGTATTGCTCTAGATGGGCTATGTTCGTACCTTAAACAACGATCTCAGGTAGTAGAAATACCTTACTGGAATGATGGAACCGGAGTGAGGGTTTGCATTCAATTCGTCTAGCGTCCACAACGTAACTTCCAGAAATCTCTGTTTTATCAGCGCGTTACCAATCACGCGGAGAAAGAACAGTTGTTCAACTGCTTCTTGCACTATGACGATTCCTGTTTTCTCCAAAAAGTCGATAAGCAGCTTCCTACGGTCTTTTTTGTCCTACTCAGTTATCACTTCAACTTCAGATTTCTTCAACTAAAAAATATGATATTTCATAATCTATTGCTTCGGAGTACACTCTCCTAAACGAGAAGTCCCGACGTTTGTGCCTTAGTGACAGTATATCGCGGAAGTTCATTAAGTTTTATTTTTAATTATTCTCCAATACAGCGTAAAAAAGAAAAAAGATTTTACTATTCATTTTTTCCCTCCTTTCTAGATGTTATGTCACCCAGAAAGTTTGAAAAATTTGTGATGAGTTTTTTCTTCGCTGATGATGTTTTTTCTTCATTCCTGAAATGTTATTCAGCAGATAAACGGATTGTATCCAGATTATTATTTGCAATGTTGAATACACTCAATAAATTCAGTTGCCATTGGTTACAGTAGTTGGAGTATGACAGAAGGAAGTTCATTTTCATGTTGGATGATTGATTTACAAATAAATTGGTAAGAATGTTAAAAGAATACGAGGATAAAATTACTCACACAATCACGCATAAATGCAATGCAGTTTTTAACTCCATACGTACATTTGCCAAATGGTTTATGAAGATCAAGTAGGCAATTGGTTTCGTTCATTGAAAGAGTCAATGAGGTACTTAATCTTACGTGAGTTGCAAAGGTCTCTCTTCGTACTCTACAAGTCAAAGACATTGAATGTCTCGGCTGGTGCGTAGTCCCTATGAACTAAACCCTCCTTCGCTATTGAGAGGGTCCTTTTTAAACAGGCGCCCTTTTTAAGCAACAAGTGGGATGACCTTACCCCTTTGTTAGGTGATGATTGTTCGTCCTTTTTGCACTCACACACACACGCAAAACACACACACAGAATTCCTGACTGTTGATTTTTCTGCCTATTATATCTTCCTGTAGCGATAGTCGATTCGTTTGTATCAAAGTTGATCATAACGCTACACTTTTAGAAGTTTCATTAGGTTCTATCCATTTATATGATACCAGGATTGATACTGAATTATTCAAAATTTTTATTTACGCCTGTAATGTACTACCAAGTGGAGTTAAACTCATTGCTATTACCACATTTTAATTTTGCTCATGAAATTATCTAAATGGTTCTGAATCATCTTCGCGGGTAATGTCTGACAAAAAAGTCAGTTTTCCCTATAATATAAGTACTTTATTCTACTATACAGAAATTCAGACATGCCACTATAAAATAATTTATTACTATCACAATACCGCTTCTGCTATAAATTGTAATACGCTTTAACGTCTCCTCAAATCCTGTAGTTCCCTTCCTGAAATTATTCCACATCCAAATTGCTAGTCGATACACCAAGACTGTTTAATGAATTTCTTTGATTACAAAAATAATCAATTTCATGTGTCTTATACGTTTTTAATATTTCGATAGGACCAAGGGCTTTCATTCTTTTCAGGAACACCTGTCTTTAACAGATGCATTTTCTTTTTTATATTTCAAGGCCAAAACGTTTTATTTACTTTTCCATCTTTTGCATCCCTTCCTAGTATGTTAACTGATAAGTTTACAATAAGTATGCACTGAAATTCTTACGTATTACTGACTGGTATCGATACTAATTTGGTCAAAGCCTTAAGTGTTTTACTAACTAGATACGAAAGTAGTTTTTTAAATACCATATAATATGTCTGGTTATCGTACTTTTTGACACACTATAATTTAATTGAATTGCCAGTACAATTAGTACCACACTGAAGTACTGGCAGTTAACTATCAAAACATCACGAAAGATACTCATCAATATTCGGAATCGTTACATACCTACTTCAATTATCGAAATAATAGTACATACACATGTTTAAACTTTGCAATGTATCGTTACCAGAATTATTCAATGCATCGCTCTTTCATTATCTTACCAAAAAACTTCTTCGTGGGCTACTCGCTGCCGGACGAGTCTTCGTTTTGGGAGATTATTCTCAGATAAACCTGATAGAATTTATACATTGTTGCGTCAGAAATTGACTTTCGTATGTACCATATATATCTTATTAAGTTTAGAAATCAAATTAAGACACTGACAACTATATTCCAAGTAATTGGTTCGAAATTAACGAAAGAACAGATGTCTAAAATGTTGAAGTATCTTCCTCCCCGTCTTCATCTACCTCCCCGTCTTCATCTCTCCCCCGTCTTCATCTCTCCCCCGTCTTCATCTCTCCCCCGTCTTCATCTCTCCCCCGTCTTCATCTCTCCCCCGTCTTCATCTCTCCCCCGTCTTCATCATCACCTTCTTAATTATCATCATCACCATCATCATCATCTTGTTTCTACGTGTGCGTACCCATAGCATTGTGGACCGCTGGACCTCTCTCTCCTTCGTGTCGGAGGGGGACAACGTTTCTCCCTGTCGAAGCGCTTGGCTGTGCGCGCAGGTGGTGGAGGCGGTGGCGGCGGCGGCGCGCGGCGTGGCGGGCTGCACGCTGCTGGACGTGTCGTCGGGCGCCGACACGCACCGCTCCGTGCTGACGCTGGCGGGCGCGCCGGCGGCGGTGCTGGCGGCGGCGCAGGCGCTGGCGGCGGCGGCGGCCGAGCGCATCGACATGCGGCGGCACGCGGGCGCGCACCCGCGCCTCGGCGCCCTCGACGTCTGCCCGCTGGTGCCCGTGCGCGGCCTCTCGCTGCGCCAGTGCGCCCTCCTCGGTGAGCCACCAACAGCACTTTTCTATTTCCCCTCTACAGTACCCCTGAGGAGGCGGGAATTTATTTTACACTGCGAGTTCCGTAACTTCGACCTTGACAGGAATCAGCTGTTGACGGTTTCATCCAATCGGCAGCTTGAACGTCGCCATAGTGACTTCACTTTGGCGAAATATAAGCTCTCGATTGGATGGCAGCGAAACAGCTGATTCCTGTCAGGGGCAACGTTAAAAAATCGTAGTATTTACAGTGTGTGTGCTTACAAAGTGTGCTGCTGCCTTGCGGCTTAAGCAGCTCAGAGGGAGGGATTTTTCTATTGACTAAAATTAACTAAAACTAGCTTAATTTTAGCTTAAATCTAATTTATTAGTTACTAACGTAGCACTTTGGCATACCTAACTTAAACGAAAATTTTTAGTAATTTGTTTTTCTTAACTCTAAGTAAAATTTTGCTAGACAATGTCTTGGTAAAATGTTCTTTTAATTTATTTCCATTCACGCTTCATTCATTCGTGTTCATTACATACATAACCATTCATTCAAGCGTGTCGTGTCGTGAGGCAGCGCGCGGAAGCACCACCGGCACGTGGTGCGCCGCTTCCGCACTCAAGTAGATAACTATTCACCTGAATTATCCTGACGAGTCGTCTCGAATTTTCCCATCTGCAATTTTCCCGACTTCATCTCCAATATTCCTGACATCATCATCCTTCACTTTTACATTACCTCCGATTTGGCCGTCCGCTCCGTTTTTTTCCGACCTTCCGTTTTCGCTGACTTATCAGATTTGGCCAACATTACTGATTTTCCCACATATCTCGAATTTTCCCACACATCTCGAATTTTCCCCACACATTTCGAATTTTCCCAAACATTCCGAATTTACCGATACATCCCGAATTTTCCCACACATCTCGAAATCTTCCACACGGCTGAGAAAGACGCGAACTGCCGTGAGATATTACATTATGAACACAGGCCCCCACGCGCCAAGAAATAAAAACCCAAGTATAAATTAACAAAAAAATGAACACATGGTGTAGCCAGAATCCATGTTTTGTGGGTCCTTGGTACCGAAAAATCGAATGACGGCAAAAGTCTGTCTGTCTGTGCGTCAATCTCTGTACAACGCTGGCGGCTAAACCGTTTGTTCGGGGCTACTATACACTTAATGTTCATGAGTGGACTGTATAAATGGACTGTAGTGATGAAGTACAGTAGTCCCGAAACCCTTTGATAGCTCTTGGGATTGGCGCAGGAGTGCAGGATGCATATACGAGCAAATTTCCAGCACAAACAATATTTAATAAGTAAATGTACAGTATTCACACAGTAAATGCACAAGAAGCACAGAATTAAGATGAAAATTTCTCTTGGTGCATTAATACACCTGTCCAAGCGTAGTTATTGTAGTGACACCTTGGACCGCCGTGGCTACCTTGCGCCGACCAGAAGCAGCCGCGAGTTACATAGTTCAACCAAAATTGCGGGCGCAAACCCACGCAGGAGCGACAGACACAATTAAAGCGTGCACTGCCACGATTAAACAATTTATGTGCGAGCCGTATGCAGCTCATTTGCACGATTATATTCTTTACACGCTTTACGCGCGGAGCCCTGAACACACGCGTCTGTCTTGCACGGTGTCTTTATGCGGACTACCGAAGTCGGTTAAGCCGAATTCGGTTGGGGGAGAGACGTTAGGAAAGGGCTCTCACGCGCGGCAGAGGTGGGGATGGCGATGGCCAATTACCATTTGCCATTTGATCTGGATTTGCAATGATCTGGCAGTTTTTGTCCGTTGCTCCTCCAACGGACCGAGCTGTGGGGGTGAGATGGGCAGGCGGACACGTACGAGCGGCCACGCCCGTCCGTTGCCGTCCGTTGGGAGAATTCGCCGAACAGCGGATGTGAGGGTGATATGTGACACCTACTCAACGGCCGCGCTCTGCCGATTACGCAATTCAACTGTTCTGCCTTGCTTGTGAAATAAACGTATTTATTTCTGCTTTGCTGTGGGCCCGAACACCGTTCATCTGATTTTCTCTAAAATTGATATTGACCTTGAGGACTTTTCGCGTAATTGTGCTTTAGCACCACTACTTTTCACTTGCTAAACAAGTGATACTAAATACGTCGAACATTTAACCAGAACCTATCAGTAGATAGATATTTCATCATTTGTGTCGCTCTTTTCTACAGCAATTGAAAAACAAGTGATTCGTTGATTGACGTTTACTGAGTTGTACCTGTATTGTCAACAGGATGTTAAATGATGCGCCGGAGTCCTCTCTTCATGATTCTTTCTCAAAGCAAACAACAAGGAAAACCAGGGATGATACACTTGAAATAAGGAGTCATCCTACATCTGTCTCCGACATACTACGAACTATTTCCCTGATTCATGGGGCCCCTCTCCGCCCTGCCATGTTCACTTCAGCCCTGTCATTGTTGCCACCGCGGTTCCTAGGAGTCGTTGTGAACAGTTGCTTTCCACCGTCCAGTTACAATTTTGACCTTCAATTACGCTGAATCTAATTAAGGTACCGAATTTTAGGAATTGTAGGTAGAAAAAACTATTGTCTCCATGTTTTCGAAATAATCGCGAAAAACTGAAAGAATGCAATCTTAAAATTTGCTGGAGCGCATTGAAAAGGGAGTTAAAAATATGAATACGATATATGATACAGACAATGTTTTTGTTGTTTTGTAGAACAACGATGACTAACTCAGGTTGGACTCAGTTCCGATTTAACCTACAAGGAAAATAACAGTTCCTTGGGAGCCCCAATCCATGGGGTCAAGGGGTCCCGCAAAATGCCATAAAATATTCTAAAAAAATATGTCCTAAAATATTTGCATCTATAAAATAATTGTTAGTAAAATAGTCTACTGTATTAACAAATTTGCATTTACAAATTAAACATAATTTTATTATTTGATATATGTCAAATAAGAGACTAGTATTGGTAAAGAATAAATTAAACAATATTGGAATAAAAATTGAATATCCTATTAGTAAATCGGAATGATTCTTTTCCCGGAGGTGACCCACAAACTTGATCTTATGCTTGGGGGATCCCGGAGGGTAGAGAAATTCCTATAAGACGCGACAGCTTTGGCAACTACTGCTTGGACATTGCTGGCGCCATAAACTGCATGTCATATCTGTGCACCGATTTTGTTGGTGAGTTTGTTTACAGTCAGCTCATTTTTAAATAGACTCATCATTGTCACTTTATCAATGCGAGCTCTTTGCCCTGCATGATATTCACTTGTTTCCCAAGCTGCCAAAGTGGTACCTTTTCAGAATAACACCTCTCTACTTAAATCAGACGGCTGGATGGGCTCACGGGCAGTGACGTAGGTAGGGGAAGGGTGGGCGGTCCGCCCCGGGTATCACCGTTTTAGAGGTAACACCAATTCAAAACTTTTATAGATTTTGCATAAGTTTTTGATGAAATTGTACATAGGTTTTCCGCCCTTAAATCCGGAAAAGTATTTTTACAAAAAAGCATGCATTTCTTAATTCGTAATTTTTTGTTTTATTTATTTAAAAAAATATTTCAATTATTTTGAATTATATAATTTTTTAATGAATTATTAATAAATGTCATGCGCAAATTTACTTGTATTTTTATTAAATAATGTATAAATTTTTCTCTAAGAGATATTTTTATATTTAATTAACGCGGGGGGGAGGGTGATACCATTAGTTTTACCAACTGAAGCTCCGCCCCTGCTCCCGCGTGTTGCAGCACGCGAGCTGGCGCGGCGCATCGCCGAGGCGCTGGACGTGCCGGTCTACCTGTACGGCGCCGCGGTGGCCCCGGGGCCCGAGCGCGACCACCGGCGCACCGCCCCGCAGATCCGCGCGGGCGAGTACGAGGGCCTCGCCAAGAAGGTGAGCGCGCGGCATCTGGCGGCGGCAGCGCCAACTACCACGCCTCTTGTACACGTTCCTCCACAGATGGCGTGCAGCACCGCACTGGCAAGGCTGCAGCTGGTGTGGTCTTTCGTACTCGGGTAGGCCAGCGGGCAAATTTACAATTAACTTCATTAGAACGATACATAGGAAATGCTCCTCAGTGTCCGTTACTTGTGGTATCGACTGTGTATCGTTCCGTAATATCACCTTCTCTTAAAAAAGAAAGAAAAAATATTAGTAAGAAATAATATATTTTCTTGCAGTTGGAATACTCGATCGTCATATTTGTCTACAGCTCATTTATTCCTTAAACCTTCCGTAAGTTCTTAAAAGACGGCAAACTCCAAAAGCCTTCAGGCCGTTGGCTTTTCGGCTTTTCGTTGCTCTCCTTTATTGCGTTAAGACGATATAACACGATCAGTGTACAATTACAATTCGTATAAAAGAATTTTATAATAGGAAGGCTGCGCGAACTAAGTGATTCGTTGGCACGACATCCTTCTTAATTTATGCAAGTTTTATACCATAAATTAATTGAAAAATAAATAATTGTGACTCCATAATTATCGCTCCCTTCCAAATGCGATGTAGGTTTCTGAAGCCGTGTATTCCATTTATATATTCATATTTTCCTTATTCAAAAAAAAAAAAAAATAATATGTGCACTTAGCAACCAAAGATTCGCATTTAATTGGAGAAAAAAATTGCAAACATGATTAGAACATTTGAAAGTTTGAATATTTTTTGGCGTCTTCCTACAACTACAAAATTAAAGATAGACTTTTTCCTTCAAATGAAATGTGTTCTCCGTAATTAGCTCTTTCATTGAGGTAATGTACTTTTTAAAAATTTGATTAGTTTTCGAACTATATTGCGAGCAATATGTTCAATTATCAAAAGTAACAAAAACAAGATTTTCTCGAAAACGGTGCCAATTTTTTTAAAACTTTTGGTATGGATAATCCTTAATGTACTCTATTAGATGATATCGAAGCCATTTTCCCTATTATTTTGATTTTTCAAAAATTACAAAAATGTATTTTTTACTAGCCTCTCATGTCGTTAATATATTAGCGGTGATTTGTTCACATTATTGCATTTACGACTAAAAGTTACTTTAATTGATGTCTTATAATGTTTCTCGAAAACTCAAAAGTTTTCTGTGAAAATGAGCTCAAAAATTCCGCATTTTCAGAAATACTTAAACGTTATTTTCTCAAAAACAGCTCCAATTTTTTTCTTAAAACTTTTCATACGGATTTCGTTTAAAGATGGCAAATTTAATTTTGCTGTATTCTTTTTCGAAAAAATAGAGAAACGTAATTTTTTGAAATCTCTCTCACGCCGTTAATATGCACATTTTCAGCAATTGGTATACATTATTGCATTTGTGAGTGGATGTGCTTCAAATGACGTCAAGTGAATTTTTTCGAAAACTCGAAAGATTCCTGTCTAAATGAGCTTCAAATTTCACATATACAGTAATGCTTAAACGCAGTTTTCATAAAAAACGGCTCCAATTTTTTCAACGAAAATTTCAAAATAGGACGAGATTTTACTCTTCTATTTTATTCTTAAAGTAATTTTCCGTTTCTGTCATTAAGAAACCGAATCTTTGAGCAAATTTGAAAAAAAATTACGTTTGGGTGGCGATAGATGGTAGCCGGCAAAATGATGAGGCACGACCGAAAAGCTAGACCCGGCCCAAAAAATTAGGAAACTAACTAGTACGAGGAAGTCTGTGCCATTCTGTAGCACCACTAGTTTCTTTATTTTCTCCACGGATAGAACAAGAAACGCTTAAAAGAATAGCACAGGGATTTCATCAAACTCTCTTAATTTTCGAAAATTGCAAAAGTTAGAAATAAAGCGAGAAAGTATGTGGTGTAATAGCACTCGTTTAACTCGTGCTTTGGGCTCAGAATACACAACGTCGAAAAGGCAAAAATATGAAATATAATGCAAAATATTCTGTGAAAGAAGTGTTTTTTCTAATTCTTAGGGAGAAAGAAACAGATTTTATGGTTTATTCACCAATTAAGAGTAACTGCATTAAATGTTAAAATATTTCCTTCTTGACAGAAAGTGACAATTTATTAAAATCTCTATCGTATTCCCAAGGGTAAAAATGCAACCAGATTGATAGAAATTTGTGCCAGACCACATGTTAACACTAATTCAATTTAGATTAAAAATGCAAATGCGTACAATTTCGTAACCTTTATTATCTTCATTGTCATAACTTTATAACATACTTACCCACAAATGCTTGATTGCGTATGGTGCGAAGATTTTTACCAAAATTTGTTCCAAAACTCTCCTTTCAAACTCCTCTATCAAATTTCAATATAGATTGCGCTCTCATTAGTTTTCGAAACTTCTTGAAGATCTCTTACCTATTCAGCTGGCGAAATTAAAAATCTTCCATGGCGAAATTCCTTGTCCACCTCGAGACCTCCCTCAACAGATCCCCGAATTCCCTTCTCTTGCTGTAATTATTTCCTGTTGTCGGCAATTGTGAAAAGTTCTCTTCGTTGCAGTCTGTTGACCTTCCCCGGATCGCCGCCGATGCACGCATCAATATCTTACGTCTTTCAAGTCAAGCGCCAAGCAAACATTCCAAATTTTAATTAAGCCGATGAATGCCTGCGGGGGAAAGGGTTCTCAACATGTTTCTATTCCATCTGGAATAGGATAAATAATTCTCACTCTTGAAACGGATGTGCATCTTTGAAACGTATTAAGGTGTCATGACTTAAATGTTTGGTTGCTAAGTACATTATTAGTTCTGAATGTCTAATTACACATTATTAGTGTCTGAATACGAAATATCTGAGTAGCAAATACGTAATTCATTTGGAAGCAGGAGTACCCAAGAAGAGGACAAATCTCAACCTGAAATTGAGCTTATGCTAATTCTCGTGGCACGTTAAATAACTAACATAACTCAGTTGACATTGTCCTGCACTCTCTTTCCCTCTCTCCCTCTCTCCCTCTTTCTCCCTCTCTCCTTCTTCCTCCCTCTCTCCTTCTTCCTCCCTGTCTCTCTTATTCCATCTTTCTCTCTTGTTCCTTCTACCTCTCTTGTTCCCTCTATCTCTCTTGTTCCCTCTATCTCTCTTGTTCCCTCTATCTCTCTTGTTCCCTCTATCTCTCTTGTTCCCCTTCTCTCTCTCCTCCCCTCTCGTGTCTCCATCCCGTGCCACCCGCTCCTGCTGCTCCATAGCCTCGCTCCGCGTCGCACGGCAACGCTCAGCAACAGTGAAGCACAGATGGGCTGCGAATTACATTTAACTGAAGCGCCGTTTTGCAGCGCCATACAGTGGAGTTGCAACAAAATAAACAGCATAAAAACTTTCTCCGTGAAAAAACATGTAGATGTGCGAACGTTCGTAGACATCAGTCAAATGGGGTCGGAGTTCATCAATTTCGAACATACCAACATTCTTGTTTTATATATAGATTACTGTACTTGCCTAAATATTTTAAAAAAGATCGTGAATGATTACTAATGAGACACTATCTTCGTAACCGATTCGACATAATTACTCTAATTTACGTTTCGAACGACACCAAAATGTTCAAACAACAAGAAAATGGAGAAAATCAGTTTGCAATCTAGACGGATTCAGTAGTGTGATATACCAGAATGACAAATTTTATTTAACAATATTAGCTGTACATGGGGTGGATAAATGGGTATGCAATATGGCGGTATGCGGCCTTAGCAACGACAGCGCGGAGGTTGGCAAGGTCAACAAACTACACAGGCCTTGAAGATGTCCGGATGCGGGCTAGATAGCTAAAGAAGATAAGATGTGGTTGGTTCAGAAACGAATGACTGACGGAGGTCGCGGCTACTTGAGTTCGTAAGAGACGCACGGGTTGGCTAGTGAAGATTAGACAGTCTAATTTTGCCGCTGTGTTTTGAAAAAATAGAATGAGAAACGCTTACCGAACCATAAAGGGTTAAAGAACGCATTGAACAGAACATTCTGACTCTGGGTGTCGTGGTGTAAAGATCGTTTGCGGACATTATATTAGGAAAGTGGGACTTGTATATTTTTTTGTGAGAGAAGTAATAGTTTTTTTCGGACTCTGAGAATTATTTGCCAGAAGTGAATTCGCGGAGGACTTGTACAGTTTGCAGTCGGATATTGCAGTTGAACTTTAATGTTTGATATAACCAGTGGGAAAGATTAGGAACCGGGAGCGTCGGATAAGAACTGATAAATAGTTTATGGAGTGTGGACTGGACGTGTCAGCAGCAGCGCAAGACCGGAAGAAAGAAGCGAAACTTGGAACCAACAACGGTCAAGTGAGAAGCGACTTCGGAGCGTCGGCAAGCAAAACAGTAAAGAAATACTGCAGTACAAAAGAGAGAACGCATTTAAAAGGTCATGACCATACAATTAATTGTTAAAACTTAAAGTTAAATAAATTATTGAATTTTGTTCTTTGGAAATGAAAGGAGTTTTCATTTGTCAATCATAATCTTGTAATTAGTTGGAAGCATATAATTATTACATTTCAGATTCCACGCTATACTGTATAGTTGGCAGATCAGGTAATCGGCTATCGAGGCGATAGCGAGTATTTGTATCCGGACCCATCGACCCAAGCTGGCTGGATGTTTATACGATTTTGTTTAAATTAGATGGGAAAACTTTGGTAGTAATTAATGTAACCTGTTTCTGGCGCCCAAATCTTAATATAAATTTGAAACAGGCCATAATTACATCCACACTCTTGATGAGACGATGAGAAAGGTATATTTCAGTAGGAAACTCTTATCTTTCTAGGCACTGGTGAATTTGTGAATAAAGAATTGTTACTTTCCAGGTGTCACATTTCTCCTAAACATTTTCGACGAATATCAGCGCCATTTTATTGAATCCAATAATCTCGTAGGCGAATCTCTGGTTCTCAAGAACTTTCTTCCCCAAGCCAGCCAAGACGGTGAAGTTTTAAAAGCCGGTGGAGAAATTCTCTTCTATCGTATGCACATGTGACAAATCTTGCTTGTCACTGGTTATGAGTCACTTAACAGAGAATTTTCCTCACAACAGGTGAATGATATCGTATAAGAACTGAACTTTTGCAAGTCGAATAGGTCATTTGTGAGAGTGCATCACATCTATGCATATTATCAAATTTATGTTTTTAATATTTGAATACTAGCATAAACCTCTAGGCAGTAAAATACTAAACGAGATACTAGGTTCTTTAAATACATTGTTTATATGTTATTTCTAACATTTTAAAGGTGATGTGATGAATAAGTTCAATTAGAAAAAATAACATAGTTTTACAGAGCCTTTCATAATTTTGCCAGAAGTACTCAGAAACAGGGTCTTGCTGGAAAATAATAGAATATACTCGTAATTACTAGGGAGCGTATTTCTATGATTTTGCATATTTTTGTCCGTTGGTTCAGGTCAGAGCTAAGTGAAATTTTTCGACGTTTTGTTACAATACGATGCTGTATAGATTAATATGTTAGTGCATATTTGTGCATATTGGGCTGATTTTTCCTGCTAGTACATATTCGTGAAATTATAAGCGCATATTTTGCATATTTCGTTAAAAATAGAAACGAATCTATAAAATGGTTCATCTTTTCAAAGAATCTTATGTAATTGTGAACTTTCATTGATTCGAAAGAGCCAGTCACAGTTTGCGTTTTTGTTTTCTGTAGATGATAAAATACTCGCGCAAATGTGGATTATTTTTTGAGATCATATTTTTTAAACCAGTCAGAAGAAATTCAACAAGACATACAATGTACTTCACTCAGGTGATATTTACTTCGATTATTCTTCTTGCAAAGTAGGGTAGATTATATTACGTTTGCACAAAAAATATATCTCTTCATTTCAAGCAAATTTTCATTTCGTTCCAAGAATTTTATCAAGACTTGCAGAAGAAATGAAATATTGTTAATTTTAAGTGCATATTAAAGAGCATATTTCAGAATTGGTAGGTCATAAATGCATATTATTAAAAGCATATTTCAAGAATTTTTAGGGCATAAAATCCGCTCTCTAATAATTACAATAAAAATAAATAATTGCGACAGGAACGCCTCAATTTACATCAATAAAACACGAGAGTATCTGACGAAGGTGAAGAAAAGGACAAAGACCAAAGAATAGTCACTTTATGTCTACGTCCCAGCTTTATCCGACTTAGAATCATCAATTTTCCGCGACCAAACATTTTGAAAATTGAAAGTAAATTTAATGTGCGTATGTATCAATGTGTGAACAATTAACAAAACTGATGAATTTTCCAATTTTAATTTACTATTTTTTTTACGTGGAGACCATCACATGTACATAAAGAAGAGATGCAGGAGAGCATGAAAAATAATGCGAGAGAGGAAGTGTGTGTACATCACAATTCGACTAAATCCAAGCACTGCCGGACTATAGACTCATACTTTGCATCTCGACTTCGTGTTTTGTGGTAAGTTCTACGTCAAACAATTGATTTTACTATTTCTCGCCATTTCTCTCCGTACACACATACACTTACACTTAAATGACTGGATTACATGCGAAACACTACCACACATATCGAGGTCTTAGAGCTTGTTCTGGCTTGCACGGTGCTCCGCTGGCGGAAGTACCAGGAAGGTGTAGGTCGGCGCCGGATCTCACGATCCAGCGGAGGAAGGAAAACCACCTTCCGCAATATACTAACATGCTCTACAGTCTACACCAAGGAGCCCAATGACCATAGGAGCTGACGCGCCCGGTGTTACCACACCGTTTTCGCATTTTCTTTCAATTTAGCGCCTAAGTAATAAATAATTATAAGCTCGTTTTGACAAAACTTTCGGGATAAGCTTGTGCATTTTCAAGTATCGCCCCTTCGAGATTGTTTTATTATTCTCCAAAATCCGCGAACCTAATTGCAGAGGGTGAAAAACAAACCCAATAATATTTCCATTTAAAATTCAGTACTTTTGCAAGACAAAATAACAGAAGCAAACAAAATGAAAATAAGTTGTAAGACCCAAAGGATTGACACACGTGCTTCTATGTATGTCGACGCGCTGAATCCGAATCTGAAGCCTTTATTGCGCCACCTCCCTCCAGTTTTTTGTAAATCGTGAATAACAACCGTGACATTGTATTTTCTGTTTTCGGGAGTTGTCACACCGAAAGACTTGACACATGTTTATGTATGCATGGCGATGCGCTGAATCCGAAGCCAGAATTGCGCCATCCCCCTCGAGCTTTTTTAATCGCGCGAAACACATACGATTACGAGATTTTGGTGTCTTGTATCATTATACTCCACAGAAGCCAAAAGTTGACAGATCCAAGATTTGACATATGTTTCCCCATGTAAGTCGACGCGCTGAATCTGAATCTATCATTCTTCATTCCAGTTCTTTGAATGGCGAAAAAGCACTGTAAATTTACAATTGACCACTTCACGGTGGTTTTTTGCTATTTAAAATATCTGGAGAGTGATGGCAAAATTCTGGGTTCGGATTCGGATTTAGCGCGACGACATAAGTAGCGGAACGTGTCAAATAATTGGGTCTGACTTTTTTAAATTAAAAAAAAAAATTATGTGCCTGTGTAATCAATAGAGACCTGGAAAATATGTAGTATAAAACGTCAAAATATGTACATAAATATGTAATGAAAATAGTAAGAATATGTAATAAATATGTAAAAACGGATATAATATGTAATATTAAAATTCTCTAATTAAAAAACATTTTCATAGCAAGAAATTACATTTAGAAAAACTGTTCACATTACATCATACAACTTTCTCGTCAGTAGTAAAAGCTTAATGTATTGTAATCCAGGACAGTAGTTTAGCAGCCAGACTATTCGCAATAGAAGCCATCGCACAATCTGGCGAGATCTACGACCAGCAAACATACACTGCAGCATCTTCCTCGAAGTGTTACACGTCAGTGATTGCAAATTTTTCGCGGAAATGAAGGTTACAGATAACAAAACGTGGTGTCAATGCTTTGGACACCTAGATTTTTCCAATGATGTAGGAAAAATGCTGATTGAAAAAAATACATATCCTCATAAAAATAAGAAAATTGATAAAATAAGAAAATATATTGTGAAAGCAGCAAAATATGTAAAATATGTAATATAGTACTAAATATGTAAAAATATGTAACGAAAAAATTCGATATTGTGTTAGGAAGGCTATGGTTCGCCAAGATTACAATTTTGAAAACTGTAAGTAGAAAGACAAAAATATATAATTTCATAAAAATCCGGTCTCTAGTAATGAATGGACGATGTGCCCCCAGTTGCAGGACCCACGTTGGGCGCCAGACTTCGGGCCGGCGTGTGCGCGTCCGCGCTTCGGCGCGTGCCTGGTGGGCGCGCGGCCCTTCCTGCTGGCCTTCAACGTGAACGTGCTGGGCACCAAGGAGCAGGCGCACCGCATCGCGCTCAACGTGCGCGCCGCCGGCCGCGGCCCCGACCAGCCCGGCCGCCTGCGCGCCGTTCAGGGCATGGGCTGGTGGCTGGCCGAGCACAACATGGCGCAGGTATGCACTCCTCAGTCACGTTCAGGGCCTTGCGACTCTCCATCAAAACTGACAACAAAACTGGAGGGTACTACTATAAGAGGCGCTAGTGTCTAGTGTCGCCGGGTTCAGCTGCAGGTGAGGCTCGCCAACATCCGCACATAAAAATTTGGCTGATTTCTGAGAAATACGAAAAGTGTCTTCTAAATGTTCAATTTTTCGTAGTACGTTCATATAAGAAACTGTTGAAGGAAGCGTGAACATCGACGGTATTTTTTCTACATTACGCGCCTGCTTGCGTCTCGCAAACCTTCGCAGCAGCCATGCACGTTTAAAGTATCGTTGGCAGCAGTTCGTATTGTAGTTCCTGTAAGGTGATAGAGAAGAGCGCGCCACTACAATGGTCTCCACCGCGTTACATGGGAGTTAAAAAGGCCCTGGTCACATTTGTGGTTTCTTTTCCTGACATTCAAACAGTGGCATCTCCTGACTCTGGACCTAGGGCGTTGGCAATGAAGGAAAATATTGAAACCCACACTGCTCCTTTCGCGTACATATTAAGAGTAAAATTGAATTATATAAACAAAATCCTGATTTATTTTAAATTATAATATTGGAAGAATGAGGGAAATATAGTCGCAAAATAACAACAATGAGGATGTTGTAGTTTCTATCGCAAAGGTTGAAGTAATACAATTTCAAATACTTAAAAATACTGCTCGGCATTTTCCCCATCGTTTGGTTGTCATTTAAAATTTACATTCTTAAATATTATTAAGTTAGCACATGATCGCTCAATATTAATTATTCGTTTCATTTCCTCAAATGAAAATGAAGAAGCAATTACCTAAAAACTTTTGTACTATTTTTTCACCATCAATATCCGAATAACACAAATTACATTTGTATGATAATCGCTAGAGGCTACAACGCGCAACGGAGAAAATCTCGATCACGGACGCTCGCTCACTAGCGGCAGGCCGTTGTATCGAGATCCAACGCCTTCACACACAGTGTTGCCAGACGTACCAGGAGTTTAATGAAGATACCATGTACCTAGATGGAGACATCCTGGTACGCTTAAATACCAGGATTTTAAGTCTACGGTAATTGATCTGCAAAATAAGATTTGGATAATGTTTTTATTCAATAATTTAAAACTAACACCAATATTAGAAATTATTATATCGATGGAAACACTGCCTTAAATCCATTAAGACACAGGACGGTGTTTTCCTAGCACAAGCTTTAGCAGATAAGAATAGAACGTCTCAGTCTTCCATTCAGTTTATTGATTTAAAATGTATCGACATTGAGTCAAGTTTAACGAATTTTTAACGCGTCTTAAAACATATAGGCCTACTTCGATTTACTTAGAGTATTTTGACAGATCATCAGCTATTACGGTGTCATCCAATCGTGAGCTTAAACGTCACTAAAATTCCTGTAAATAAATCGAAGTTTAATAGAATTATAATCTGAATAATTTCAGAATTTGAGCCAATTGTCAATGATACCAGGAATTTTATTGAAAATATCTGGATTTTTGAATGTCAGTACTGGGATATACATTTAATCCTCTGGCAACGCTTGATCGTTGAAAGGGAACGACGTGCATGAGCTGCGACCACCCGATGCGTCCTGAAGGCGTTGGAGACACTGGCCAACGGCCTGAGCTGCGCTCCCACTCTCACTGCGTTGCATGGACGTGCTGATGCCGTTCTATAATGCCGATCTATGGAAGACCGAATAAATGAAAAAATCTAAATAAACTCTAAGAAAAACTGATATTTTAATCTCCTTGAGCGTTGACACGCGACTTGCACGCTCAAAGAATTCGCCACTGAATTCAATGATGCTACACTAGGGTGACCAGCTTTTTTATGGCATAAAACAGGACATTCTGGAAATATGGGAGAAAAAACGGGACAAAACGGACATGAGCTTACAAAATGTGCTTTGTATGTGACCGCACTGCTTCACTGCCACTAGTACAAATTACTTTTATACGTAAAAAAAGCTTATTTTAATAACCAACCTATGAATAACCTGCTCGGCATGAACTTGTGGTTTCTCATTCAGGAACATCACTATGAACTTTGTACTTATGAGATTTGATATCTTGCAAGAGTTTCGAATTACATAATAACAGGTTGTAGAATTCGTTACAGCTCAGGTCTTGAAAATGAGTTTTTAAAATTACAATTGCTTAAATAGTTTCGGGAGAAGCTTGTTTTCATAAATCTAAAGGGAGTTTACAGTTGAAAATACTTTTTCCCTCACAGCATTTTTGCCTGGTACAGCCAAAGCAAAACTCACAACGACTTCTATATTTTTACATGGCCTTTCTCTGCTTTTAAATGGATGGAACGCATCACACCATTTTTTATCAGTCTCTTACATTAACTTTTTCCCATTTCTCAGATTTTCTGGATAAAATTTTGTTGAAATATAAGTGCTAGCAAAGTCGCGAAAACCAGAGTGAGTCTAGGGAGACTAAGGTTCCAGAGAAGAGAAAAAAACGGGACATTTTGAGTTCAGTTTATATTTTGTCGGGGCAACGGGACACATAATGCAAGAAAGGACAATCCCGTTAAAAACCGACGTCTGACCAACCTACCTAAACTAAATTAGGGAGTGTGTTTTGGGGGTAAGACATGGGAGTGATTCGTATTCATTTCACTAAGATTGGTTAACGTTTTCTGGAAATGTAACACAATTTTTGTGATTCCGCCAACTAGAAATTGTTCGCATCAAATGAATGTATTTACATAGTTGAAAAGCAAGAAAAGCATTTCATAACTTCATTTTTAAAGAAATGTTATTTATAAGCATTATTCTTTGATTAAAATTTAATCTATTGCGAGTTTCATTAAAAGCGTGATGAAACAACGCGAGCTCTTTAATATTCGATATTGACTGCCTGCTTTTATACCCGTTTGCTCACTCAATTCCGAGCATATACATTTTCATAAGATGTTTTTGTCCAGTTCTATTTTAGACAGTCTAATGCTATAATTAAAATGTTAATAAAGATCATATATTAAATTTGGAAATTTATTGAAATGAGTTTTTTTTATGCTTTTTGAATCATTACTTTCTCTCAACGTTTCGGAAAGCACTTTTCCTCTTCTTCAGGACTAACTATAAAACAGAAATTCTTATCAGCTTAGTTACAATTTTCCTTTTCTTTCTAACATTAGAATTTAGGTAATAATAATTAAGTATAGTACATTATATTTTTTCTAACTTATATAAATTTCAAGTAAAATACAATTTGTTATAATTTTAATAATTCCAGTAGAGGTTCTCCAGTGTATCAAGTATCCAAATTCTTAAACGAACTATTGAAACCTGTATTATTAGAAAGTGAGAATAAATATTGTGTAAAAAGTACTTACTACTCACTTAATATTCTAAAATTAATATTTCCGTTCTACTTATTACCGTAAAATTAAGAAAATGACAAAAAAAATGTACTTTTGGCGGTGATAGATGACAGCTGGCAATAAAGAGTATGTGGCAATTCCGAAAAGCTAGCGAAGACGCAAGGAAATAGAAAACTAATGCGGGAAAGTTTGTGCCATTCTGTAGCACCACTAGTTTAACTTGGCGTGGGCGAAACGCAATGCGTTAGGAAAATAAATATAAATTAAATATCATGTAACTAGAAATGCCTTGCTTGTACAAAAGTAAAAGGATTCCAGTCAGTATCGTATCACTATTGTTTGTAAATAAACAAAGACGTCGTGAAGACGAAAGACAATTGCGAATAGTTGCAGATGTTTCACACGCGCTTCGCGATGTTTCGCACACAGTGAAAAAAAAACCTTTTTCCCACACGGAAAACAAGCACGAGAAACCGCGTTTCGCGCGCTGCGTATTAAAAATATTTTCATTTAAACTTTTAAATAAGAAATTCTATTCTTCCGGCTTCGTTTATTTACGAGATGAGGTGATATTTGAGGAGTAAGAAAGGCAGAAATTGTGACATAACGGTAACATTATAATTAAGCTGCAGACTTTGGCCTATTTGCCGATTTTTATCCTTCAATTAAAAACGCAGTATTTTAGATTACTTATTCATTTTGAAGCATTAGGTGCATTAAAATATAACACTACTAATGCTTCAAAGTGAATACGTAACCTAAAATACTGAATTTTTAATTGCAGGATAAAAACCGGCAAATACACAAAATTCGCAGTTTAAGTATAATACTATGAGAAAAAGTATTGTACTGTCATAGAACTTCTAGTTTGATTTATTATTCACGTCTGAGGGTAAAGAAGACATGTGGTGAGCATGGCGCATTACCTTCACCGTATCTAGCTCAATTGGTCTGTCTGAGATTTTTCTTTCGCCACACAGATACAGAAACTGGATTCGCTAATATATAGTTTCATTTTTGCAACGGCCGGAAATCGAACTCGCAACCACCTCACATGAAACTCACGCTGTCCATAAGTCACTAGATGTCTATATTTCTTCTATATTATTGTTCTATACTGTATACTATTTCTATTTTATTAACACACCCGTAGCTTAATAGACTAGGACGCTAGGAGAATGACGCTAGGTGAAATAACCGACGATTTGAATACAAAGTAACATTCTACAATTTCTTTCTATTCCTAATTCAAAAAAAAATTAATAGATCTGAACTCTTTAATTGTTATAAACAATAGTAATCCAAATAAGTCTACTTTAGGCTGACGAGCTATAAAATAGACGTGTCGAATGATTTAAATCTCCCATATTTAAGAAGTATTCATCAAAATCCATGCATCAATAAAAAAATAATGGTACTGCAAAAGCTTTTCTGTGCTTAATTTTATACAATGGCACATTCCAGGTAATACTTCTGTAATATTCGTAACAAAATAATTTGAGCATTTAAATGTATATAATGATAAAAACGCTTAAAAGGCTGCATTTCTAGGAAATCCATTTTAAAAACATTTCCTGGAAATAATGTAACTGATTTGGAAACGCGGCACCTACAATTACATTATTTACGCATCCAAATAAACGATGTTTTGAAACGTATGCACATTTACAAAATGAAATTATTGTTACTGAGCTACTTCCTCTTTTGCAGAATATTCACATACTCGGGTCGAAATTGACACAATACATGCAGTTGGTTGATGGCATCATGATTTTTACAATATCTCAATAATAGTTTGATGTGAAATATGTCGAGTAAAATATCATTCATAGAGTCCAATGAAGATTATCAACTTGGCAGCAAAATTATTTCATGTTTTCAAAAAAAAAATCCATTAGATAATTCGAATTGTTATGCAAAGATATTCGGACAAAAAAGTAGTGATTCTCAGAAGGATTGTAGAGTTTCATTGGAAGCTGAGGATGATTGACACTAGCGGCTTTTATCTGCCATCGGTTTCACTTCTTAACCTCCCAGTTATCATTTATACCATCCAATTCCACACCAATAAATGTCACTCGCTTTATCGCATAGATTAGAACCGCCATTAAAAAAGCGAGGCCAACAACGACAATGACAACCACGAAAGGAGGCGGGGTGGGGGGCACCAAAGAATCTGTTTGAAGATTCGTCGACGGTCTGGGAAGACTTCATGAGGCCAACTTTGCATTCTCTCGCAGTCTCCATGGCAACTACCAATTTCGCGGAAGAGACTGAAGGGTCCAATTAGTCAACCTGAGCGGCACAAAGGAGAAATCCCTCAGTCCTCACGCCCGTCCCCGTCCCACTCCACTTCGCCCCGTTCCCTTCCGCCCCGCCCCGCCGCGCCCCGCTCCGCCGCGCCCCGCCCCACTCCGCTCCGCTCCACCCCGTCCCACAGCTCTTCGCCCCTCCCCGACCCATTCCGTCGCGCTCCACCCCGCCCCGCTCCGTGTCGCTCCACCCCGTCCTCTCACGCCCCTCCAAACCCCGCTCCGTTGCACCCCGGTCCTTCTCGCTTCGTCTCGTGTAGTTCCCGCTCCCGCCCCGCCCCAAACCTCTCTGCCCCGCCCAGGTCCGCCCCTTGACACTCAGCTCCATCCCGCCCCGCCTCTCCTGTTCCCGCTCCGCCACGCTCCCCCCCTCACTCCGCCCCGCATCACACCATCCCTCTCCACCCCGCCCCGCATCACTCCGTTCCTCGCCACCAAGCCCAGCCCCTGCCTACCCCTCCTCGTTCTCTTTTCCCACTCCGTCCCCACCCCACCCGCTCCGCCCCGCCCCTCCCCTCTCGTTTCCGCTCCGCCACGTTCCCTCCTCACTCCGCCCCGCTTCACACCATCTCCCTCCGCCTCGCTCCTCGCCTCTCCACCCCGCCCCGCCCCCGCATCACTCCGTTCCTCGCCGCCAAGCCCAGCCCCTGCCTACCCCCTCCTCGTTATCTTCCCCCCACCCGCTCCGCCCCGCTCCCTCCGTTGTGCGGCGAAATGGGACTCAAATGGCGCGAAATCCGCCAAGGGCCATCGCGCTCACGGCGCGGGCCCGGCGCTGCCGCAGAAGTGTTTAATTCTTCCGCCTCTTTGAGTTAGACGGGGCCACGGAAATTATCACAGAGTAACTCGATATTATGAAAAAATGCAATAAAAATAGAACAAGGAGAAATGCTTTGCCGCCGAGACGTGGGTGGTTCAGATGGGTTGCAGAGACGGTAAAGGTGCCAGCTGACTCAACGCCTCAGTGAGATAAATCACGAATTCCTGATCTGTCGTGCGGACGGATGAACGTTCCTCCGTAGCTCTTTGTACAGATTGCCTAGCAGGTTCCTCTGAAAGAATTCCTCTACAAGAATTCAAGATTTCCATTAATTCCAATCTCCAATCCACAGCTATTCCCAGCCATGGCGCCCAACGGATTAAAGTCGACAAAACCGACTATTTTAACTGCTGTACGTGTAAATGAGAGGAGTTTTCACGTTCAGAAAAAAGGTACTGGATCTGAATCAGGAATCTGGATCTGGAATCGCGATCTGAATCTGGAACAGTTCACAATTATATTTTCTGACGAAGATTTCTCCTATTGCAATCAAACTCTTATTTGTCTTCCCTACAATCATTCCGCAGACACTTGAACTATCTGAAGAGCTTAAATTGCAATTTCCTTGATTTACATTGTTTTCATATATTTACTGGATGTTCCACTACTTTCGTTAATACCGTGGGAGCCACAGATCTCCACAAAAAAGTCCTTTTGGGAGCCGATTCCCTTTTTATCGACATGAATCACAAATTCGACAATCTAATGACTCCTTTAAGTGAAGTTTCACTAGTAAATTGTCGTTTACGCGTGTTGGAGATTTTGTTTTCTTAAAATCGTGATCAGAAAGATTAAATGGATTGAAACATTTGTCATATCTCTTACGGTTATCGCCACTCATTTTGCAGAGGATACAGACAATTCACAGAACAAACTCTAGCATTCTTCTCTTTATACGTTGCGTATTGCGACTGATGTTCAGAAAATTTTCCTCATGAACTTGACAAGTGGTCTATTATATTTTACGAGCAAGGTCGGGAGGGCGCCCGATCCATAGGACGCAAAGAGACTCAGCAGTAAAATTTGTTTCGTTGACACGAAGAAAAGCGGTTGTAGACTTCATTTCGCTGTTACCCATCCCCTCTGGGGACAAAGTGAACATATGACTTACTAATATTTCTTGAAATACTAATCAGGCAGGCAGTCATTATTTTTAATGTTCTTCGGCACTTGTATCAAAGTCTGATCAAATAAATTTCGTTAGTGCAGGAACAGAAAACGCGCGCCCGCAAACTTACAATAGATTTTTTACATTCGTATACCAGTGCCCACTTTTTTTTGTGTTGTGTATTGTAGAAAATTGAACAAGAAATACACCTATATTTGTTTCAAATTTTTATTTGAGCGAGTTCATACAGAAATTTTCATTTTTTTAAAAATATGACAATTTTTTCAATGAAATATTTATTTTTTGAAAAAGTAATTTTCAGAGGAATAAAAAATACATATCAAAGTATTAAATGAAACAAACCAGGAATTTTTATGTTAAATACATTAGGACACAATCATATTTTGCAAAGTACGCGAAAATATGAAAGTTTAATATATGCACAACTACACAAATAATCATTTTTCAGGTAAATAAAGAAACACGTGTCTCTTTCTTATGTCCAGATTAAATAAATACCCTTGAAACCCCAATCAGGCAGACGGTCTTTTTTTATACATCTTCAGCACTTGGATCAACGACTGACTAAACTCCACCAGACTCCTCCGATCTAGCGATCTCGGCCAGAGGGGCCGATGATTTATTATTATTATTATTATTATTGTTCCTCTGAATCACGACAAAAGGTGTTATGTGTCGGCTGAATATAAAATCTACTCCAGGTTACAACCAGCTACCTAAGGAGTAGATCTAGGGACTATCGGTGCCTCTACAATACTTTGCGCAAAATGTGGGCTGTTCCAAATAAAGCGATTTCTTGTACTTTCCTCCCAGATTCCAGCCCAAAATGTTTAGACGTCATCTTTTGAAGGAGGGACAGCATTTCCATTCGGTTTTTCAGTAGAATCTCTTCGCGTCTGTTTCAAACAACCGGTTCTGTACACGGAAATCTTCTCTACGTTTGTACCGTCTTATTCGTTGAGCCCATGCTTGGATTTTCTCTTTTAGCTCTTCAGCTTCCATTAGCCTTGTTGTGTCATTGTCAATTAGGTATTTTTGTTCAACATGGAGTATTTTTTGTTGAAATTTATACGTGTGGTTTGACTTAAAAGATGCCTCGGCTAGGAGTGATATTTCACGCCGTGTGTCGGCTATCCGTTTCATAATTCTTTTCATCCATGGAGGTACGGAGCTTTTTACTCTGTCTGGCTGTCGGCCACCGGTGTTCTTGGCTGGCCCCAAGATTATCTGAGATACTAGATATCCATTTGCATACACGATATGATTGATTTCAGTAATATCTAGATCTCTACTTGAGGTCTGTACCACCTCATTTAAGACAGAATTCGCTGTTTCTATCACTCTCTTAGCTTTAGCATTTTCGTAAATTCTCCTCAACGGTGCACGAGATTCGAATGGAAGTAGACGAACTCGTTCTATCTCGCGTCGAAGGAGGTCCCGCATCATGTCCTTACCGTGTGACTCATGGCCAGATGAATTTTCACCCCTGACGGATATTTCATTTGGAAGAGATGAACCTTGAAGGGGATCATCGTTTTCAGGGATATTAGATGGTTCTAAATGTTCGTCATGTGAATAGTTTGATCGATGAACATACTCAGCATATCTCTGGATGTCTGCAAGTTGTTCTGCTGTGAATTTTCCACTGCTGAGTATGTATCGTCGTTGACTGACAAGCTTCTTTGAGTCTAGGGTAGGTCTCATATCTGGGTTCCGCTCTCTCCATATCTTAAAAACTTCTATTTCTGAGCCCCCATTTTTCGCTTTTGCATAGTAAAAGCACCACATCACCTCCTTTAATTCATCCCGTGTCCATCTCTGACGATGGCTTTGAGTTACTGTCGGCTCTGGGTCCCTGGGACTAACATCCGTGGGATGGCCAGACGTCGACAAGGTGACTAGCTCGGTTTCTGAGCAGGTATGGGACATTGGTAGAACAAGGCACGTTAAGGTTCATTACATTGCTTATTCTATCCATTTTGCTCATTGGTTTCAAGTGAAGATTCGCAGGTAGCAAATTCGAGTTCACAGATCACACTTAACCATTGGGTTGTTTCCTGCCATCCGTTACTGCGACCCATAGTGGCCTCGAGGCATCCCCCCGCAGGGCCCAGCAAGGGGTCCCTCCGATCGCCAGTGGGCATTACTAGACCCCACGGGATTTTCACTGACTGCTGAAGGCAGCCTCCTTCGCAAGCTAATGCAAGGTTCGGCCTCTACTCTAATCAGTGGCCTGGTGTGCCAACCCAGTTTCTCTCCTGTACCCTCCATGGGCCGATAGCAGAAGTCCAAAGGTTCATGACCCTTCCCTCTCTACTTACTTCCCACTCCCCTCAAAATGGAGTACTTCTTCGTCGGACCCCTCACCTTCAACCTATTCAGCAAGGGAGGCCCTACCAGTAGCTAGGCTACCACTGACATAGCTCTCAGGCTCATGGGGGTACTCAAGCTCCACCACCAACTCCAAGGTCGTGTACTCCCTAGGTGGAGTTGTTATTAGTATTATTATTAATATTATTATTATTATTGCTCCATACCACGACTACAGATGTTATGAGTCGGCTGAGTATAAAATCTATTCCAGGTTGAAACCAGCTACCTAAGGAGCAGATCTAGGGACTGTCGGTGCCTCTACAATACTTTGCGCAAAATGTGAACTGTGCCAAATAAAGCAATTTCTTGCACTTCCCAGTCCTTTGAATGACCTGGAAGTTTAGCCAAGTTCTTACACAAATTTTGCGGAACAAATCCCAGAGCTCCGATAACTATCGGTTCGACCTGTGCTTTTACGCCCCACATTCGGCTAATCTCAATTTCCAAACTCTTGTATTTAAGACGTTTCTCTGCCTCCTTGGTTACGACATTTTGTTCGCAAGGCACACCAACATCCAGAAGTAGGCACGATTTTTTCTCAAAATCCCGAATAACAATATCCGATTTGTTTGCTGCTATCGTGCGATCCGTTTGAATTTGTTGGTCGTACAATCTTGTAGACTATCCAACCGATGTCACCGGTTTCGGTGAGTGTTGGTACCACTTGGGGCATGTGTTTGGAACTTCGAGGGCGGTACAGATCTGCAAGTGGAGGTAACTACACACCCTGTCGTGTTTTTTTAAGTATTCGGTCTTTGATAGAATTGGACAAGCTGAGACAATATGATCAATGGTTTCTACTTGCTCCTGGCAAATTCGGCATTTTTCATCTTGGGAAATTTTGAGAACCGCTTTATCATAATATCGCGTTCTCAACGCCTGATCTTGAGCAGCTACTGAACTGCTTCCGTTCTTCCCCTCTTAAGCCACATAAATGATTGATCTTTTTTGACCTGCACCTTGTCCATTTGTTTTAGATATTGTCCATGGAGGGGTTTGTCCCTCCACGACTTCTTTAACATTTTTTGTGTCTCACATTTCATGTTTAGTAGTACCAGAAGTTCAGTCTCTGTGTTATTTGACGTGTCTTGATTAGTTTTCTTTGCAATGCTTTTTGCTACAGTAACAATGCCTCTGTTTCCCATTCTTCGGTCAGATTTCATGACCTGCCTCATTAGAGGGTCATTTTGATGACTGAATACATATTTTCCCATTCCAACTATTGCATTGTGCCAGGAGGCTTCAATTTGTCTGAAGCCCCTTCCTCCTTCCTTACGTGACACAAAGTCTATGTACTTCAGCTCGAGGGTGGGCGGCATGATGCATTGTTAGCTGGTTTCTGGTTTTTCGATCCATGATACGGATTTCTTGCTCAGTCCAGTCCACTAGTCCGAAACTGTACTCGACTACAGGCACCGCCAGACTACCAATTGCAGATATTTTATTTCTGGAGTTCAGAGCAGACTGCAGGATAAATCTTACTCTTCTGTTATTATCATTATTATTATTATTATTATTATTATTGTTATTGTTAATAATATTATTATTATTAAACATTAATTAAATAGGCTCAATGCAATCATTTTATATGATTGGTACATACGACAATTCCAGTTCATAATGCAATACCATAACATTAAATGTACGGTTGGATTGCATTTATTAATATACGTATTTGATCGCTAATGGTACTGTTAGCCAAGAAAAGCACTCCAAATAGTACCGAAAAAAATAACGACAAGTCAACAGGCTTGAGGTTGTTGCATGCAGAGATTGAATCGAATCGTGCTGACAACACAGAGGAGAATCTTAAAAGTACGGCCGCGGTACATTTCGCAATGTGTATGATCGATTAGGCAAAACAACAATTTAGGACGAAGCGGGACACAGTTTGCAAGAAGTTTTGAAGATTTATTGCACTCTAATTTTTACTCCACCGAAGACGCCTTTAATTTTCGCTTTTAAGTTAAACCCTATTTGGGAAATTATCATGCAGAGGGTCGATATTAAAAAGTAATAAAAGTGAAATTACGAAAAGGGTTTACACCCACATCTAGAGTGGCTACAATGGTTAGAGCCCACGGAAGTTCTTGCGGAAGATCAGAGATTTAAATACCTTTGGGAGAAGACACTTGTGATCATTCGAGTTGTATTGTGTGTGAAATCCCGCCAAGGATCCTCTGGAGGAATTAACCATTCGTGAATGAAGTATAGGGTAATCGAATATTGGCATAGAAAAATGGAATTGAGCGAAACGGAAACCAAGAGTCTCGAAATCAGTCGACAACATACACAAACACTCTTCGATTCTCGACCTCTTACCATGTGTCGGAAATGCCGCTGGAGAATTTAATTCTTCCGTTCTTTGAGTTAAACAAGGGTGAAAGCAATTATTGACACAATATGATGATAAATACAACAAAATTTGAATACGGAAATATGTTTACACTTCCAGTTAGCCACGATGGTTGTAGTTTCTTGTAACGAAACCCGTACGTATTCCGAAGTTTTAACTAACTTATTGATTGTTTATTCCATGCCTACCGTGCATATTAATGACCGGAAGGGCTCGTATTTTGCTTCTCTCTATTCAGAGAATCCCGAGTGTTTTGGCGTGTTGTGTCTACTTCAAGAAATATTTTTGGGAAGTTAAGAGTGATGTACTTTATCTGATAAAATCCGTAACAAATTAAATAAAATGGATCTTAAATGTCGCCAAATGAAACAAGGGTCTTCACAATAGGAATAGGAATTCTCAGAGCTAAATTAGTGGTTACAGGATGTTATTGAATAAATATAGGATTAAGACTTAAACATTTAAAATTTTCCATCACTTACGAATATATTGCAATATAACGTCGGATCGTATGTTAACCATTCGCCATTGCTATTCTCCTGATTCAGAAATTGCACTGGTAGGAAACTCTTAATATCTATACTCCGTTTTAAATACAGTGGCACTTCAAAGTCACGAGCTGGATGGAGATTGTCATCCAATCGGGAGCACAATCACCAAAATGTAAGTCGTAACAAATCTGTCGATCTGATGACAGTGACGCCCCCTTCGTCCAGTTCGTCACCTTGAAGTGCCTCTGTGGATCTGAAAGAGTCAAATCGGAGTATTTTGCACTAGATGCTTTGTTGTCGTGGATTCATCGCATCAATTGCAGATCAGTGCCATAACACAGGGCCACGGACAGCACGCGATTAATTCTTCTCCATCCTAATCTCCATTACGAATCATTAGGTTCAGACGGGGCATAACCTATTGCCATAAGGCTATTTCCTTCCCAAGAGTTTGAAGGTCTACGGTCGTGCTGCGAGACTGTTAATGTCTAGCCTGAACTTTGGCGACGAAGTATAATCGAAAAGCGAGGGAACAAAAGAAAAAGGAAGAGGAGAAAGAGAAGGAAGGAGAAAAAGACAGAGGAAGGGGAGAGCTATGAAAGAAGGGAGAGATAAAAAAGGAGAGAGATAGGAAAGGAAAGGAGAAAGAGACGTAGGAAAGGAGAGGAGAAAGATGGAAAAGAAGAGACACTGAGAGAATGAGAGTGGGAATGAAAATGAAATACCAAATCAGTAATCATTATTATTCGGCGACGCTAATAATCATTAAGAACTGCGGACACATCAGAAACACAGCTAACCACAGAATACTGGATTGGAATTCCAAGGAGATATTTTACCTGAGAACGTTTGCCATTAGTGATTAGTTTGAGACTAACGAACCTGCAAGTGAGAGAGTGCGTTATCATATGTGGCCGACGCTCAACCAGAATGCATTTCAGTAAAAAGATGCCTGTGCAATCAACACCTGTTAAAGTGCAAACCAAGACTCGCAATTAAACGGTCGCCAAGAGCTCAGATATATCATGTGAACTCTGCTATAATACGCAGACAATGAGCGATCGCTTCGTCGTGTGTCGGCAAGTGTCGCTAAATCTGAATGCACCTTGTTCATTCCGGATCCTCATTGCGTCGATACTAATCGAGGGCATCGTTATCTGTTGGTAAGGGTGAACCAGATTGCGCTTATGTAATTATAGTGCCTCACTACCCCGACAGTAAACAGTGCGTCGCGAGCCTGAGTATTGGCAATCCCAAGCACAATCTGTTCATTTGGCAGCGTCACTTTGCCGATAGTAAGTCGAAGGCGCCCTAGTGCCACATGTATATGAATCGCTTTTGAGATCTCACAGCACGCGAGTAAGCAAACGCTTCCTTGTGCACAGGTGACTAAGAAGTGAATCCAAATGCGCTTTGGTAATTTAATGATAGCGAGCGGGTTCGCAGGACTTGCCAGGGTAGGTGAATCTTATTTTTCTGTTGCAATTTCATGCTTACAACCACCTTTGAGATTGTGCTTTGGTGTCACAGAATTTGAATGCGATTGGGACATTTCAGCCAGAAGGTAATGAAGCATGTAAAGCGTCGTGCACAAACAGATGTGACAAAAGGGCGACCGCATGGCACCGCAGGGTTTAGGGTGGGGCGTCAGGATGTGACGCAGGCGGAAAAGCCCAGAAAGAAAGGTGGAAGGGCGCGGCCCAGTCAAGTTAGGTGGGCTGTGACGCATCACCGGCCCCCTTTTCGCTTCAAGCAGTCGACCGGTGCAGATCGGAGGCAGCCGCCGGGTGGGGTGCGGACCGCGTGTGCGGAGGCTACGGCCGGCAATGTACTTTGTCGTGATGCAGTGAGACTCACGTGACGAGTCGTGTAGGATTTCCGTGGTGCTTCACACGATCGGATTTATTCGATAATTACGTAGAAGGCGTGGTAACCGTAGAATATATATTACTCCTAGTAGTGGGATCGATTTATTTCGTTCATTTAACTATTGTACTTAAGGTTTATTTCGGTGGTGGATTTATTTATTAATAAACTAGAAATAATTAAAACCCGCTCTCGTCTGTATATTATTGCAACCCGCATGACGCCCACATGTAGGTGTGCGTGCTTGTACGAGTGATACATTTATAGATGATCATTCTTGGAAAATTGGACATTTGAAATCGGAAATTTCACGACATTGTGGGCGTTTGCGTGTGTTGACAGGTGTCCCTGAATCTACATTCACGTTGAGCGTGCATTGTCAGGTATCACATAAGCCGTAATACGATTTGGCAACTTCCCCGTCGTGTGTGTAGGTGCGTGCAATGTCAGGTGTCGCTGAAACCTGCCTGCGCATAGAAAAATTTCCCGCTGGCGAGTGCACGTGTGTGTGTGTGTGTGTGTGTGTGTAGGTTGGGATTTTGCAGGTCACACTGACCCGAAAGGAGATTTATGGTTGAGTATTATGCCAACGGGCGGCAGGTTTACATTTTGTTTCGAAATAGGGGGATCATTTCAATGCAGGCTTCAGCCATGTAGGATTATCCTCACCTACATGAGGCAAAGTCAAGCTGACAATTGAATACACTGGCAATATACCGCTGGAACGTTTACCGACTTGGACACTTGCCATTACAAGCCAATGACCAGACCTTGCCAATTCACACCAATGATCAGACCTTGACAATCGAGACCAATGACCAGATCTTGTGAATCAAACTTTCCCAATTGGCATCTGAATCAATTAAAACCATTTATAATGTGCAGGGACAAGCCCCTATTAAGTTTCTTGTGAGAAGCGGGCAACTGCCATGACAAAGCCAAGAGCTCCTCTGTGGGACATCCGGATTAAGCTCCGGGCGTCATAACCCATCTCCTCACTCACTTTAGCACTAACCACATGAGTATCGCAGGAAATCTGGTCACCCAGGCGAGAGATTTCAATTCCCCGCCTGCAAGTGGGCCAACGACATGGTCGCAGCCACAATCTAGCCGCGAGGAATTGCGATTTCCCGTCAACTTCCCGTTGCCAAACTTGAGCGTGTTGCATGTTGTCAGGTTTCGCTCTACCTGCGTGAGCATTAGCAATTTCCCGTTGCCGAGTTTGTGCGCGTGGGGCTGCTGGTGTGTCGGCTGGTGTTACTGAAACAAGGGCATTTCTCGTTGGAAGGCGCGGGCGTGGATGCGTGCGCCCGGTCGCTGAACTTGAGCGAGGTTTCTTGGAAGGGGTTTTTTTGTTCCGCGTGTGATTTGGTGCGTGCTTAACAGGAGTCACCAAACATGCATGTGGATTGGTTATTTACCGTTGGCAAATGAGTACGTTGTCGAATTTTCCGCTGTCGAGCACGGGTGCGTAGCAAGTGTCGCTGAATATGAATGCATTTTGGAATTTTCAGATTGCTAGAGTAAGAGACCAATCTTTGGCATTTCAATGTACCTTCCCAATGTCGAGTTCCGACGCAGGGTAGGTGTCACCGAACGTTACTGCACCTTAGTGAGTTCCACAGTGCGAGAGTACGCTGGAGAGTTAGTATGCGTATGTGGGCGCTTTATAAATTTGGAATTGGCGAGCGCGTTCACGTGCCTTGCACGTGGCGTTGAACGTAAGTACGCATTGTCAAGTTCCCGTTTGCGAGGGTGGTTCTATCAGTTCTCGCCTGGCACTTGTCGCTGAAATTGAGCGCGCTCTATCGATTTACCGTGAACGAGCGCATGGGGCTCGAGAGCTCGAGAATAATACATGCCGTTGAACTTGTCTGCCCCTTGGCAACATCTCCTTGACGAGCTCAAGCGTGTGAGGTGGAGCGTATCATTTGTCGCTGAACCAGAGCGCTCTTGGTCAATTTCTGTTTGCGAACAGATACATTGACGGACGGATACATGTGAGCTCCAGTGTAGTACCTGCCGCTGAACCTGAGTGCGCTTTGACAACATCCCGTTAACGAGTGCGTGCGCTTGGTCGGTTGTGCATTGCATGTGTCTCTGAACCTGGCAGCACCCCGTTGTGTAGAGAGTACAAGGGCCCTGCTGAGTTGCAGATGTCGCTGAACGCGCTTGGCGACATACCATTACGGAGAGCATGCAAGACGCCTGGTGCGTATAGGTGTTGCTGAACCTGAGCACAGTTTGGCAGCATGACGCTATGCAGAACGCTCAAGTGGCCTGGAGCGTTGCAGGTATTACTGAACTTAAGCGCACTTTGCCCGCCGTTACCTTTCGCGCACATAACCTGCCGTTGTGGAGAGCATGTAAGGGCGGCCTGGTGGGTTGCAGTTGTCGCTGCCCCTGAGAGCCCTTTGGCAACATGACGATAAACAGAAAGCGCAAGTGGCCTCGAGCGTTGCAGGTGTTACTGAACTTGAGCGCACTGTGGCCGCATCCTGTTGCGCAGAGCGGTTCAAGGGTGGCGTGGTCGGTTGCAGGTGTCGCTGAACCTGAGCGTCCTTTGGCCACATGCCGCTACGCAGAACGCGCAAGCGGCCTGGAACGTTGCAGGTGTTACTGAACCTGAGCGCACTGTGGCCGCATCCTGTTGTTTAGAGCGTGAAAGGGAGGCGTGGTGGGTTGCAGGTGTCGCTGAACCTGAGCGCCCTTTGGCCACATGCCGCTACGCAGAACGCGCAAGCGGCCTGGAGCGTTGCAGGTGTTACTGAACCTGAGCGCACTTTGCCCGCATCCTGTTGTTTAGAGCGTGAAAGGGAGGCGTGGTGGGTTGCAGGTGTCGCTGAACCTGAGCGCCCTTTGGCCACATGCCGCTGCGCAGAACGCGCAAGCGGCCTGGAGCGTTGCAGGTGTTACTGAGCCTGAGCGCTCTTTGCCCGCATCCTGTTGCGCAGAGCGGTTCAAGGGTGGCGTGGTGGGTTGCAGGTGTCGCTGAACCTGAGCGCGCTGGAGCAGACGCCGCTGCACGTGGCGATGGAGGCGGTGCGCGAGGAGGCGGCGGCGCTGCGCGTGGGCGTGGCGGGCGCCGAGGTGGTGGGGCTGGTGCCGCTGCGCGCGCTCACCAGCGCCGCGCGCTTCTACGCGCGCCGCGAGGGCCTCCTGCTGCTCGAGACGCACGACCTGCTGGCGCTCGCCGTCGCGCGCCTCGGACTCAACCAGCTGGCGCCCTTCGACCCCAAGTAGGTAGATGTTGGGCATGAGAATTAGGGCAGCCTAGGCTTCAACCAGCTGGCGCCATTTTCATCCCAGGTAGGTGACTGTTGGGCATGATAGTTTGGGCAGCCTGTGTCTCAACCAGCTGGCGCCCTTCGCCCTAGGTGGGTAGCCGTTGGGAATGATAATTGGGGCAGTCTGTGCCTCAAACAGTAACTCTTGGTCATAAATTGGGCAGCATGCGCCTCAGTCAGCTGGTGCCTTCTACCCCGGCTGGGTAGGTATTGGGAATGATAATTAGGGCAATCTGCGCCTCAACCAGCTGGCGCCCTCCGCCCTAGGTGTATAGATGTTGGGCATGATAATCAGGGCAGCCTGGGCCTCTACCCGCTGGCGCCCTTCGACCCTAGGCGAGTACCTGTTGGGGATGATAATTAGAGCAGCCTGGGCCTCAACCAGCTGGCGCTCATTGACCGTAAGTGGATAGCCGCTTTCTTTGTGAGCGCAGCAGACCAAATTTGGGGTAACAGAAATCATACAATATTGAAATCTCTATAGGAGTGCAATGGGACGTGATTAAAAAATTCTAATTTCACGAGGCAGATGAAGGTGATTTCTTCAAAATCTTTTCTTTCTACCATTTGTTGGCATCCTTGGACCCTACGTCGGTAGCAGGCGGACATGCTAATTAGAGCAGCTAACTTCATCTGACGTAATTGTTGAAAATAATGTAGCCCGGATATTTATGCTCTAACAGGCCTCTATTTACCGACCTAAATTCAGCAGAAAATTAAATGTGTGTAAAAATTTCTTTACATTCTTCTTTACTGTTCATCGTCGCGCGCGTCAACTAGCTGGGTCCCTTCGACCCCAGGTAGGCAGTCGCTTCCTTCTTGAGGGCAGCGGACCAAATCTGCGGTTAATCGTTAGAAGTAATTTCTCTACGAGGATCCAATGGGTGGTGGGTCAAAGCAATCTAATTTCACGAGACAGCCGAACGTGTCTATCAACTGAAACTCTCTTCTTCCTTTCGTTATAATTATACGCTATGGGATTAACCTGTAAGAACACTTCGACCCCAGATAGGTAATTTTTTTCACAAGCGACTTCATTATTGAAACCAGCGAACAGAATTGGAGTCATCGTGAAAAACGATGTATCTCTGTGGTCTGAATGGGCCGTGACTCAAAATTGTGTAAGTTTACAAGTCATCTGAAAAAGCTCAAAAAACTCTTTCTTCTCTCTTCATTGTTGCACTAATTGGACTCAATCCCAGATAACTACATCCTCGTTTCTGGTTGCGAACCTCAGATAGCATTGCATTCCATTGAGTATTCCTTCAAAATGATGAAACATTGTTTTTTATGGACTCCAATGGGACGTGGATCTAAGGACTACAGTGGGACGTGGTTAATTTTCCGAAATAACAGAATTTGTGTAACAAACTCCCTTTATGTCATTGTCGCGGACATTGATTTCAACTAACCGGAGCTCTTGGACTCCAGGTAGAAAGCTTTTGGGTACGCTATTTACGACAGCCAACCAGATGGAAGACAGTGCCGGGAGACAACCGAATATGTCTTTAAATTACTTCACACACTCCTCCTCTATTTTCTTCGTCGCGCGCCGATGAGCTGGAGCCCTTCCACCACTGGTGATTATACCCGCCTCACATCCGCGCTTCAGGCAGCGAATCTCAGCTGACACAACGTTCAAAATGACGCAGGGACGAATGGGTTGCTAATAATTTTGAAAATGGAACACCTGCAGTTACAGTATAGTATAAATGCGCAACCTGTGGAGTTTGCTTCAACATGTATGTGTGTAGGTATTTGATTTAATTCACTTTGCGAAAAAAGCACATTTTATAGCGACATTTCTCCAGCTTAGCTCACGCATTTCCAAGTTAACGCGAGGTTCACGCTTTCCCACTCGGTGACTAACATAAACCATCCTTGAGTTCACTCCAATGCAAAGCTTACAAAGAGTTTTACCCCAAAATACACATATGGCTTCATTTGTTTCGAATAACAGTCGTAACTATTATTTAAACACTTATTTACTTAATGAAATACGTACGTTCCAGGTTTTCCATTTATCCACATGCTTTAATTGTTTGTAAACAATTATTTCAAGGGACCGAGGTCTAAATTCCCCAATTTGAGAGGGTCGCTAAATGGATAAAAGTATTCTCTTAATCTCATAACAATAATAATAATTACTACCTTCTATATCAAACTTTTGATTATTTTTAATGTATTGTGACCTTGCGCCTCATGTAATTATAATTCCATCACATTCTCATTACAGGGCGCCCTGCAGAAACGTTTCTCCCACAAAGAAATCCTGGATATCATTCCATTTAAAATTATTTAATCTTAATGCTTATCTTTAACTTAAAGAAAGTTCAATAAACATCTATAGGATGTTTTTTTCTAATATTTATATTGAATCATTTCAAGGAACGAAGAAATATTGTAAGTCTAACAGACGTTTTTTAAAGGCTACTGCTTTTTGTAGTGGAATGAGGTGGCCGGCCAGACAGTAAAATTCTTGAGCAAGATACTTACTTACACACATTCACAACAGTTTAAATCAGGCAATATAACTCATAAATGCACTAAATGAATTGTTACATCAAAAAATAAAATTTTTGAGACTTAATGTTTGATAAAGTATATCTTTCGATTTTTTTAAAAAAAATCACAGTATTTACAACATTGGACATACGCCTATGTGACGATTCCGTTTCCTCTGAGGGAACGTATTAGTCATTTGCCAGGCGAGGCTGACGTTTCGCAGACTGAGGCCCCGCCTTGAGCTGTTTCATGCAAAAGGCTCCGTCGATTCGTCCCTTTCTACGCCGCGGACGGGGGCGGGACGGGGGTGTGGGAAGGCGAGCGAGGTCCGAGTGACACAAGGCGTTTTGGAGAGGGTGAGGCGAGGCCAGGAGAGATCTGGAGGAGGAGGCTTAGAGCAGAAGGGGAAAAGGCGGGGAGGGGAAGGGAGGAAAGATCTGATGGGAGCGTTCGGTGAAGCTGGGCTGGCCTTTGCGGGTTAGTGTGGGAAGCGAGGATGAGCAAGTCAAGCCGACAGAGGGAATGACCGGATGGAATGAGGGAAGATGTGTGTGGAAGGTGGGATGGGGCGGAGTGGGAAAGGAACGAGGCGAAAGTATGGAAGCAGGGATAGGACTGGGGGAGGCCGGCACTCGCAATGGAGGAGACTGGCAACGGAAGTAGTGAGAAAGGGGGCTTAGTGGGGAAGGGGGTGTAGTGAGACAGGAGGCCAAGTGAAAAAGGTGGAGAGGTGAGAAAGGGCAGAGGTGAGAAAGGGGGAGAGGTGAGAGGTAAGAAAGGGGGAGTGGTGAGAAAGGGGGTGGTGTGAAAGGGGAGGGGCAGGAAAGGGTGGCGTAAAGCGATCAGGGCGGGATGAGGTGGGGCGAAACGGGGAAGGGCGGGAAGCGGGCGGAGGATGAGGCGGGGAGAGGCGGAGAGCTCTGGCTTCGATCGCTGGTGCGGGGAGCCGCGAGAGGGAGGCGGTAATAAGGCCCTTTGAAGATGATAATTACGCCATCTGGCGGGCGGCGGCGGCGGCAGCGGCGGCGGCAGCGGCAGCGGCGGGCGTCCGCGGAGACCGCCTGCCCAAGCGGGCCACCGGCACGAACACCCTGCACCTCCGACAGCCCCACGCCTCCAACTCATCATAAACATAAATAATTTGTAGTTCGACATACCGCAGACTTAATAATAATATAATAATAACATAATAATATAATAACATAATAATATAATAATGCAATAACATAATAATGTAATAATATCATAATATAACTTAATAATACAATAATAACTTAGTAATATAATTATAATGCAATAGTAGGGATGGGAAAGTATGTAGTCAACCATGAGGTAGGTCATGAAATCTGACCGAAGAATGGGAAACAGAGGCACTGTTAGTGCAGCAAGAAGCATTGCAAAGAAAACTATCCAAGACACGCAGAATAAGAGAGACACTGAACTTCTGATGCTACTTACGATCGGAGCTCTAGTATTTGTTCTGCAAAATTTATGAAGGGACTTGATTAAGCTCCCAGGTAATTCAAAAGATTGGGATGTGCAAGAAATTGCTTTATTTGGAACAGCCCACATTTTGCGCAAAGTATTGTAGAAGCACCGACAGTCCGTAGATCTGCTCCTTAGGAAGCTGGTTGCTTTATAATCAACAAACGCGTAACATCTTTAGTCGTGAATCAGAGGAATAATAATAATAATAATAATAATAATAATAATAATAATAATAATATTGAAATTGTTGTAGGTTCTTCCTGTTCATCCGGGTATATAAGTAGATACACAGATGGTACGATTAAATACGTATTGACCATATAGGATTGATTCCAGGAATTAAACTTTTGTATTATATACATTTATTGTCTGTTCAACGCTTCGCACATTCTGCATGTGCCTTGTCAAGAGCAATACGAGTATGGCAACGGTTGACAATGGCATAGACAATAGAAATTGATACAAAAACAATGGAGTACAAAACTATTGAAATCAATATTACCATTTGGCGTTACATCAGATCATAACATATCAAAAAACGTTGAAGGTTTGTCAAACCTAGTGGTTACAATTCTTCACTTGTGGAAAGCAGCACAAAATTAGAAACGTTAAGGAAAGGAACCAATTATACAATTGCAAACAATGGAATGAACAGTGGGATTGGCAAAAACATAATTATGGAAGCTGGTTCATGATCAACGTCTTATAAATTTGGTTAAGCTTTTGAACGTCACTTTTGGTATTCATCGCATTATTTAACATAATATGTATCGTTGCCGTCATTAATCTTTTTGATGTTTTTTCTCGTGGTGTAAAATTTTTGACTCTATCAAATCCAATGGAGTGGTTAAGCTCTGTGGTATGTTTGGTCAAAGAGGTATACAGAGCTGCATCTTTGTTGATGTACTTATGCTGGTAGACCAGTTTGCTGACATATTGTTTGGTTTCCCCAATGTACACCTGTTGACAGTGATTGCATGGAATGGAGTATACCACATTAGATTTATCCCCAACTTTGGATTTATCCTTCTGCTGGTCGTAAAGATGGCTAGTCTTATTTACATTGTAAAATAGAATATCCAAATTGTATTTTCTGAAATACAAACAAAATAAAAACAAAAACAGGTTGGTAAAATAGTAAGGGGATTCGTAAATTACTGCTGCTGACAAGATACAAAAAAATATCCTTAATAACAATCTCTACCCATCATTCTTTATTGATCAATATATTAAAAAAAGATTAACACATAAATCCAAAACAATTTCCAGCAGCAGGAATTTACGAATCCCCTTACCATTTCATTACCACAGCATACATGTGTAAGTAAGGGGTAACGATAGGACAATGAAGGGGAAGGAAAGATCGCGTGCGGTCCGCTGCCCGTTTGTTAGGAAGTGCTCCTGCGTACGTAGAATTGAAGCGAAGGGAAATGAATTGAATTGCGTTGGCGTGCGCGCGTGCGCAGGGAGCGCGTGCTGGAGCTGCGCCTGGGGCTGCACGAGGCGCCGGGCCCGCTGGCCGGCGCGCCGCTGCGCGACTTCCTGCGCGACGTGGGCGCGCGCTCCGCCTCGCCCGGGGGCGGCGCCGCCTCCGCCGTCGCCGCCGCCATGGTGAGTACCCTCTCAACAGAGATGCTCCCTCTCAACAGAGACGCTCCCTCTCAACAGAGATGCTCCCTCTCAACAGAGATGCTCCCTCTCAACAGAGATGCTCCCTCTCAACAGAGATGCTCCCTCTCAACAGAGATGCTCCCTCTCAACAGAGATGCTCCCTCTCAACAGAGATGCTCCCTCTCAACAGAGATGCTCCCTCTCAACAGAGATGCTCCCTCTTAATAGTATCTTATACGTAGGTAAGTATCTGCAATTTTGCTCTATTTGTCTTTAGTTTGGTTCTACGGATTTGTGTGATCCCTAACCTTTACATTGGACCGTTGTCTTTGCCTGTAGGAGGTTTCAGCGTTTTCTGATCAGCCCTTCTTGCACTGTTGTGGTGTAAAGATGGCGACAGTAGTCTTTGTTTGCACCAAAGACGAAGAGCGTTTCATAATCCGTTTTCAATGTTTTGAAGGTGTACAAGGGGCGGAAATCCATAGCAGATTTTCAGCACAATACGGGGACAATTTTTGGCCACAGAGAAGTGATTGCCAGTTACCAGAACAGTTTAAAAGTGGTCGAACGAGCGTCAAGAAAGAGGAAAGAACGGGACATCCAGCTACAGCTGCAACAGATCCTAATATTGAACAATTACGTGTCTTAATCGTGAATAACAGACTAGTAACTGTTAATGAAATGACACACCATTTGCACAATCTCGCCCCGCCGGATTACCATCTGTTTGGACCATCGATTCTGCTCCGATCAACAGTTCAAAGAAGTGGTGCATACGTGCCTTTTTGCATATTCAATTACCTTTTTTCAGAAGGAATCGGGAAGCTTGTTCAACCGTAGACCAAGTGCATTGAAAAGACGGGTGACCATGTTAAAAAGCGATATCAATAAAAATTGTGTATTCTTCCTGTCATAAATTATAAAAATTGATTGCAGATACTTATTGACTTACCCTCGTATATTATTTCTCAAAGTGCTGTTTGGTCTTTTCAATAAATTGGGCGACATACGAAACCGATCTATATAAAGAAGTAATGGATTCAAAAATCGTGTTTCTTTTCAGCTGCACATGGGACATTCGTATTCAAAAAGTGCGTTAAAAATGCGTAAATATTAAAAAACGGTAGTAACTTGGGATCTGTAATTTCCGATTGCCGCGCGATCTTTCGGAAGAAAATTACACTATCGGACGGTGGCGGGGGACAAGTGAATGTTGCAATCTCAAGCATTTTTGTTTGTTTCAGTTAAGTATAGGTTGTGTAAGCACGTGAGCGTGATTTTCTACATAGAATAGAAATCTTGAAATATGAGAGGTTAGTGATCTTAGTGAGGTTAGGTCGTTTATAATGCTGGAATACAAATAAAGAATTTAAGCAGAAAACAGTTTGGTTATTTGACTAACCGTGCTATTTAATCGATAGTAATTATTATTATTATTATTATTATTTAGCGAGTTGTGTACAATTCTAATGACCGTTTCTCGCACTCTACGCGCCATTATTTTTTATTCCGCCTGATATCTTCGTGTATTATTCTGCTTTTCATTGTCGAATCGATGACGGACTTCCAAGATTCCCTTCGAGTTCCTCGTTTTCTTCTTTCGAAAGGGATCCACTCAAAGACAATTTTTGGTATTCCGTCAGTATGCATTCTCATTAGATGACCATACCAGTGGAGTTGTTTGGATTCTACATTTTCGATCACTTGTCTATCTGCGTTATCTGTCTAATCTCTTCGTTTGGTATTCTATCATACAGGGTATACTGAAATTCATTTGCGTAGCCTTCAGCCGAGAGTTTATTGCATCCTTTTTAACCCAAATTTCTGATCCATGTGTAACACAACTATCCACTATTCCATAAAATATGAAGTCTACTAGTAAATGCCCTTCCCTTGCTTATTTTTTTATAATGTTATTGCCATCAGATCAATCTGCACTAAGAGTCACTCCAAGATATTTAAATTCCTTTACTACTCGAAATATACCTATTTCTGTTTCTAGATCATTCACAGATTTTCCTATAACCATGTATCTTGACTTATCATTATTTATTTCGAGTTCCCATTTTTTATATGTTTCTATTAATTTCCCTCGCAAATGATTTATTAAATCCACAGCCATAGTTTCAAATAATGTGGCTTTTGTAGAAACGTTAATGTTTTAAGCATCCATTTATTAAATTTGTGCAATGCCCTACTCTCCCCCAATAGGGAAGCAACATAGATGCCCATGTGCAGCTGGTTTCAAAATATTGTGGCTTTTGTAGAAACATCGATGTATAAAGCACCGATTTATTACATTCGGTCTTACATTCATTTATTACAGTTATTATATCTTTATTACATTCGGTCTTACATTCATTTATTACAGTTATTACATCTTTATTACATTCGGGCTTGCTCGAAGCGGGACTCGAAACCACGACCCCACAGTCCGAGATCAATCGAATATTTGAGACGGCAATTAACAGCGCGATGCGAGACATCTCTTAACGCCATGCTCCCAGCCAACGATTGTCTCTGCATTAGGATTGTTGCTCTCAGGTTTCATCATGGAGTAAACCACCACACTCCTCTTCTAAGACTCGGACGGATTGCTCTGTGTCATCTGCTTTGCAATTAATGGAAGGAAATTATAATGTAATGACTTCAAGATGGTAATTGTTCAAATGAAACGTACGAATTTTACATAATTAAATATGTAAATAACAAATTAAAATCTTTCTATTGTAGCGAAACATACTACAATGCTACAGAAAAGTCTCTGCGCAGGGCAACTAGTGGCTGGTGGTAGTGCTAGCAATAGAAATTATGTTCGTAGTACGAATTGTAGCTTGTAAAAAATGAAAACGTGAATTGCGAACTCCCCACAACGATAACAGATGCTGGAAGTGTTGTCCTCTTTACTTGTTTCCCAGTGATCTAGTCGCTACGAACAGAAATGCAATTGTTAGTAAGAGCCCGTGATTCGGCACAGTGCGGAGACACTTTCCTGGCACACATTATGATTGTAACGAGCCACAGCAGCAATGTACGGCCGAAGTCAATAAACCTGGTTGTATGAGGTTTAGTTCGTTTTCTTTCTTTTAAGGTGCTTCTTCTCCTATAATTTAGTACTGACATTTTGTTTGGTCTTGGTTTGCGTGGTCTTGGTAATACAGAAGATTAAAAATACACTAAATATCAAGTGTAACATTCCATCGCCAAACATTACTACGAGCTCCAAGTAAATTTGAGGTAGAAAGCGGTAAAACAGTCCATTAGAAGTGTTCGGGAACACCGCAAAAGACAAAAAACATTATGTTTTGAAAATAACAAAATTAATGAGATGATGGGTAAAAATTACACTGCATTTAAATACGGTCCCTGTTCATGACATGTGATTTCTATAATAGAATATTACAATTTTTTATTTATTAAGATGTGCGGATCACATACTATTATAACATTTTTAATAATGTATAATGCTATTGATAAATACTATTGTGACACTGAAGAAAACTTAAGTGAAAATCACATGTACGATTCAACAATGTGTATCTCATATATGCATATCGCCGCTAGACAATGAAAAGCTCGTAACTCCATTGTGTTAATGTTGGAGATACGAGGCTTTCATTGCCTGGCGTCGATAATATTTACTCTAAAGCAGGGCTGTCAAACGGAACACGTACGTGCTCGTAGCGCGCCTGCGCTCTGCTAGGGCACGCAGTGCCCGCTGACAAGGCAAGTCCGCGCTGCGATTTTTCAGGGATGCACAGAAGGCGATCATGGCGGAACGCAAGAAGACGTATAACAAGTTTAACTCCGAGTGGGCTCTTTTCTTGTGTACTGATCGCGGAGGTAGTGCACTTTGTGTAATACGCAGAAAGTATTTATTAACAAAAAAGAGTTGTGTTAAAAAGTTGACGAAATCTTCCACGGAGAATACAAAAAATTTCGTTAAGACGCGCGATTCTTAAAGTCTTTTCACATTTTTTAAGGAAATTTTTGAATATAAATGGAATTTTATGTTAGGTAAATGTGTTGTAAAATTAGTGTATTTTAATATTACATGATATATCTGATTTTGCATACTTATTACATATTCTCAGTGTTTTAATTACATATTTATGAAAGTGTTTTGACGTTTCATACCTCAGGTGACATTTTACCGGTCTCAATTCATCATTACTCCATAAATTTTGAAGTGCTTTTATTGCGTGGATTTTCACACGAAAGATACGCACATCTTATTTCTTTAAATGTTTTTTTCAATAATAGTGTCAGTGTGTTTCTGAAATTATGATATGTAATACTTATCTTGAACTGGTATATATTTTCGTTTATGTTTATTTTCTTAAAAATATTTATTTGAGTTATTTGTAATTAATGTTAATAGTTCTCATATATTGCATTCTCTAGCACTAAGTCGAAAGGTGCGTTAATGTTTCCTTGGTGTAATTATCAATACTTGTATAGCTGCAGTTTCTGTTTCCGTGTGAATTTCCATTAAATGTTGGTAAAATTTATTAAAATGGTTCTATATATGATATGATCAACCCGTGTGTTAGAGCCAACTCGCTGCATTTGCACTAAGTTTTCTCACCCCTGCTTCCCGTCTGTGACACGAGTGATTTCGCTAAACTGATATAGCCGCGTGCCCCAACCTTTGCGAAGGCCATTTGCGTGCTCGTTCGTCTGACGGCCCTGCTCTAAAGGCTAGAGAACAAATTGTATGAAGAAATTAATGTTCAAAGACAATATGAACATTACAGCAACAACAGATATTTATTTAAAATGCAGTTACATCAACGCAAAACGTCACTTAAAGGAGACAAAGATGTTAGATAACTAAATGTAACCGCTCACACAAAAAGGCTGATGAAACAACATGGAATTTAGAACATTCATCTATCAATATTGCAACTATACTTATATTAAATTTCCTTGTGTGAAACATAGCTGGAGCGAATGGGAATATATTTCATAAAATGTTTTTTCCAGAAAATCGAGGAAGATTCTATAAATTGTCCACTAAATTTAGTGATTCACGTCCTTGGTTCATTAGCAAAAATGTCTGCGAAGTACGTCATCCACGAGTTTAAAACTGGCTGTAGCTATATTTACACGTCGTCCGTCACACGGTCAATCACATATTTTTGCGAAGCTGAAATACTAAAGAAAAAATCATCAAAGAAAATGCTGCCAATTTTATCACACGCTAGATTGATTAATTTTTAGTAGCATTATCTTCTGACTTGTTGCACATACTGCGCTCGATTTTTTGTATAAAATGTAATATATTTTATGAAGGCGAGAGTCTCGGAGTCTCGGCATAAAAGATAAGACCCCGGGAAGGGTTTGGGAAGTAATTCCTTGGAGATGGATCGAGAACTCATCTTGGAGATATCAGAAAGGATCGCGGAAAAAATTGGGAAAGATCGGGAAAATTTGAAGAAGAATGAGGAGGATCGGGGAGGATGGGAAAGGATTGGGGAGGATGGAAGGGGCCTGAAAGACTGGTGTCAAAAAGGGAACGGTGCATAATGAGAAATAAAGCCCCAGTGTCAGCAGCAGTGAGGTGAATAACTGCTGAAAAGATTGTTACGAAATGAAAACATAAAATTTGGTGCGGGTTGTATGAACTTGTACAAAAGAACTATTGAGGCATGTAGCGTCGGTTACTTTGGACGCAAGTTTGTTGAGGGAAACAGGGTCGAGTTCGCTAGAGAATGGACGCCTGAATGTAGGCCTGAAATATTAACTTGAAATTCTGGGTTTAATATCCAATTAGTAGCGACTTCAGGATATTAGAAGTTTGGTGAAAACATGGGGAAGGCACTTCAGCGATTTAGTTGGTGGTTCTTAAGTAAGGAACAATATATATGATTGTGTGATGTATTATGAATGTATATGATTTCACGAATAATATATTTGCTTTGTGATTGGCTCAAAGTGGTAAATCTTCCCAATGAATAGCGTTTGGCGAGTGGAAATACAGTTGCAGATGAATTAGAATTGGCGTTCAAACGATCGCGTAGTCACGTGAGCATACGCCGTTGCGGTAAAATGGAGTTCACTAGATTCGTAACATAGATTATTAGGTTTTTCAGGTAATATTGCATATCGGCTTTTAAACAATACTACAAAATAAAACTTTCACAGAATTTCTCATTTTCCACGTGATCATGAGTTAAAAACAAATCGAATGAGATACTTAGTTGTCTTTTAGGTCCTACTATTTTCACAGATTTTTATCTCATTTCCTGAATTACAGTCATTCCCTTGCAAATAATTCGCACAGGGTTGAATATATTTCTAAGATCACAGATCACTGATAATACATTTACCATTTTTCATGCTTCCTGCATTCTCATTCTAGAATGGAAGAAGAAATAATTCTTCGCAAATGAAATTACTTTATGTCGAAGTAAAACGTTTATTGAACACGTCAAACAGCAGTCCACGGTGAGTTCCTACAAGTAAGAAGCAACTGAAGTAGTAGAGAGAGAGAGAGAGACAGAGAGAGAGAGAGAGAGAGAGAGAGAGAGAGAGAGAGAGGGAGAGGTACAAATAAGGAATACCACTTTGTTTGACGTGACATGTTCTATTTTGTTTAAAACTGACATGTTCTATTTGCTTCAAATCTGAGAACAGTGGAACAAATAGTATAATATGTACTGTACAAAAGAGATTTTCATTTGCAATAATCACAGATGTAACGCCTTTTGTAATAACCGGAGCAGTCTGCAGGTGACGACATCTCGCACATTTCACACATAATCCATTATCCCCCCTGGTGTTTGCTGAAATTTTTTTCAGGCAGAACAGGCGCAATGCCCCTTTATCGCAACGGCCAGTCTTTTGTGGAATACCGATATACGTGACACCTACATCTTTGCCTTTATTATTCTCTTGATTACATCATGACCTTTATTATTCTCTTTTCAATTTCTCATCTTGTTCTGTTTTGTTCGTTATGAATACCTTCATTAATGTTTTCTCCTGTTTTGAATTATTTCAACTAGCAACTTTGCAACAGAATAGCTACAAAATAATTAAATAAAAGGAAATAAATGTACTGTGATTTCTCCTCCGTGTACACGTGTTTTTTCTTTTTCCCTGGAATATGTTAGGCTCCCCAAATTTAAATTTAATACAGGTGTTTAGATACACATCTCCGCTGAAATCAATGTGATTTCGAACACCCCTCCTATCTTGCGCATGTAGAACTTGTGAAAATCCAAAACCGAGGTCATTAGCATTACTAGTAAGAGCACAGGAAGTCTCGTAATCGACGAACATTCTCGTTTTCCGACAAGGTGCGTCGACTCAATTATACGATATCAGCAAGGTCAGCTCTCCTTGCGCCCTGCAGCATGGCATTTACCAAGTTATAATTGCACTGTTTTTGCAACAAATACTTTTCGAATAGTAACAATATTTACGTATTGCATTGTATTTTGAAAGATCTTTAGAATGATGGAGAAAAAATATATACTTCCATTTAAAAAATCAAAATTATATCAACATCTCTAGAGTTACGTATGTTAGAAACAACAAAACGAAATATATTATTTGCCCTATCATCTGCAACAACATGCCGCAAATAGTATCTCGATACCTCGAACCGTTTTCAAGATGTTTGCTGTGAACAAGTCAGGTGGTCCACCCTGTATACACACATTTTTCCCTCGCATGTTCATTGGCATTATTATGTTAATCTCCCCCAGAATGCCTAAATACACCTTTACACTGAACATAATTCTGATCCATAAAGCCTCATATCCATAACCCTGCCTCGATATGCGCAGGGAGCGGCGCTGGGGCGCATGGTGGCGCAGCTGACGTACGGCAAGCGCGCCTTCGAGCGCGTGGACGGCGCCGTGCGCCGCGTGCTGCCGCCGCTGCACGCCGCCGCGCGCCGCCTCGAGGGCGCCGCCGACCGCGACGCGCGCGCCTTCCAGCGCTACCTGGTGAGTGCAGCTTCTACTACATTTCACATCCACAACTAATCCTTTCCTTTATTGTTTCAGTAGTAAAGCTTCCCTTTGCGGCTCTCACACGCAATCTTGAGGTCTCGAAATGAGCTGTCAAAATGAGATCTCTAAATGAGGTCTCTGAAGAAACAGAACTTCACGGAGATGTGACAAAGTGCACAAGTAAAATGCAACCCGTAACGCACGTCAGGATTTTTGAATCTACATCGGTAAATAACTCCTATAGGGCAATAAAAACTAAAATTTGTAGGGCAAAGGTGTCAACTAACAGTATCTTCTACAGTAATCTACAGGATGAGATCTTCTTGACCATTCTATTACATTTTTGCTGGTTCGACGCTTCTCGATTCTACCCATGTTCAGAGCCTGGAAAATCTGCAACTGTATGTGGAATTACTACTTACTTGATATTCTATGCGATTGAACTACACGGGTAATTCACCTCTTTGCTCAATAATAAAGTTAAATAACAATAGTTCGTATTGACAAGGGTGTTTTGAACTGTTATGTATTACAAGGTGAAATATAGAACAAGGGACAGAGGATAGGAGGGTCTTGAAGAAAAATGTATACTACAGGCTTAATATGGAAATGGAAAAATAAGGAAGAGGGTGGGATACAACATGAGAGGTCTCGCACGGGTACGCTAATTAATCTAATTTCCAAAAATCGTATACTACTGGGGAAAGTTTATTGTTCAGAGAAGTACACTCGTGAAAAAAAAAACAACAGTGAAGCTGACGGAGCTTCTCCTATCCTAGAGGCTGGAGGAGTTGTGGCTTGTCTGTTGAATAACCACATGTACGTAAGTTAATTAAATTGAATGCTAATTGCTTCACACATCACACTTGAAGTTACAGTTGAAGTGTTTAAGACAATTGAATGTGTTACAAAATCTGTAGCAACAAGGTTATTAAATCTTCCTTTCTGTAACTGCTTTTGTTAATATTCCCAATGTGTGGATTATCGCTGTGAATTCCCAAGAGTATATCTAGAAAATAGGCTAAATTGTATAGCGCATCGAGCAAGTCTCCCTTTTTCCTTCGCAAGTTGTGGGACCCCTATCTATGTACACAAACTATACATAGATGCGTATGAAAATGCGATGCGTCAGCAACCTGCGGCACGCATTCCATGCATGGTACATGAAACGATTTTCCATGGCACGCACAGGGACTGCAATTTCATAAAAATTCCAAATTTCCTTGTTCTCCCCCGAGATTCTCTTGCTTTTTGCGGTGTAGGGTACGATAACGTAAAGCCACCGATCTGTTCCGTCAGTATTTGTGAAGATTACGGAATCGAAATATTTAATTGCGTTCAGAATATTTCCTTCCCTGTCCTGTTAATTTTATCACACTTTCCAAAAAAAGTAATATTTATATCGTTTTATTAATGAAAATTTAATAAGTGTGCCAGATTGACCATGAACTTATGAAGCTATGCACACACAAACCACGACGCAATCCTACGGAAAACACAACTCACAAAATAAAACTCCACCCACTTCTACCTATATTTCATATGAAATGTACTAAATGCCCCTAATGCACAAAATGCATGTAACAATAAAACTTTAGAAAAGCGTTATAGCCGACTATATTTCCTTCAAAGCGTGAAGTATAGATACAGTGAACGTTTCTATAGATACTCTGAAGTTGAGTGCTGAGAGAATAGTTTGCGTAGGGTCAATGTTGCACTTGGTTTCCACAACGTTCCACTTGATTACATACATAAATCTGAGTTCCACAGTTAAAACAATTTTTCTCGTCGTTACAAAGCGTGCTATTTATTTTCCACATCGCAGGCAGTCGCGGAAATCCGAAATTTCAAGTGAGTTGAAACAGAGAACAATTAAATTCAATCTAAATTTCATACTAATTGTTGTTTTCATTCATCCATCTATTACAACTTCCTTACGACATATCTCTATTGTTAAATTCGTGGGACATGCTTTTACATAATAGAGGAATAGATTATAGAAAACTTAACAGACATTATGGCAGTTACAGAAAGGAAGATTTACTAACCTTGTTGCTACAGAGTTTGTAACACATTCAATTGTCTTAAACACTTCAACTGTAACTTCAAGTGTGATGTGTGAAGCAATTAGCATTCAATTTAATTAACTTACGTACATGTGAATCAATGGTTATTCAACTGACAAGCCACAACAGACATTGACCAAACCGAATTCTCGTAATAAAAGTTTATAGAAAATACCCGCATGGTAGATAAAGTTCCACACTGCACTAGATCAATTGAACATTTCGTAACACAGTGTGCGCTCTGCGGTACAACTTAATTATTGAGTTGTCGGAAACAAAATTCAGAAAAAAATAAACACTGGAACCTACATAGTATGTATTACTTCGAACAAGTACGAACTCACAATACAGACTAGCAAAAAACAGGTAGGCACACAATCAGGACTCTGCAACCTGAGAGCATGAGAAGTGATTTATAAGCGTAAGCACATTAACTATGCAGGCTGAAATATTGCTAGTTATACACAATGAAAGGCAAACATTCACCTAATGAGAGTAATGCGTGATACAATTTCTAAATTACTGGTCGTAGTTGTAAAATATTACCTTGAATGTACTGGACCTAACAATGTGAATATATAAATAAATATATCAGTTGATGCCACGTTAAGTCCGATCGCAAGGTTATATGTTATATAGGTGTTGGCTGCAAGGTTATGTAGAGTATATAATGCTCATTGAAACATAAGGATTTCATTGTTTGTGGTATCTAAGTCAATTACGAAAATAATATTAGATCAGTTACATATTTGAAAGACAAATAGAAATTCGACTGTGCTGACTGAGGTATTCAAGTTTCGTCACGTGGTTAGTGAATACACACAGTACTAGAACTCAGTCGTGACACAAAAGAACATAAAAGAGGAGGCTGCGGCTGAATAATAAGATGGGTGCATTGGCTTCCTAGGACAGTGTAATATTGCTAGATTAGTGTTTCCAGCGCGTCAACTGCCAAGGTCATTAGTCCCGTAAGAGTAGTGCGTGTTTTCATAGTGTGATATGTCTGTGATCTTCCTCCGCCAGATGGCGGGATCCGGTTCCGACACTCATCTCGGTTAGCGGGATGTTTCTAACCAGGTATCTCCCATGGCGGGGCACGGCCACAGCCACAATAAGTGTCCTTGGCGCGTTTGTTAGGGCAAGGGTTCGGGCATGTCCCGACATTCGCCTGGTGTTTAACGGAGAAGCAATGGAAAATTATCGATCAGAGCAGCAGGCTGCTAGAATTCTCCTTTAGGCCGCACCTGAATTCGATCCAGCTGAACCGCAAAAGAAAGCACCGGTTTCTTGTATCAATAGTTTGTAGAAGGGAGATTGAAAACACAAAGTGTCCTTTTTGTCCTGGCACATTCAGATCACATACCGAAATTCCCAAATATAAGCACACAGGAGTGCTTGTAACAAATCACTGTGGACTACGAGAGCCATGCATCATTATACAACACATAATACAGAATTTCCACGAAAATCCGAAAGCAAGTGTCGAAATTATCTTCGCAACGTGATATGAAGGAAAGTTTAAAAAAAGAATACATAAAATAGTTGAAATTAGTGCTACAGAATGTCACAGACTTTCTCGTCAGATTAATTTGGACGCCCAATTACTCTACAAATACTCATATTTTCGAAAAATTCAACATGACCTTATTTGAAGATGTTTTTGATGAACACATTTCATTAAGAAAAAATTGTATTTTCGCAATTATAGTAGTAGAAAGAGGCCGATTTTTTTTTAAGTTTTCCAAAATGAGGCATTTAAACGAACATGAGACCAGCAGTATTTTCTTAAACTTCCTTTTTGATATCTAAGCTCCCAATTTAATAAAAAAGAGTGCAGTGTTTAAGAAAAATTGTTTAAAGAAAACAAATATTGCCTTTGTGTGACACAAAATGTTGCAAAAAAAATGCATGTTTTTGAAAAATAGGACTTAACCTTACTTGAAGATATATTTTAGATCAACATATTTCATTGAGAAACAAAATTGTACCTTCATAAATGTAATTGTAGAAAGACGAACAAATTTTGGATTTTTTCAATTTTCGAAAAATCAGAGTTTTCAAACAACATGAGCCCTGCGCCATTCTATTAAACGTTCTTTAAACAATCCAACAACAAAATTTAATTAAAATTGTTGGCGCCGTTCTTTTGAAAATTTTGAAGAAGTCCCAGGGGCTTCATGTAAAGAACCCCCTAAAATTAAAATATCAGTTTCAGATTCAAGGGACCATGGCATCAGCCAGATCGATCGGGAAATATCAATTTTGGAGAAAATGGGATGAACGGTTTAGCCGCTAGCGTTGTTCACACAGGGACGGTCAGGCGTTTTGCCGTCAATCGATTTTTCGGTTTCGAGGAGCCTTAGAACATGGATTCTGGCTGCACCACGCGTCATAGGATTTTTTTCTAAATTTAGCACTGGATTTATCCACTTTTTAATTACCAGGCTACTGTAATAAGAGTTTTTCTGCCGAAAATTTGCTGTTTATTCACGCAGCATTACATAACTTTCTGTTCCTAAGAAGTTCATTTTAACCCGGGAGTGCCCGCAATAGGTAGACTCTCGCCAGTGTCCGCAATGTATCTCTCAAATATAGCTGAAACTTTTCATGAATGGGAATGATCTGAAGCTCTATTAACTCAAATACGTATTTTATTTGGTTCGTACATGTCGTGCACTTGTCTTAGACACGCCTGCAAATAATATAATGATACGTATCGCTTACGCCAGGAGCTCACAATGCACTTGCGTCAGTGCACACAACATATCTGACAGATATCGCACAGCGCAGGGATCAAGTTTCAGCATGCTCACGGGAACTCATCGAAAAAATAAAAATTGAAGGCCAGGCGTTCTTTGAAAAGTACAATGAAAGAATACATGAAATATCAGACGCCTAATGCATCGCAGTAACTCACGAATACAAAATTGCCCAGGATTGGATCACAGATTTATTGTGAGCACTCCCGGCTTAAGCGCGAGAAAGTAAATATGTGGAAACAAGAACAACCAGCTAAAAGAACCAACGTTCCCACTACATCGCATCTCGGTAACGCCGCGTCCGAAAATTCGCCATTTATTCATGCAGCATTACATAACTTTCTCTTGCATCTACAACCAACTTCTTGACCGTTGTGACCAACTGACTTGATTTATAACCAACTTTTTAACTATTCTATTACATTTTCGCTTCTCGATTCTACCCACCTGTTCAGAGCCTGTAGAATATGCAACTGTATGAGAAATTACTAACTACTTGATACTCTATGCGATTGAATTACACGGGCGTCCCTCTTTGCTCGAAAATAAAGTTAAATAAGGAAAGTTTGTATTGACAAGGGAGTATTACATCGTTATCAATTACAATGTGACATATAGAACAAGTGAGTGTGTCTTGAAGAGTGTCTTGAAGAAAAATATATATTACAGGCTTAATATGGAAATGGAAAAATAAGGATGAAGGTGGGGTGTAACATGCGAGAAGTTCTCGCACGAGCACGCTAGTTAATCTAATTTTTAAAAATCATGCACAGCTGGGAAAATTTTATTGTTCAGAGAAGTACTCTTCAGGGAAAGAACCCAATAAAGATGGAGCTTCTTGCAGCCTACAGGCTGAAGGAATTGTGGCTGGTCAATTGAATGAACACATTTGATTGACAAATTCGTAAGCTGTGCGCGCGCGCGTGTTGCAGGACGCGCTGCGCCTGCCGGCGGGCGCTGCGCGGGCGGCCGCGGAGCAACGCGCGCTGGCGGCGTCGGCGGAGGCGCCGCTGCGCGTGCTGCGCGAGGTGGGCGCGGGCGCGGGGCTGTGGGCGGCGCTGCGCGCGCTGGCGGCCGTGTGCAACCCGGCGGCGGCGTGCGACCTGCGCGTGGCGGCGCAGCTGCTGCCGGCGGCGGCGCGCGGCTGCGCGCACAACGTGGACGCCAACGCGGCGCTGCTGGCCGACGCGCGCGCGGCCCGCGAGGCCCGCGAGGAGGCGTGGCGCCTGGCCGCCGAGGCGCAAGCCGCCGCGCACGACCTGCTCAGGTGAGGCGTTCATCGATTGCTAGTGATCCCGGGCACATCAACCTTCTGAGGTCCTGCTCAGGTGGGGCATTGATTGATTGTTAGTGATTCTGATTCCGGGCACATCAACCTTCTGAGGTCCTGCTCAGGTGACGCGTTGATTGATTGATGATTCATGGCCCATCAAAATGCTGAGGTCCTGCTCAGGTGAGATATTGATTGATTGTTAGAGATTCCGGGCGCGTCAACCGGCTAAGGTCATGCTCAGGTTGGTTGATTGGTAGTGATTCCGGGCACATCAACTGCCTGAGGTCCTGCTGAGGTGAGGCATTGATTGATTGTTAGTGATTCTGATTCCGGGCACATCAACCTTCTGAGGTCCTGCTCAGGTGAGGCATTGATTGAGTGTTAGTGATTCTGGCCGCGTCAGCCTGCTGAGGTCCTGCTCAGGTGAGGTACTGATTGATTGATTGTTAGTGATTCCGGGCCCATGAACCTGCTAAGATCCTGCTCAGGTGAGGCATTGATTGATTGATAGTGATTTTAGGCGCGTCAGTTACTAAGGTCCTAATGACCTTCCGGAAGTGTACAGCATGTTTTTCTCGGGAGGTGGCGGTGATCTTTCCCCGCTGAATGGCGAGATCTGGCGCCGACTTACCGTCGACTAGCGGACTGAGGGTAAGGCGCCAGTTTTTGTTCACCCAAAAGATGAGTCTTTGGCGTACGAGAGAAATGTTGACGGACGAGGCGACGGTAAAAGAATAGGGTCTGCCCAGGTAAGAGCGCCAGCTGCAGTTCATCCTAGCAATAGCATGGCATAAATGAATTGCCAAGGGGGGTATCTCTGGATCCTACATCTGAAATTTTGAAATAACATTTTTGATAATTAATAAAACACAGTGAATTTACTTAAAGAATATTTATTTCTTGAACTAGCACAGAAAGTGAGCGTAGTGCACGTTCCTGTAGTTGACCGTGTTCCTCATCCCTTATAACGTGAGATCCTCTGATGTAATGGCTTTCGTGGTGTTTCTTCCAACATTTATCCCCCATAGCTGGGCAACGCTCCTGCCGGATCAAGAAGTAACCTTCAGACTGGTCTCCCGACATGTTTAGGAGCGCGTTTGTGTAAGGAAAAAGAATAGATCATAGAGGAAGGAAAGATTGCATGCTATCCGTGGTACGTTTGTTAAGGTACTGCTCCAGCATTCACCCGGCATTGATCGTAGAACTACCAATCAGATCAGCCGACCGATAGAATTCCCCTTCAGATTATAGTCTAATTTGATTCAGCTTTACAGCTAAAAACAATATAACTTTGAATAATCGAAACCGGCAGAGGAGGCTCAAGGCATCAACTGTCAGTGCAGCGCATCGGGAGAATTTTCGATGTTGTCTAGATGGCGAAGTCGAATTCAGCCGCTGTCTGGAGGAGAATTCTAGCGGCCGGCTGCTCTGATCGGTAAATTTCCGTGATTTCTCCGATCAACACCAGGCCAATACCGGAGCAGTATCCTAACAACCGGGCCACGGACCACGCGCGATCTTTCCTTCCTCTTCCTTGTCTTAACCACACTCCTTAATTACAATCACTTACACTTTTAATACACTACAATACCACTCTTGTAGATGCCTAGAGCATGTCTCAGCTGGGGCGCTCCCCCTGTTAAGAGATAACTGTATGAGGAAATCTCCGCAAGGTGACGTATTAGTCGGCGCCGAATCATCCTGCTGGGGACGAACACAGTCACTTGCCATGATAAAAACATGCACTACATTTTCCGGACCTAATGACCATAGTAGTTGATGCACCCTGAAACTCGAAATAATCAATTCTATCTTGAATTTGGTGTTCTACATTGTCACTGAATAGAAAGTGTTTTAGAAATTTTTACTTCTCTCAGCCTTCATTTTGATGACGTAAATAAGTTCCCAATAAGGATCAAATGGCCAGAAACTTATAATATATGGAAACGTGCTAATAAAATATTGGAATCAGTAATGAATAGGGTATTCCTTGTAACAATTATTTCTGATTCTTTTTCGAATGAGCTTTGAAATGCCTTGTGACTGCTGCAGGGTTCTGGACGAGCGTGAGGACACGCGCGTGGAGGCCCTTTAAGCCGCCAGCCGCTGAACCTAGCCACCACTACGTCACCACTGCTCCTTCAGCTTCATGGATTTACATAGAAAGTTCCGGGAACAGGCGCCCTTGAACGCCGCCGCCGGGGTATTACTGTTACAAGTGAATGCGAAATCACCGCGATGCGGCTATCGTCATGAAGGCGCGGTGCGACTTCGCCGAATCGGCGTTGACCTGCGCGCAGATCGAATTCCAAAACCTCAGTTCTGACGGAGCACACTGGTTCCAACTGAACAAAAACCTGGCCATAATTCAAAATATCGAACATCACACTTAGCGGTTAGTCTCATCGAATCATGTACAGATGTTTTTGGTGCATCATATTCCAGCATGACAGAGAAATCCCAACTTCATTTCGTTCTCATATTCGACGGTGAAGTTAGTGGTATCTGAACGTCGAAATATACGCGAGATTGTGAAGAAAGTTTCCGTCAGTAAAAAAGGCGTTTTTTAACATATTTGCTTGGATTTTTCTGTATTGCCGAATGGGTAATACATCTAAAGGTAAGCGAAACATCTGACAAGTTTACTTTTCTGTACATTTTGACGAGTAAGGCGTGTGTATTGTAACTTTTTCCACGTATCTCTTTCTTTTTACTTATTGAGGTCTGTAACTATTGTACCGTGTAGTATCGCTTTAAAATTTTACTTGCTTGAAAGCTCCAACTGTTCTCTATCAGTATGCTAAATTGCAATTGCACATATTTTCCCTTTTTGTTACTTTCCCGCTTGTATACGTATATTCGGAGTAATATACATAGTATAGGGAAAGTTGTGCAATGCTGCGCGAAAAAATAGCGAATTTTATATCATCATTTAACTACTGCAATGCGTAACCGTATATGTCTTGATACCGCGTACCATGGCCCGCGCCGTCCGGCCGTGGCCGGCTACATATATCATGGTGTTCCGTTTACCTTTGAAAAATAATCATTTTTTAATAATCATTATGTTCAGTGAATACACATTACCATTTAAACTCGATCTTTGCTCACTATTTATTAACCGTTTAATATTCAGATATTCGCTCTACTATATTGGATCTGAGATTTTGAATTTTCCAATTTTCACATCAAATTCGTAATCAGCAACTCTAAAAATCCCTAAATGCACATTTTCGTACGGTTTTCTACATAACTTCTAATTATGACCAGGTGTTTGATCAGTTGGAACCAGTACGAGGTAATTGTCAAGGGCCAGAAACGATTGGGATCCATTACAAGAGAATCGCCAACGACTGCCAACTACGGTAAATCATTGAGCACAGGAAGATGCAAATGCTTCCCGTACATTTTCGACGTGTTAGGATAAATTCACCTATCGTCATTGCTGCTTGGTGTATTTAATCGCAAAGCTCCGGAGTCAAATAGCAAATTCGAAGTTAAGAAAATGTAAAGCACAAAATATTTTTGCAACATTTGGAGGGAACGTTTTCAGTTATTATGAGTAACACTAGTTCCCATAGCAGCGGTTACGGACCTCTTTGGAAATGGCCTTTTATTTCGTCGAAAGCTAAAAAGGAATGTCAGAGAAGAGAATGTTCTGAAGAACTGAACAATTTCGGTTGCCTACCATTGCTTCCAACTGAAGTGATTAATCCTATGTACTGAGGACAATTGTGAAGCAGTAGCGTTAAACGCAAGTTAACAAACCTCCCAGCTTGTTGATACTTGACGAATTTTATCCAATAAAAATAGAGTTTCGAATATAATTGAAGGCTACTCTCCAGATCTTCTGCAGTAGTGCGATATCTCATGAATATGATCCAAATCTCTTCTACATTACACATCAAGCCGCTACGGTTCTTCTGTTTTCTTAGTTTACATATGTCACAAAACCAAAAAAAGTGTGAAACTAAATAAGATAATTATTACATTCTTGTTCGCAATTCGATTCGATTATCAGACACTGTCAAAATCAGCAAACTTTAATAACAAAATAATATTTGACTAGATTTTCCGTCACAATGTACAACACTACACCGCTGTACTGTGAGTTGGCAGTCCACGACAGAATTTGGAGAATACTCAAATGATGGAGAGAGTGGTTCGTAGATCCCACCATTTGCATTCCCTTGTTCTCAAATGTAAGCTCTTCGCTCGTGTTTGCGTTTCTAAAACGTCATGTGTTCGTTGTTAGGACAGAAAGCAACAAAACAGATTGGCGAGATATGCTCATCTGTTTTCCCATCAGTAAGCTACATTTCGAGCGATTGTACACTCCCTCATAAAATATTATTGCAGTATTTCTGCGCCCCATAGCATTTTGACATTGTCCATTCAATGCTTACAACTATGGCATAAAGTCTATATGATGCCTTTAACTTGAAGTATAATTGAAAGAACAAGGGGTTGATGCCTGCTACTTCTTTCAAAAGTGTAGTTTTTGAAAGCTTTTGCTTACGACTAAATAAATGTGCCATTTCAATCAAATTGAGAAGAAGAATATATTCGAATCTTTTTGTATCATCCAACACACAAAGTTTAAAAAACAACAGTAGCCAATATAGAACATTATTGCCTTAATATCTTGGAAATCTATTTCTCGCATGGATTTAATCAAACAAACCATAATAAAAGTGAAAGCGAACACAAGACGAGATCGAAGCGTGAGACAAATGTTCTCATGACCATATTTGGTGAACAGAAGGGCAAACAAGGGATAACAGTGGTTAGACAATGTTTAGTATTACGGTTGCTAATATTGCGGTTGCTGTACAAGACAATAGAGTATTACAAATACGTTCCTTTTCTAACTCATTTCGGACATATCGTCCGATTTTAAAATAATGTTTAAAGAATATCTACACATACATAATGTTGCAATCAATTTCTTACTCACTTCTCCCGTTAACAAGTAACTAATGTATATTTAAATTTTATTCAACCTTTTTTGAGACAATAAGACCTCGTTTGTAATTTTATAATTTGTGATAATAAAAGTGGTTTGGTTATTTTGATTTTATCTAAATAAAGAAATGTTCTACAAAAGGAAGTCTTGAGTATCAAGAAACCTCATTCTATTCCACAATATTGTTAACATGTGACCAAAAAGCTTTTGTTTGTTTCAGACTATAATATTCCGCCTCAAATTAAGAAGCAAGAACAAACAGATGGATTATTTAGGACATTAACATTTACCATTTCGCCAAAGTTGATTCATCGCCATCACATTTCAAATAGTACCACATAATCTAATCCATAGTACCAAAATCGAAATAGTACCACTAAGATTCTCATGCCTAAAAGAAGCCTCTGAGTTCAATTCAAATTGCCTGTTTCGTCGCCCGAGATAACACTTTCTTTATCCGCTAGAAGGTGAAAGGAGCGGAGTGAAATTTGCGTGGTCAGACGGAAGAGCGGGCCTCATGGCCTGAGTCTGGCCATGTAAAATAAGGCATTAACTAACATAATTTGAGGGGAATGATGAACTATTTGCTTAGAACCAACTTCACACAGGACAAGGAAGCAAGTATGACCTTTGAAGTCAACAGATCCCAACGGAATTGACACAAAGTGAACTAGCATCAAGCGACAAAATTTTATATATATATATATATATATATATATATATATATATATATATATATATATATATATATAAAATACGAGAGTACTCACTCTACAATTTAAGGTGCGTTTACACGGAGAGAGTTTTCTCTCCTAACTCTCCGGAACTGGTTAGGAGACACAAGGAGATACGTGTAAGCTCTCAGGAGAATGATTGTCTCTCCGGACGCCATGACGTCACAAGAGATTTTCGAAGTCTCCACGAGAGAGCAGTGTAATGACTCTGGTATCGATGAGAAATCGTGTCTCCTGGGAGATAAATTGTTTTCCAAGAGACTCGGAAGGCTTTTTGCTCTCTTGGTGTGTGGACACGTGCTCGTGTAGCTTATAAGGTTCCGAATAAAAAAATTCCCCAAAAAATCATACAATGAAACATTTAGTTCTAACTCTAGCGTAATATTACTTGGCGACTTAAACAGTAAACTTACTGCATGGAGATGCAATACTACAACAAATCAATGTCTCCAATTACAATCATTAGCTGTTCACAATGACTTAACAATCTTAGCACCCAATGAATCAACTTATTACCCTTATAACAGTAATGTAACTCCTGATATTCTGGACATAGTTATAACAAAAAAATTCAACTTTTCATTAGTACAATCAGTTCTACCAGCAATAGTATCTGATCACTTCCCTGTACTAATTACAATAATCGATCCAAATTTTACTCACAACCATACTTTCTATAATTCAAAAATTAAAGGTCGAATCAATTGGAACTTATACAGAGAAAAATTAGAATTGAATGTATGCTTTCCTCATCGTATTCATTTTACTGATGAACTTGACATACAAATTTCAAATTTTACATCTTCTATCCCCAATTTTAGGAGCAACAATCCCACTTAGAATAAATGTAAATAATTTGTATAAAAACCCGCAGATCCCCCTAAATATTATCATTCTTATCAAAACCAAACACAATGTAAGAAGATATTGGCAAATAACACGTCGACATGACATAAAAACTAAAGTAAATAAAATTTCTAGGATTGTGAAAGCAAAATTAGATCAACTTAAATTTAATACTTATAAAACATTCATCAACCAAATTCATCCACATAGTAGACCTCTTTGGACTACAGTTAAAAGATTATGCAGAGAAAAATCTGAAATATCAATTTTAAAAATCAATTCTAAAATTGCATTTACTGACTTAGACAAAGCAGACATTTTAGCACAACACTTTGAAAATACATTCACTCCAAATCCAATAATAGATCAGAACTTCATGACCACAATAATACAAAAATTTAAGGAGGAAATACCGACAGTACCTTTCAAAATTCCTTCTGAAACTTTCAAATTGATTAAAAAACTAAAGACCAGAAAAACACCTGGTATTGGCAATATTAATAATAAAATGATTAAAGAACTAAATAAAAAATCAATAGCGTCTCTAACTGAATTATTTAATACTGCACTTCGACTTTGTTATTTTCCTAAAGATTGGAAAATTGCTACCATATTGCCCTTTTGTAAACCGAGAAAGAACCCCCATTTACCTGAAAATTATGGACCTATTAGCCTCTTATCATGTATATCTAAATTATTCGAATCACTTATTCTTGCAAGATTAAATAAATATTTTACAGATATTAAAACAATTCCAGACACACAATTTGGTTTTCAATGTAATCGTTCTACTACTCATCAATTACTTCGTTTAATAGAATTTATAGAAAATGCTTTTCGTAGCAAAAGACACATTGCCGCCATATTTTTGGATATAGAAAAAGCTTTTGATAAGGTGTGGCGTATTGGATTTTTATATAAATTAAAACAACTAGGAACTCCGCAATATCTTTATCAAATGATTCAAAGTTTTCTTGAAAACAGAAACTTCTGTGTCAAAATTAATTTCATTCTTTCTAGGCAATATCCCATCAAAGCTGGAGTCCCACAAGGTTCCTGTTTATCGCTCCTTCTATTTGATATATATTTATTCGATATTCCATCTCTAAATGATTCTGAAATTGCCTTATTTGCAGATGACACCGCTCTTTTCATAGCGCATTCAGATATTCTATGCGCATACGACAATCTTCAAATGATTTATTATTATTCACTTAATGGTCTGATAAATGGAGAATTAAAATAAACTTGAAAAAATCACAACCCAAAATATTTACCCTGCGAAAACCCACAATCCCACCTCCACTCAACATAAGAAATATTAATATTCAATGGCTCTCAAAATCTAGTTTAGTTAAATATTTAGGCGTTACCTTCGATACAAAATTAAATTGGAAAGACAATATCAAAAATACAATAGATAAAATATAAAATAAAATATTCAAATTGTATCCCATTATAAATTCTAAATCCACTCTCAGTATATCATCTAATTTAAAACCTACAATTTCATATGCTAGTCCAGTTTGGTGTAATGTAGCCTCCACTCATTTAACAAAATTACAAATAGTACAAAATAAATTTTTAAGAAAAATTACCGAAGCCCCATGGTTTATAAGCAACGCACAATTACACAGAGAATTCAAATTATAACCAATTAAAAACATTTAGCAAAACAAAATTCAAATTTTTTTAAAATTCTTCCTGAAGCTCTTTGTACTTCGCTTTTTAATTTAGACCAATCTTATAATGTACCAAACAGAATTAAATCTCGTTTCCCTAGAGACATATTTAAACCTCTGTAATTCAGAAAGATTTAGAACATATTAAATAAATAATAAATTTCATTACTATATTTGCTATTTTCAAACAAAAGATAACAAAAGTTACAAAATACATTAATATCGTTAGCCAAACAAGGCAGCTACGCAATGAGTGACGGACTCTAATTCTTATATATCCATTATAATACACTTCCTTGGAAGGCAGTAATGCCGAACAAGCAGAATACTAAATAAAAAGAAACATCGAAATTCCAGGACATTTTTTCTCAATCAGCTTGCATTAGCAGAAAAAGCATTCAACTGTTTAATCACAAAGTATCCAGTACAACCAATCCTTGCTACAGAAAACCGAGAGTAATGACATTTTTTCTTAACTCATGAAAATGATAAAAGTTTATTTTGAATAAGCGATAAATTACAAATGACAAAAAACATTGTATGTGACTCGTCTTCTATTAGTCTTTAAGGACTCGTGACATAAATAACTATTAGTTGTAGGAAGACTGCGAAAAAATCAATCCTTTGCAATTTTCGAAAAATCAAGGTTATCAATGTTATCAATGAACACGAAACCTGCACCATTCTCTTACACATGATTCACACTATTCAACAAAAAACTTAATAACAAATGATGGAGACATTTCTTTGAAAATCTGGAAAATGTGCCAGGGATTTCACGTAAAGTAACCCCCAAAAATTAAAATCTCGGTTTCACAGACGGACAGATGGACGTTTTGAACACGTCGATGAACAAAAGTTTCTCATGCCACTTCGATGAAATATGCTTTTTAACAACTTGGTCATATAGCGACCACTATGATCGCTTGAACTTTAGGGGGAACTGTAATAAGAACACATAAGGATGCTTCGCTTTTCTAATTCAATTTCTTGACGATTTTTCTTCTGCTACGTCCAGAAAATTGAGTGGATACTCCAAGTACAGTTCTAAGCATTTCTGAAGAAAAAATCTACGTTTTAAATGAAGTAAAAACAAATTTGTGAATTGATGATATTGTGGCGCAAATAACTGCAGTCTAATTGTGCGGGTGGTCGCGCTGTTGCGCCCGATTTTAGTCGGTGAAAACCTTTGCCCGCCAACCATCTGTCAGAACTGCAGCTTCTTTGGCTGTTCACAAATTACGCTAATGAGCTCCTGAGTATACAACAGCTCCTCGAGTTTTGTAAATGCGCGTAAAGTTATGGAGATGTAAGGGGTGGACTGCGCATAATGCTAAATGCGCATAAAGTTATGGAGATGTGAAGAATATGTTGCTGTGTACAATCAACTGAAATGACTCAACCAAGTTAGTTGTAAAACTTTTTTTAGGTTTTAATATTTAAATCTTCTTTAGCGCTTTCAATCGAGAAAATTCATATATAATTTGGTCAAAACGTTTTCCCTTGTGTTCTTGCACTCAGTGCAAAACATGGGCAAAAGCTTCAGTTGATTTTCGCCTGTATATGATTATTATCGCTTTTTATTGTTTTAATGTGATAAATATTTGTTCTCCAGTGCCACATTCAAAAAGAACTCCGTTAACAGACGTAAAAATATACATACTTGAAGTACATTTTTAAATACTTTTTCAAACTAATTTCAGCACTGAGGAACTATAGCTCATATTTATATCACAGATCATTAGTTCTGGACCTCCATTATATCGGCGCTAGATGGATTGCCCCAGTTACTCCGACCGTCTTTCCTCAAACCACGTAAGTTTAAATCCTTCACTATTGTTATTTTCTAGAGATATAAATTTCAAAACAATACAATGATAATGCAAACTAGGTAGGTCTTATAAAATTAAATAAGTTAACAAGCAATTTGTTGTATACAATTTGTCGTCGCCTTAAAAAATCTTGTCAGTCACTGTCAAAACATTTGAAATTTGTAATATGTGTTTAAGTTGTGTTTTACTTTTGTAGTGAATTTTGCCTTCGGCGGAGCAATGCTTCAAACAAAAAACGAATAAATGTCTTCTGTATTAAATCTCCACCGACTTCGGAATAGCGAGCTTTTCTTTCCTATTGAATTCATGGTTTCAAAGGTTGGCAACACGATACAATCTGCCTCCCCCGCCCTTTGCCCTCCAACGATCTCTTGTGGCTTCATTTCCTTCGCGCTTCTGGCACCTCTCAACTGCCCTTCTTTTGCTCCCGCTTTGCCGTCCTCGGTTGCCGTTGCTCTCATATTTATCTACGACAGAAGCGGCTGATTTCGATTGGAAGTGAGGATAGAAAACAAACGTGTAGATTACAACTGAAGTCTACGGAACGTCCATTCTATTTGAAGAAATACATGCTTCTGGGGAATGGAAAAATGCTGGGAAATTTCTGGTAAGTGCTAAGAACAAAAAAATAGCAAACAAGTAATGGTCAACGCTTCGTAATTTAACTCTAGAAAGTTTAACCCTAAGATTATGAAAATATTAAGAAGATTAACGAAGATTTAACCCTAAAATATTATTCGTAATAATTATTTTATTTTTGTTTGGTCGCGTTGTCATTCAAGTTTTCGGATGGAACCGTATGAAGACGGTACATTTACTGACAGCAACACTAACCACACACTTCTAAAACCCAAATCACAGTAGTCGAGTTTTTAATTACATTGACCTCATCTCTTTTGAATTTACAATGTTACGCTCAATTGGTCAACAAAGAGGATGTTGTTTTAAGGTGAATACTGTTTATATGGAGAGCATGTACAGCCCTGAAACATTGCAACTGTAGAACAGCGATTGTGGATCAATAATCAAGTGACCCTCAGCACGGGCATGAATTCGAGACCTACGTGATTGCTATGGCATTGATGCGTTACCGTATCTGACGGTTGCACAATGGGTAAGTGTGTTTGGTGTCGGGAGGGGATGTGTAATGTGTCAGTTTCATTTGAAAGACCATTGAGTTGAGGGTGGTGCATGGTGTGCAATGGGCCGACGTATTTTCCGACAATCGCTGGAAAATCGACTCGACACGAATTTCTTTGCACACGTTTGAATACTACTGATTATCAGTTTTCGAAATGTTATATTTGGATTTGCAGTTTCAACTTGAACAAAGGAGTGTGAGCGCCATTATTCGGAAGCCCCAAGAGAGTAGATAATTTGTTTTGTAGACAGCCACTAGTAAAAGCTGTGGCTTTTTAGGGTAGGCACAGTGTGCTATGAGTTCAATTTTTAGCATCAGTGTTGAATGTAAGACGATGCTAAAATGTTCAGATAAAACAATGCTACTGCAAAAAAAAGAACAACAAAAACTTTCGTCTCACCGTATCAGCTTCAACTGACATTAATTAACATAGTATCCAACTGAGTGATTGCAATACTTGAATACAAATAAAAGGAAAGCGACGTGCGTGTAAAAAATACTGCATGACAAACATGGTAAAAGTGATTTTATTTTGCTCGTAGGATTACACCAGTCGGCCTATTGGCTTGAAGCCGCAATCTTAACTACTCGAAATATAAAATCACTACATGTGTCATATAACTATTTATCACTAGAAGATGGTACAGAGATACTGTGGTAGTACATTTACCACTGGCCATGAAGTAGCGCCATTATCCTTACAAATAAAATAAAAGAAGAAAATCCGGCGAAGCTCGACATCAATAAGTGGGCAAAAGCAAAGGAGCTTTTAAGATATGCATTCCATATACTTATGCCACTAGTTATATTGCAGGCTATCCCATTATAACTTAGGGTTTAAGTGTATCATTTTTTTCCCTTTTTGGCTCCGTCGTAGTGATTTCTAAGAAATATTATAGAGAATTAATATAACGTCAAGTCTGAACATAGAACAATTCGGTTGTTCAATTATCAGAATCCACTGACCGATTCTAATCCTGCAAGAGAACTAAGAAACTCACAAAGCCCAAGATGAAAAACAAAATCCTCATACTCAGTGCAATTGGTTCAAAAGTGTAATTGTGAGCTAGTGATTACTCTGAAGGTTCGGTAGTTCTAGTGGTCTGTATCAGCAATAGCTGCTCTAATCTTTGTTGAAATTTTCAAAATTATATAAAAACAATAAGGCCTAAATGTACTTATAAGATAGCTTTCCACTGATAATATCATAGCAACCAAAGTCAGTTCAATGTTTTGCGCACTGCGGAGAAATGTAGTAAATATTTTTTTAGACTGAAGTGTTTCATAGCCCAGTTTAAGTAATAATTTAGAAATTCATCGTTAATTTCATGAAAAATATAAGAAAACTTCAGATAAGGATAATTTGAATGTAGTAGTCCAGGACATGAAGTTCACTTACCCAGGTAAAATGTGCTTAAAATTACTATCAAATGACAAACTTTCCCATACATTGGAATATTATTTAACTATCTTTACCTTTCAACATGTTATTAGTAAATAATCTATATCCAGGTTCTCAATATTTTTAGTCTTTCACTCTCCTTCTTTTTCTTTTATGTTTTGTATTTATTTGGTAGAAAAACAGTAAAAACTCTACATGATGTATGGGAGAGGAGATTATCTGCGCACATTTTCTTGAAGTCCAGAATTTTAAAAAAAGCGTGAGATTAGCAACATTATTTGAAATACTAGACATTTTTGTTCCCAAGTTACAGAAAACATAATTGCAACGGTAAATGAACTGCAGATGTGATTTTTCTACATTGCTAACAAAATAGTACCGTGTTACTCACACACAGTTCTACTCCTACTATTAAAAGCAAACGGAGTGCTCAACAAAACGTGCGCATAGTGAAGCTACATTTACGTCCAGAAGCAAAATAAGGGGCCATCTCAGCATTTGCTCAATGGATCAGGGAAACTGGACAAAAACCTGATCGAGATGGGGGTCATTGACCCGAAAGCTGAAGTACATTACTTGTTACAGGCGTATTAAGTCTGGAAGCAATTCAAGTCTCCTCATTCTTCAGCCAATGTATTGGATTAAAAAATCTACTTTCCTGTTAGGGTTAACGGTTCTTACTCAGAGAATGATATTCAATAACTTTACTTCCAAAAAAACTCAATTCCTGTACAGACAGGTCTTAAGAACGAACTACTGTAATGGCGTCAATTTTGACACCAACGCTTATGTTTTTACCATGGAGCTAAGAATACATGGAGGTGGCATGACGTCATAAACTTGAAGCCACCTCCGCCATATTGGTTAGTCCAGAAAGCTTGTAGCATAAACAAACCGCCTGAGTGCTCTATCGCTTGTTTAGCTGTGATCGTGTTCAGTTGTGTTGTTTGGCATCGTTTTTAATATTTAAAAACTTTATTCAGAATAGCTAGTTTGCATGCAGATTTTACAGTCGTTCGTTTCCTCCTAATAATAGAAAAGCAATAAAATAAATTGCGTATAAATAGCATTTCTTTCTGTACAATCCATTCTGTGTTCGAGGGAGCAAAAACAAGTAAGAATTGGGTGTTCAAATGTGCATGCCATTACTTATTAAAATGATTACTGATGAATATTACTTACTTATAAATTCCAGTATTAAGAAAGTTATATTAATATCTCCTTCCCAATGTCGTAATATAAATATTCAAATATGTGGATTGAGAAAGAGATATGGAAACACATTAAGTAATAAACTACAACACAACCACAAGGAACCTAAAAAGTCGTTTCACCATTTTCTTATATATTTAAAATAAACAATAATTTACAGTATAAAATTTATTTTTCTTGTAACATTAATCAAAATGTGGCACTTTGCTCTTCAATGCAATGAATTGTCACATTGTCACACACTGATCAAATTCTGAAAATTTTCAAGACAAAATTTGTTCTTGCATTCGCTTTCAATTAAAGGCCGTCATTAATTATAAGTTGCAGATTTAGATATTTAAAACACTCTCTCTTGATGTTGCTACTGACGATAAATATTTAGAACAATTCGAAAATATTGATGACATTGTACCATATTTTAATTTCTATTTAACTAGTGATGTTTGTTATTTTTTGCGTTCTCGTCATAGTACCCAGAAATTCGTTGGATATCTTCAGGATGAAAATGTGCTTCACAAACCTATTGCAATTTAATGTACGTTAGAAATAATGAAAATTGTTAAAGCATTTTCGTTAAAAAATTGTAATATAATTATTAATCCTAACAGTATTTAATAACATCATTCAATAAACCTTGGTCATTCCTATTTTCCTTGCATTCATCATATTTTCAGCGTATCTTGAAATCATGAGAGTAAAATAACAAACATAACCTCATAACCTTCAATCACGCTGAGATTTAATCTTACGATGCATTTATTTAATGTAAAAATGACCGTTTAACCTGATCGTCACTGTGGGGAAAGAAAGCTACATTTATTTTCTAGACGCAGAACAAGGGTTCGTATTAGCATTTGTTCAGTAAGGCAAGAGAAACTGGACGAAACTTATTCGATTGATAAGAAAGTCTTTTGCTGCTTGCAATTCACAAATGAGATTTGTGTACTATAATTTTCAACGCCTAGTCATTTATTTTAAATTACTTTCACATTATTGCTCTCAAATCAATTACAGACGTTTCCCTACCTTGGAATGATGATTTCGTAGAAACTTTCGGCTTCTTTGGCGCATGTCTATTTCTTTCACAGCCAGAAACGAAACAATGATACTCGGTTTCCCGTTTTGAGTCATAGTTTCCCCGTCATTTGGATAACACCATTAAAACTCCATATTCTGGAGTTTATGTACAGTAATAATATAAATATGAAGTTGTCGATGATTGCGGCGCAGAATAAAACTCTAACACAATCCTAGCGTAAACTTAAGTAAGATGGCGTACATGGTCATAGTCGGTCTGCATATTCCTACGTCACAAGCAGCTAATGACGTATTGACGTGACGTGATGGGGACTAAGCAATATGGCGGACTGGTTTCACTTTCTTAACATTGTAGAGATAGGTAAGGGCTCCATGTATTCTCCTCCATGTATTCTTAGCTCCATGGTTTTTACAGATTGTTCCGCGATTTTTGTTCTCTCACCTCTTATGTTTGGTGAAATTTCTTGGAAACTTGCGAGTATACAAGTAACCTGTAAACTAATCCTGAGCAATTGTGATACTTGTGTGAAATCGACTGTCAGGGTCAAAAAAGACCCCACAATAGTAGTAGTGTGAGAATATCTTAAGGGGAAGCACTTTTCATCTAAAAAATAATTGTAATTTAAACCGCAGCGATTAATATTTACGGATGAAATATGACCGCTGGTCAGTTTATGTACTATTCGGATGCTACAGATTCTGAGTTAGATGTTCAATTTGAGATAGATTCTTCATTTTGAAAGAGCATGTCAAAAAGAATCTGAATGAGGGAGTCAAAAAAGACCAAGAGATACTTGTTTATCACAAACAGGAAACAAGAACAAAAGGTACTTGTCACAAACAGGAAAAGATAGTAGTTTGGACTGACCCACTATCTAACAAAAAATTCTAATCCTTGGAATTTTATTTTCTTGAGAAAGTAATCACGTATGTTGAAAAATTAAGAATAACGATACACAGGTTAGTTAGAACTATACGATACATATTGGATTTCAGCGTTACTCGGTAATAAAATTATTCCAAATTAAATTGCATTGAAATGTGGCAAGAATGATTGCAATATAAAATATCTATATTACTGCAAATAAGTATTATCAAACATCTGTTTTAATTGAAATCTCTCAGTCTTGTGTTCTACAACATTTTGTGTATTATTCGTGAACTTTAAGGAAGATGTTTATACATTTACATTTGTTTAACCCGGGAGTGGTAACGCGGGGGTCTGTGGGACCCCCACGATCCTTTTTTGCCGCTTGTTGTAATACCCATGTTGGCTACCCTGACCATTGCTTTAGTACATTTCTCTTTTTGTATCATGATATTTAGTATGCTGTCAGTTTGCCAGTTTAGTGAGTTTTATCCGTGTAGCAAGCTGTGTTGTTTTGTTTGGGGTGCCCAGAGACCCCTCGTTACCTTCTGTGTTAGCAAAAGTGTCTTCGGTCTCGAACATTCTATTAGTTTCTACTAGAACGTTCTACTAGAATGTATTGCATGCTGTATTTTTGCGTTAGGATTCCCCTGAAAAAATGATATTGAAGTACTATGAACGTTTCAGTTCACTTTATATGTTAAGAAAGGAGGGGAAGAATACGCCAACTTTTGCTGAAAGCGGGAACAGAATGTCGTTACTCACCGCCCTGGAAAAAGCAGTCTGCACGCAATTCTTAAAGACCAGGATAATGTTTTCTTTGTTTATTGATTTGGACATGATTGAGAGAAATACAGAATCCACCAAAATAAAAAACGAAATGGATATAGAGAGGAATAAAAATGATCGCAGCACGTATAAGACTGCCAAAGAGGAAATGAAGACAGTAATTGTGCTACGTATTTTGGCTGAGTCTGTGAAATCAGGACACCAAAATCTTGCTGAATTGTGGAATGTGGATAATATGGGTATTGAAATTTTCCATTGTACCTTGAATTTGAAAAGATTACAATTTTTGCTACAAAACATGGGCTTGGATGTGACAACACGCACAGACGTGTAGAAAAATTAACTCCAAATATTAGATGCTTTCCTGATGAATTCTCAGAGTTGTTTAGGAACTAAATTCTTAATAAATTGTTTAATTGCATGCGAAAAATTGTTAATAATAGAAGAAGAATATTATATTAATTTATTTTTTTAATAATTTAGCATATATCATGAAAAGAGTGTGGGGGTCTGCAGACACCCCACTTTACCACTTTTGTTTCAAAAAGTCACGTTACCACTGCAGGGTTAAAGAAGATGTATCTAGGAGTGGTATCGTAAAAGTTTAAAGATGAAGGGGTTGTAACGTAGTTTCCATGCCAATTTTGATGAACACTATTTGGCTCCATCGATTTACCTTTGCTAATCAAATTATTGCACACAAAGCAATATAATTTTCTTTCTTATGAAAATCCAAGAAAATGTTCTACTTTCGTCCACTTCGTTGCAAACTTTCGCAAACATACTTTGCGAGAAATGTGTGAGAGATTTAATAGTACAGGAGCTCCAATCCAATAACTACAATAGCTATTATGGAACCCTTAAAATAATTTGAGGTAGTTTGCTATTTTGGAACACTGTAGGTGTATTAAGAGTTGTGTTAATACATTTGTGTGTGAACCTGAGTTTGTTAATACATTTTCGACGTATGAAATTACGACCAATTCAAATCAATACATACGCTTCTATTCTCTGCAATACATTAGCACTCCTTTCTTCATTGAGGTAAATTTTAGAATGCATGTAATATTCTGCAAAATCATTCTATTTTATAACTCGCGAAATGATGCATTTACTGGCTTCATGTATATTCATTACACTCTCGTTCATATTCATACTCTAACAAATAGTGTTCTCTCCCAACTTAACTCTCCTATTAAAACTTTTGCATATTTGACGAATGAGTATATGGGTAATAAAGCGTTGTTCTCCATTTGTTACGTGAAAAAAAGGTACAAACATGTTTATTGAATACGAGGTCGACAGTCGCTAAAGTTACATTTGCCTTCAAAAACAACGAAAAGTTTTTAGAAATAAACACCCAACCATGTAGTATTAATATCAAATATAAGAAACGATAAAGCTTGAAATTCATTTGGGATGAAGAGAGTAATGTTTACTTTAGATTACTTTACCATAAACTAGCAATGATCTCAAAACAATTCTAAATTTTACAATATCCATCCACATCCCTTACACCTCGTGATCCATTGTATTGCAATTCATCATAATGCAACAATGAGTACTTCGACTTTAAATGTATCGAAAGAATTACAACAAATCTTTCGAAGGAATTACAACAAAACTGACGACCTTATACATTAAAACAGTGAAAATAGTCAGGCAATACAGGCACTTAAATTGTTCTAAAATAAGCATTTAAATATGTACATAAAACAAAAGGTTAATACATGTATTTCAATTCTGTAGCAATCGTCTCCTATATTATTTCAGTAGTATACCTCCCTTTTGCGGGTCTCACAAGCAACCAATCAATATAAATGAGGTCTCTAAAGAAAGAGAATTTCAAGGAGACATGACGAATTGCACTTTGACTTTAAAAATATAGATGATTTCTTCAAAAAAACGCATCGAAATATTCATGTAAAATGCAACCCGCATCACATGTCAACCTATATCGGCAAATAACTCGTAAATAAAGCGTTTTAGAGCCTTAAAAAGTAAAATTGTGAGGCCAAAGCCCTCAAAGAAACGTTTTTCACATCATAATCTACAAGATGAGATATTTTCCGATCCATTCAATTAAGTTTTCGGTTCCACGCTTCAATACTATCAAGGCCACCTCGATATTTCAGCCCTTTCTGCTGGTATCAATTTTTGTGGCGACACGCTTAGACGGCTTAGATTTGACTATCTTTATTAACGCTTTCTGTTAACACCGTAGTTTGTGCAGTCTGACGAGGTTTATTTGCATAATCATTAATTCAAGATCTAACATGCGAGAGTTCTCGCACGGGTACGCTAGTTTACTATAATCAAAAAATGACAAAATAAAAGAAGAATTACACAACATGATTATTAATACATTAATCAAAAGGACGCAGTGACTTATTTCTGATTATGATAATGAATAAATGAACATTGCACCAAAATCTCCAAAGTATCTGAAGCAATGGTATTAACTAGAAAAGCAATATTTGGTGTTACTTATACATTTTGAGGTATAAAGTAGTATTGTAAGCAAATTATGTAATTCCTATAAATACCTATTTGACTAACAAAATCCTATTTAGAATAAATACCTGTATCTTGCATTTATTGAATATCACTCTTCCATAATATCTCGACTGATTTCACTGCAGTTCCTTTGGTCGGGAGATCCTAGGCTCGAGTCTCGACGCTGGCAGAAATTCTCGACGCTGGCAGAAATTTCGAAACTAGCTTAATAACTAGGTCGAATTCAGTCGCTGTCTGGAGGAGAATTGTAGCAGTCGGCTGCTCTAAGCGATAGTTTTCCCTAGTTTCTCCAATCAAAACCAGGGAAATGCCAGAAAAGAATCCAAAGAAATGGGCCACGAACCGCCTACCAAACATGCCGGGAGAGCCAGTAGGAAGCTCAGTTTGTCCCGGCTGGGGCAGTGCCCAGCTGGTGGGGGATGCCTGGTTAGGGAAACTACACTAGCTGGCGGTAGGTCGGCGCCGGATCTCATCACCCAGCAGGGGAAGATAACCGTCACCTCCCGAGGAAAACATGCACTACACTTACAGTACTTAAAATCTTAGAAGTTGACGCATCCGTAATCGCTAATTGTCATTAAATGGCAATTTTCGTTTAAAAATTTTAAGCTCTTTTTAAGAAAGTGGCGTTTAAGCGCCTCTAAAAATGCGAAATTTCAAGCCCTTTTTCACAGTAAATGTTTGAGTTTTCAAAAAACTTCATTTAAAGCACTTACACTAACAAATATAATAATGTTTACAAATTGCTGGTAATGTGCGTAATAAAGATGTGAGAGATCATTAAAAAAATTACATCTGTGTAATTTTTGAAAAAACAAAAAAATACCTCCAAATGAACTTTACGACATATTATAGAGTGGAATTAGCATTATCCGTTACACAAGTTTGAAACAAAATATTTGTGGCCATTTACGAGAAAATGGCGTTTGAGCGTTTCTGAAACTGCGGAATTTTGAGCTAGTTTTCAAAAAAATGGTTGAGGTATCGAGAAAATTTACTTGATAATTTTGAAAAGACATGTATTTGTAAATATAATAATGTGAACAAATCGCCGATAAAATAAATATTAACGACGTGGGAGACCAGCCAAAACTAGTGGTGCTCCAGAATGGCACAGATTTTCCCGTATTCGTTTTCTATTTCCTTGGGTCTTCCCTAGCTATTCGGGATTGCCACATACTCTTGACAGCTGCCATCTATCACCGCCAAAAGTTCATTTTTTGTCATTTTCTTAACTTTTAATTTCCCGTATACGTACGTATACACGGAGTGATATACGTAGTATAGGGAAAGTTATGTAATGCTGCGCGAAAAAATAGCCAATTTTTGGCGGAAAAAAATTAATTGCCGGGCCGCGAAAACGAATAAGTGGATAAAACCAGTCGCTAAATTAAGAAAAAAATCCCCTAACACGTGGTGTAGCCCGAAACCCTGTTTTCTAGGTCCTTGACACCGAAAACCCAATTGAAAGGAAAACGTCCATCTGTTCGTCTGTGAACACTGCTAGCGCCTAAACCATCAGTATGATTTCTTCTAAAATGGATATTCCCTAGTCGATCTGATTCTAGTCGAAGCTTGGAGATTTTGAAAAAGATTCTTCAAAATTTGGAGGTACTTTATATGAAACACCCCGGGAGTTTTCAAAATTTTCTCAAAAACGGCTCCAAATTTTTTCTTTAAATTTCTTGTATGAATAGAGTAAAATACACTTATTAACATGGCATAGGTCCAATTTTCACGGATAACTCTGAATTTTCGAAAATTTTGAAGGTTTGATTTTTTTTCGGCGTCTTTCTCTAGCTACAAAATCGAAGATAGAGATTTTTTCTTCAAATAAAATTCGTTCTGCATATTGAGGTTTTGAGAAAATGTTGTTTTTGTAATTTTTTAATGTTGCACATATTGCACGCAATCTTGCACGAAAACTACTAAAATTTCGAGAAACATTTACATGACCTTTATGAAAGAACTCAATATGCAGAACAAATTTTATTTGAAGAAAAAATCTCTCAATTTTGTAGTTGGAGAAAGACGCCGAAAAAAATTCAAACTTTCAAAATTTTCGAAAATTCATAGTTATCCGTGAAAATCGGACCTATGACATACACTAACACAGTCAACCGTGAATCCAGTTGAGAGGGAGCAAATACACAAAATTGATCAAACTAGTCGCCAAAAAAGTCGTTATTTAAGACGAGGTTTTTGTGTTCTTTAATATTTTAAAATTAATGTTTTCGTTCTACCATTAGGAAACAGAAAAATTAGGTCAATGTCATAAACATGTAGTATAGGCGGCGATAGATGGCAGCTGACACGAGTATGTTGCAATTCCGAATAGCTAGCCGAGGCCGGAAGGAAATAGAAATCTAATTCGGAAAAGTTTGTGACATTCTGTAGCGTCACTAGTTTCACGAAGCATTACATAACTTTCCCTATACTACGTATATTACTCCGTATATACGTACGTATACGGGAAAGTAAAAATCACTACAACAAAAAACAGAGTAACGCAGTTTGCTGCGAAATCACAACAATCAGTGTTGAGACATTGAAAATAAGACAGACAGGTAAAATAATTTAATCAGATTCACAGAATTCTCGCAATTCGTACAAAATTAACACGGCGGAGTCGATTTGACTCATGTTTGTATAAAGCGATTTTTATAACTTTGACCCTCAAGGCCCTTCTTCACGATGCAATATGTCACGGTATTTCGCGTCTTTGTCAGTCACGCCTCTAGATATCGCATGATCGCGACCGTATAAAGCAGTGCTTGCGATCATGCGACATCTAGCGGCACGAGCGAGAAAGATGTAAAATGTGTGATATTCCATCGTGGCCACAGGGGCTTGAGGGGTAGAGTTATACAAATCTCACTATATACTGTGATTTTCCTAACTGTGCCCCTGACAGAAATCAGCTGTTTCGCTGCCATCCAATCGGGATCTTATATGTCGCCACAATGACGTCATTATGGTGACGTTCATCCCGTACATGACGTTCATCGCGATTGGATGAAACCGTCAACAGCTGATTCCTGTCAGGGGCAAAGTTAAGAAAATCGCAGTATAGTTACGGGTGCCGAAGGGACGCCCATTGAAGCAAAGCACGGCCGCGCGCCTTCGTCGCTGCGAATTCGCGATGGTGGTGGTAGTGGGGGGGGGTAACGCGCCATTACCGACCGCGGCCCTCGGAGCGCCGCGCCGCGCCACTGCCGCCGCCGCCGCGCCGGCCAAGTGGCCCGCCTCGCGCGGGGGTGGGGGCGGGGGGCGGGGGCGGGGGCGGGGGCGGGGCAGGGAGGAGGGCCCTTCAGCGGATTATTGCTAACGTGTCGCAACCGCTCGCGAGAGCCTCTCGCCGCCCCGCAGGGCTGGCCTTGGCCACGCAGGGCTGCCAACGCGCTTGCGAACGAGCTCCCTTCCGCGCTGGGACGCGAATCTTCGCGAACCGTCTTTTGCTCGTTCTACGCAACACCAGTTTCCGTCACGAACCTCGTGACCACAGCACGGGCACTTCCTTTGAAAAGCCAGACATGTCGCTGGCAGCCATGTTGCATGGAGAGTGAGAAGTGTTGAGAAACGTTTTCAAAGTAGTAATTTTCAAACTGTAACCAACCAAATATAACACAAATGTGTTCAAGATGCAACATTTAAAAGAAATGCTCCATTAAAATGTTTAAATGAGTTGTAACGAGGTGGTAATTTTGGTAACTGACTGCATTTAAAATACACGGAGATATTGTGACGCAAACTGGTGTACGAAACTCATTGGCTGAAGTCGGATATGATGCGCAAGAGCCCCCCTCCCCTGACGGGGAGTTGGTGTTGCCAAACATCAGTCATGAAAAAGTCGGAGAAAATTGTAGTGTTCTATAATTTTATTGCTATGGTGCTACAAATATCGTCACTAAAAAGAATATTTACGATTGGATGCGAACGATACCAAAAAGCCTATGAGAATATGTATTCATGTGGAGTAAGTCATTAAACGAACGCAAACGGACAGGTCATAATGTGATAAACCAGAAAGTCTTCGGTTTTATTTGAACATTAACGGCATCAAGGCAGGGGAAATAGCTCGTCAATTAAATGCACACAGAAAAGGGAGAAGTCAAGGAATACACATTGTCAGGGTAACCAGTAAATAAGGAACTCTGTTGATGGTCGCGAGCATGACATTTATTACAGGGCGGGAAGTCGCAGAGTCCCTTGTAATATGTACAGAATATGTATGGAGGTGGTGTCAGGTGTAGTCTTGAGGAATTTTCAGTAATGACTGTCTCTCTTACTCCAGCTGTCATCGCGGTCACTTCGGCGAGACGGTACGATCACCATCGGTTTGGATCGGGAAAATTATTTTCAATTAGAGGGAAATGGGTAACACGGAATTAGTTCCGATATTCTTCGGAGTATTATATGTTAATGATCTAGAGATGTCAAAAGTATTTTTTGGAATGTTAAGTTATGACATGATAAAACAATAAAAGAATAATATTTTATATACTCCAAATATATCATCATAAAGCGAATAAACTAGTGGTGCTACAGAATGGCACAGACTTTCCCGTATTAGTTTTCTATTTCCTTGGGTTTTGGCTAGCCATATGGAATTGCCACAACTCTTTCTTGCCAGCCATCATCTATCACCGCCAAAAGTAAATTTTTTTGTCATTTTCTTAATTTTTCCTATTAGTAGAACGGAAACATTAATTATAGAATATTAAAGAACACAAAAATCTAGTCATAAATTGCAATTTTCTTTTAAAAATTATGTGCCGTTTAAGAAAAACTGGCGTTTTAGCGCTACTAAAAGTGGGATATTTGAAGCTCATTTTCACAGAAAATGATTGAGTTTTCAAAATACTTTATTTGAAGTTATTTGAAGCACTTACGCTCCCAAATATAATAATCTTTACACATTGCGGATAATGTGCATATTAAAGATGTGAGAGATCTTTCAAAAAATTTACACTTATATAATTTTTGAAAAAACAAAAAAGTAATTAAAAATAAACTTTACGTCATATTAAAGAGTGTAATTATCACTATCCGTTACAAAAGTTTCAAGAAAACATTTGCAGCCATATATGAGAAAATGGCGTTTGAGCATTTCTGAAAATGCCGACATTTGAGCTACTTTTCACAGAAAACTGTTATGTTTTCGAGAAACCTAACTTGACATTGTTTAAAGCATATATACTCGTAAATATAATAATGTGAAAAAATCGCCGATAATGTAAATATTAACGACGTGATAGACAAGTAAAAAAATTTACATTTTTGTAAATTTTGAAAACACCAACCGATAGAGCAATATGGCTTTTATGTCATCTGATAGAGTACATTTACCACTATCCATACCGAAAGCTTAAAGAAAAAAATTGGAGCAGTTTTTGAGAAAATCTTGTTTTTGTAATTTTTTAATGTTGCACATATTACACGCAATATTGCGCGAAGAGTACTAAAATTTTCAAAAAATGTAGATGACCTTAATGATAGAACTCACTTTGGAGAACAAATATTATTTGAAGCAAAAATCTCCATCTTCAATTTTGTAGTTGGAGAAAAACGCCGAAAAAAAATTCAAACTTTCACAATTTTCGGAAATTTAGAGTTATCCGTGAAAATCGGACCTATGCCATGTTAATAAGTGTATTTTACTCTATTCATAAAAGAAATTTAAGGAAAAATTTTGGAGCCATTTTTGAGAAAATTTTGAAAATCCCCGGGGGGACTTCATATAAAGTACCCCCAAATTCTGAAGAATCTTTTTCAAAATCTCAAAGCTTCGACTAGAATCAGATCGACCGGGGAATATCTATTTTGGAAGAAATCGTACGTATGGTTTAGGCGCTAGCAGTGTTCACAGACGGACAGACAGACGGACGGACGGACAGACGGACGTTTTCCTTTCAATTGGGTTTTCGGTATCAAGGACCTAGAAAACAGTGTTTCTGGCTACACCACGTGTTAGGGGATTTTCCCCCTTAATTTATCAACTGGTTTTATCCACTTTTTCGTTTTCACAGCCCAGTAATTAATTTTTTTCCGCCAAAAATTGGCTATTTTTTCGCGCAGCATTACATAACTTTCCCTATACTTCGTATATCACTCCGTGTACACGTACATATACGGGAAAGTAAAAGTGAGGAAAAGTCACAATGTTTGAAAGAAAAAAATTAAAAACTGGATTTAGTATTCAAGAAAACTGATGTAGGTGTCATTTTGACCCCTGCCCCCGTTCTAGTGTTAATAGACTTCGTACTCGAAAAGGAATTTGTAATAGAAAAGAGTCGTAGACGGGAATTGTATTCAACAATTCTCGTTGAGCGTAGACAGTCGCGAATAGTTCCCGACATGCGGTACAGCATAGAGTCGCGATCGCGTAATAATTTAATCCTTTTTTTTGTAAAACCAACAACCTACTGATAATACCCCGGTGACATTTTGCAATCAGATATTAACATTAGGAGAGGATACGGTACGAGGGATGGTAACTCGAACATCAAATAGACAGCATCATGAGAGTAGATCCGGCGTACACCCGAGAAGTCGACTATACGTGTGAAGAACATAGTAAGTCATGAACTTTCATTCTTGACCCCTTCGGGAACATAACTATTGTAGACGAGTGAAATAATATCAGATCAATGCATGAACTCATTGAAAAGTATAATCCAAATTTACAAATAAATGTTAAGTTATTTATTTGAAAAAAAGGCTGATAATTTATAGCTAGTTGTCATCAATTCAAAATAACTATTTTTAATTAACAGAACTTCCAGAGATCGCAATTCTGTATATTGAAACTGTGGATTGATTAGTGGATACACGTGGACACATACAGTGGATACACGTGATTACACGTCCCCATAGGACGGTAACAAGACACTGTTGTATGTCGAAACCCCATATATAAATAGTATCACGATGATAAATATTTCAGTATATGGGAAATTTATGAGCATAGCAGGGCAAACAAATGATAAACTTACTTATAGATCAGTGTTATGTGAATTTCCATAGCGTGTCCCTGCAGGAAACTACTAATAGCAGAAGATTAAATCAATTTAAATATTTATATAAAAGTAATATCAACAAAAATAGATATTCATTCTGTGGTATTTCACACATTAAGAAAATTTATTATTTATTATGTAAAAGTGGACGCTTCACGATAAATACTGAATTTCCAAGAATTCGTATGTTTACTTCATACTTTTCTAAATTAAACTTGCAATACTCGTACATTTTAAGAAAAACATTACGCATGTAAATAAAATTAAAACTGAATAAAATGAATACAAAAAAAGTTGTACAGTGCAGGTTGTTTTTTATTCTAGCGACATAAATACTTTTATTTCTAGCAAATATTCCCGGAATAACAAAAATAATAGAGAGTCAAACACTCCAAGCACAAGTTAGCAACCTTTGTGATGTACATGCGAGGTGCTACTCACAGATCACGTCCCATAACTTAGTTTGGCATGAATGAGCATCGAAGTAACCGTCCACATGACTGAACAGAGTGTATCGTATTGTTGCTATTATTTCAATGCGCCATGACTTCTATCAGAAACAAAGCCTTTTTCAATCTGACCATATTTTCCTTGGACCTTTGTCCTTTGAGGCACATTTGCGCTTCGACTACGTTGACGGGTTTTCCCGTCCGCGAATGTGCTCCTCGTGTTTGACCGTATCTCGTCTCTTCAGCTCAGTGGCTGCTGTATGACAGCCCTTCCCCTGGCACATCCCTTGCTCGCCTTTGTTTGGGCCAGTGAGGCTCGTGTCTGGCCGATGGTGCGCCCTCAGCTCTGTTCACGAAACTTCTCGCGCTTACGAAATGGGGGTCGCGCGATTGTCAGTACGCGAGTGGAAAAAGTGGAGGGGCCAACCCCACATGTTTCTTTACTTGCCAGGAGAGTAGTGTGGTTTAAATGATTAATGATTCTGGGGGCGTCAACGGCTAAGGTTGTTAGTCCTGGAAGTTTAGCATGCGGGAGGTGCGGTAATCTTCCCTGCTGGATGTCGAGATCCGGAGCCGATCTACACGTCAGCAAGATTTTCCCCGACCAGGTATCTGTCATCAGCGGGGCACCCCCACATAATATACAAAATATGCAAAAATGTACACTTAACATGAGTGAAATTCTGTAAAGACATTACCAACGAAACTAAAATCCAACTAAAATAAATAGAAACTAAATTGCATGAAATTACATCGTGAGATGTTATGAAAACACATTTACAACCACGAATATTTACCAAAATAAAATAAAATTTATATTGACAAAAAGGTTTGTGGCAACATTTTGTAATTTAAATTAACAAATAAATACATTTCAAAACTTTCTTGATTAAATCGCTCACGTGAACATTGGTTAATGCCGAGGAACAAACAAATTCCAACTGATCGCAAGCTCAAAGCAAACTGAGAAAGAGGAATGTTAGAGAGTAGTAGATTAGTAGCGCCTGATTCTACAAAATCGATGTTCCAAGAATATTATTGGAGCGGGTAAAACTGTCTCCACCCTCTTTCCTCTCCAGTTAAGCAGGAAACAAGGTTGTAACTAAAGACGTCGTTCGCGTATTATCGTAACTCAGTTCTGCCAACCGTTCCTTTGCGACAGAGATTATATTATTCAAGGGGATGAAAGAAAATAAATTAATTCCAGGGATAATCTGAAAAACGTATTATTCATTGTCAACATACTTTAACCGAAAGAAGAAACCCAAAAGAGGGAAATAATAAATCATCCTTGAAATGTGGAATTTTATGCATTATTAATCGTAAAATATGCAACACAATGTAGCATAACCCTGAAATATACAATTGTATGCAGTTTAGCTAAAAATATGCAAAATAATACGTCTAAATAAGCATCTAGCGACTTTCATTCAGAAAGAAAAATCGAATTGCGTACTTTTATGACTATGGAAATAATATATTCATTGTGTTATTATTAAGAATAAATTCAAACTATTTAACAAAACTTTTGCAACACGCAAGGTTGGCTACCCTCTCGCTCCACCCTATTGTAGAGAGGATGACCGTACGATGAACAGGACGCGCACAGACCTTTAGAATACGCGAAAATCCAGACGAACCTCTCGGATTTTCTTCGCGGCAGTTTTACTCGCGGCTTTATGACACCTGACTCATTATTTCGTGTTTCTAGGCGCGTCTACTGCTATGGTCAATACTCCCGCAAGTGCAGGTCGCGTTTTATCATGAGAGGTGCCAGCGATCATCCCTCGTTAAGTGGTGAGATCCAGCGCCGACCCCGCCACGCATTGCGAGGCTCTCTCCAACCAGGCATTTCCCACCAGCATGGCGCCGTTCCAGCTAGGACAAGCTAAGCTCCCGACTGATATCCCGTCATCTGTGGTATTGTACTACATGTAAATACATTCATTGCCATAGAAAAAGCTGCATCCAGAAGGACGAGGCGGATTGCGATCATTGTTTGCAGGCTGGTAGAGGGTACCAAGTTTACAAAATGATTACACTTTCACATGCGTAGGACCAACATTTATTGCGCTACACGGCCAAAGACGGTACAGATTTGTATGGCGTGGGGCCGCCATTATAGTGAACACATGCGTTCAGACGCGTTCAGTCGCGGCATGGAGTTGCACAGGTCTCGAATGATGCCCTGAGCCAGTCCATCCTATGCAGCTTGCAACTGAGCGCGCAGCTCTTGCAGATTGGTGGGTAGGGGTGGGATCCTGGTCGCACGCTCCATAGCACCCCATACATTTTCGACCGGGGACAGGTCTTGCAATGCTGCTGGCCATGGCAGAATAACCACGGCTGCAAGGCATGCTCGGGAGATGGCTACGGTATGCGGACGCGCGTAATTCTGTCGAAGTAGGACATGGGCGTGGACGTTCACGAACGGCAGAGACACCGCTTACTGGATCTCCTGAATGTACCATGTGGCTGTCACGGTACCTCCAATTAACACTAACGGTGAACGGGCACCATGAGATATCGCGCCCCACACCGTCACCAGACTGGCTGGACGTGTAATGGGATACCACAAACATCTCGTCGTGGCGCTTCCCACTGCGCCTCCAGCCACGGACACGGTGGTCGATGCCATCAAGCCAGAAGCGGGACTCGTCGCTGAAGATGACCGTTGCCAGTTTGCACGGCCCCTGGTCGAACGTTCCCGACACCAGGCGAGTCTGTAGCGACGTTGCTGGGGTGTGAGAGGCAGGCGTCGTAACTGTCGGCGTGCGGAGTGCCCTGCGTTGTGAAACCTCTTCCAATGGTACTGGCACATACTGCATGTGACAGTGCAGGCTGCGCACCTGAATAGCACCTATCTTTGCCGTTGGATCTGTTCGCGCGTGGCGGACAATCCGTCGGTCCTCCCTCTTAGTGGTGCCTGGAGGGCGTCCAGATCCCGCATGTCGTATGTGGGTGCCTTCCTCAATCCATTGCCGCCAACAGCGGGCGATGGTAGTGTCCGTACGACCGGTGTGGCGAGCAATATAGCGAAAGAACCAACCAGCCTCCCGCAGACCCACGATGCGGCCCCTCTCGAACGCGTCTAACTGGATAACCGGCTCTCGAAAGCGTCGCCGAGGCATAGTGTACGTGCAGATGACGCTCTGGCGTCTCTACCCGATGTCGGAATGGTCAGCGCGACCGTTTGAAGCCCTTTTATCTAGACCAGTGGGCATGACGTCACGCATCTACCATCAATTATCTATTCCTCAGTGCACGGCCGACCGTGAAAATGAAACCATTGGCTTAGCGAATAGTGGGCAAAATACCCCCAAAGTTTGCAGCGGATCAGTAGGGTCCTTCGGGGTGCAGCTTGTTTTATAACGATGAGTGTATAAGTGAATGTAAAGGAATAAGACGAAGAAGGAGGAAAGATTGCGCGCGGACAGTGGTCCGTTTGTTAGGGTACTGCTGCGGCATTCGTTTGGTATTGATCGAAGAAACCACGAAAAACTACCGACCAGAGCAGCCGTTCACTAGAATTCTCCTAAAAAAGACAGCGACAGAATTCCCAGCTACTTAGCGACCCAGCCACTTAGCAATTTAGCGACAAGCTATTTAGGTATTGTCAAAAATCCTGCCAACGACAGGAATGGAACCCTAGGACCTCCCGGTCAAAGGCACTGCACTGACAGCAGGTGAAGCCCTGAGCCACCTAAGCCGGTTGACCACTGACATCCGTGTTTGCCCGGAGGGGGAAGTGGGGCGGGGAAAAGCACGTTCCCAAAGCACTTAAGGGACCCATTTTGTCCACTGATTCCTAAGAAGAATGGTAGCATGCGAGTACATTCTCATTTTTTCGTTAAATTGGATAGCCTTTCCGGATATTGATTGCACCTCTAGTCCACCTCTTATTGCTTCATTTCTTATTCTTTTCTTTCTGCAAATTTTATATGCGTTCAATATAGTATCCTGAGCTATCGAACGGATCGGATTTCGTAAGTTTCAAGGTCCTAGCTTACTAGCTGAATGTGGCGTCGCCGACGCTTTAAATCGTCTTAAACGTATTTTCTTAATCTAACAATTTCTACTATGCAATTTATAAATAAACGTACGTACAGTTATCTGGTTGCTTCATCCTCGGGCGTTGTACGTAAAAATAATCTATGAAAATTAAATAACAACAGATTCCAATGTGTAATCGCAACTCTTTTTGTTGAATGTTCTTTCTGGCTACGGGCACTAACCACTTCAGAGTACAGTGTTCAAGTATCTATTCCAAACGCTCCCAGAAGAGTTGTTCTAAAGAGTACATTCTTTCAGTGAGTTATCAGGTGGCTCATTAAAGGAACTTAACACTTTTGTAAGCTCCTGTTCTAAAACACACCGTATCATTCGCATAGATGTAAATTAAAATTGTAATTTTGTTATTGAAATTAACATACAAAGGGAGATTATCACTTTAGCACTACTGTATAAGCTTCACATAATGTTTTCTATCAACGATAATTTTCATCTGAGTGATATAAACCCTATATCGCATACTGTAAACTGCGGCGTCCGCAAAAACAGTCTCCAGCGACCTCTGACAATCATCCCCTGGGTACCGTAGGCTTCACTGCCGTCACATTTAGCTGTATCTATAGCTGCATGTGGTTGCGACCGAAAAGGTTCGCGCAGCCACCACTGTATCGCAACGCTAAAACTAGAGGTGCTAAAACAGCAAGTACTTTCTCGTCCATATTTTTACGAAAAATTACTTGAAAAGTACTAAAATGTAAAAAAAAATTACATGACCTTATTTCAAAATGTATCTTTAAGGAACAGATTTCATTAAGGGAATAGTCTCTTATCTTTAATATTGTAGTTGTAGGAAAACTCCGAAAAAGTTTGAACTTTCTCAATTTTCGCAAAATTGGGGTTTTCAGCGAACATAAGACCTATACCATTCTCTTAAACGTCCTTTCCACTAACCAACAACAAAATTTAATCAAAAACAATAGAGCCATTTTTTTGAAAATTTGGAAAATTCCCCAGGAGTTTCATGTAAAATACCCTCCAAAAGTAAAATATCGGTTTTAAATTCAAGGGCCGGGATAACAGATCGTTTGGTTAATATCAAATTTGAAGTCCGGCTGGAATTTTTGAGTCCGATTTCAAACGGACGCTAGTGGCTAAACTGTTCAGCCGAATTCCAAATCAGCTGAACGGTTTAGCCACTAGCGTTGTTCACAGACGGACGGACAGACGGAAGGACTGACGGAAGGACAGGCGGAAAAACAGACAGGACGGACGGACAGATGGACGGACAGAAGAGTATTTCACCGAAAAAGTTGGCCAAAATTATTTTGTTATTAATATCGATGGGAATTGATTTCCAATGGAATTTATACTTCATTATTTATAATAATTTATAAATGCAATGTGATATAAATATTTTTTACGTAAAAAGTCATATTTACACTACGAGTACATTTACTTCATTACAGTACAAAACTTTTGCGACAGCGCCATTTTCAGTGGCACAAGGAAATGATCCGAAATTAAATCATATAATAAAATATAATTAAATTAAAAATTCTATTAAATACAGATAATCTTCATAAATTTCATTATAAATTATACTTCTAATACGCATATGAAAGTGATGATACAAAATACTAAAATGAATTATGATTAATGACAACTAGAAAGTTTAAAAGAGAAAAAATTAAAATACGATGAGCAATCAGGGACCACATACCTGTGGTGACGGCTAAGCTGAGAGCAGGTCATTGACGCCGGAGGTGGAGCGAGGCCTTTCCCTTAACGTCAAGGCTAAGACGGATGGGACGGATTACGGTGCCTTGCTTCAGGCATGTTTCTTGGAGAACAAAAGTAGGTATGTTTCTTTTATTCAAAGAGGTTTGAACACACACTTTCACTTGGACCGAAAAGTTTTGCGAATTGTGTTTGCGGGTTCAGTTAGTTCTATGTTTATAATTTCCTCGCTAGAACTCAAATTTTCCACATCAGATTCTTCACATATTTGCTCTAGTTATTGAATGTTTTGAATTTCAGATGGTAGAAACATTTGTAGAGCTTCTTTGGAGAATGGTTTTCTCCCTCTATTTAATTTGGTTCGTGAACACGAGAGCAATGGATCAAAGCTAAGAAGCAATCTATTTAGCACGTCCATGTTGCAGCCTGTCCTGAAAAAATTTCGGGAGAAATCCATTCTGTATCAGCGGATATGTCGCCCCTGTTTACGTTTGGACCACATTGTTCATTTGGCAGATTCATTTAACCAATTTTCATTATTTATTATAAACCTATCTTCGATGTAATTTGACGCTCTCCACTTTTGTATAAACTCACTTTTGAAATGGCGAAATTCCCGCTTCAAAACACTGATTTCGTCGGACGGACACTTACAAAGTTCTAATAAACAATTTTGCATATTGCCACGTCACTCGCGGTCTCCGCGAATGACAGTGAAGTTGGGTTGCCTTACCTTCCAGCTAGCTCAGATGGCAGAAAGGTGGCCTGAAAGAAATGGGTTGGCGAGTGGACGTTGTTTCAGCAAGAAAGAACATATCTGAATGAGGTTAACGTAAAGAATTTAATGATTCAAAAAAAAGATTAACCTAGACTTACACTACCATGCACGAGCTCGTGAGTTTTCCCCGTAAAACAAACAAAAATAAGCGAAACAAGAGAAATTAAAATTAAATTTTTACAATCATCAACAGACAAAATGCATTGCACAAAAAATATACGACTAATTTTACTAACGGCCAATGCGCGGCCTGAAATATTTCCCTCCCTGCTTGTTTTGAGCTAACTGCAAAAGTTCATTCCGTAGCGCCTGAGGGGCATTTGAGCGCTTTCGGCGAAGATGTCGTACACATCACCGTCTGGAGATTTTCGTGGTCATTGCCCCAATCAGCGGGGCGGCGTCTCAGAAAGGAGTGCTTCTCCCGGGCGGCGGCGGAGGTGGAGGCGGGTGGCGGCGGTCAGGTCGTCTGAGCCGCGTGGCCGAGGGTGGGTGCCCTCAGCCGCTCCCCCCAGCTGGTCGAACGGGCGCCTTCAGGTAGCACTTTCGACGGGCATTGACGTAAGCGGTGGCGATCTTGACGATTAACACAGTCACTTGCGCGTGCTTATGCCAAAGATAGACTGATAATCACGTCTACTTCAACAAATCAATTGTTTTGGTTCACCGAATCGTGGCCAAGCACGGCACATTACATAACTTGAACCGAGAAAACTATAGTTCAGAAAATTGATCAAGTCCGAAAGAGAAACTTTCTCTTGAAAAGTCTCGGCACAAAATAAAATCAAGTGAAGACCCCGAAGGGCAGTCACAGAGAGCCTTCACGAAGTCTTATTAACAAGCGCCGCACCCGAAAGTCGAAAGCAGAGCGATACTTAGCCAAAAACCGAAAACATAATGCTACTCAGTCAAAAGTCGCAAGCGGAATGCCCCTTCGGATGTTACTTTCTTTCTGCCCGCTTCCTCGGTCCCCCTCCAAAAAAATCTCTAAAGTTCGAGAATGTTCTACTACAATTTCGAACCCGTTCGGCGATAGTCTACAGGAAATTTCGCAGTGAAATTACTTCGTCCAATGGCTGAAGGCGTGTGAACAGGGATATTTAATGGAAAATTTCCAGTATCTTCTGTCTCAAGTCTCTCTGTCTTACACTGTTTACATGGACGCACGTGCAAGCCTAGACATGCGTCGTAGAAGTGGGCCAGGGCAAGCCTAATTTTTGTTGACGTCCACTGAGTGGCGGCCCAGGGGCTGGAAGGGGGTGGGTGCGTTCTCTTAAGGAACGCTTCCCGGAAGACAAACACGCGGAGGGTGCGCGCAGCTGCGCGTGTCGAATTAGAGCGGGGCGAAGTCACGCCAAAAATTCCCCGGCGCCAGCGGAGGCGCCTTTCGCAGATTATTGCCAGAGAAATGTAGAAATTAATGCTAATTTAATGAAGTTGATATTCGGTAACGCTACAATATCATATATCCTTTCATCAATAAAATGTTTAGAACTATCTTTAAGTTAAATAATTCTCTGCTAGACAGTTCCTTGACATTTTCTTCTGACTCTGCAAAAGAAAATATAATTTGGTGCAATTTCTTAATTAACCTCGTGCGACCGTCTTTAAAATAAAAATTTATAACAAATGTTAATGGATTTATGTGGATTATCTGACTCATGTTCCAAATAGATATTAAAATTGTCTATCTATTGGTGCAAAAATGTTGGCTCGACACCGTCCGGCTGTTGTACTAAAATGCTAATGTTTGATAAAAAATACCTGAAAATAACTTACTTTACGCGTAAATGTGAAATATTTAATATCACCAGAAATTATCAATATCCGGAGAAAATTTTATCCTACAATAATAGTACATACCTTTCTCTTTAAAACCCATTACGGATGTAACAGTTCACAAAACATAAAAAAACGTATAAACGCGTTTTCAAAACCACTCACAGAGAAGCGCATTGGATAAGTTAAACGGTACGTATCACGGCTGAAAGCAGATTGATGGTAACAGCCGTTAGCCCTTCCCTAGGGAGAAAATATTGCACAACATGATGAAACGAACCTTTCAATTCATACTGGGCATACAAAATATTTCCTGTGTTCAAATTTTGTTTTTCGACTTATGGCCAGGTTTTGGCGCCAAATACTCCACTGTGGGACGGTTGGACGGACGGATGGATTTATCTGCTTTTTCGTTACCAGCACACTGTAATAAAAGTTTTTCTGCCGAAAATCGGCCGTTTTTTCGCGCAGCATTACATAATTCTCTCTACTGGGTGGCTTTCTCTAAGCGTTAGCGAGAAAGTAGAACCCCAAAACATGCTGGAGAACCTTTATAGAATCTTCTAACCGAGGAGATTTTACATTTTAAGTACTGTAGTAAGAATATTTGCAAATAGTGTTTGTTTTACTATACTTATATGTACACCATTAACAACAAATCAACAATATTTTTAACGTATCAAAATTATTCTTCAAGGTGAGAGATTCTTAGAGCTTAAATTGTACAAAGTGGAATATTGTCTAATGCAAAAAAACTATGGTCCCTTGAGGTTCCACTTTGAGCAAGTTGAACATTGTGTATGCAGTGCTTGATTTATAAAATTGTATGTGCCGGAACGCGCCCCAAATTATTACTAGTTGAATGTGGCGTCGCCGACGCTGTAAACTGTTTTAAAACTATATTCTTGTGTAGAAATGTTCTTTCATACTTCATTTCTTTCATGCTTAGCTTTCTTTAAATATATTCTTAGAGTATCTGGCATTGGAATTCTCAATGAATAGTAGTAGCTGCTAATGTTACACTCCCGTTTAAAAATTCCCAACACTCAAAGGCCTTGTATATTAACCCCAAACGGGATGTGAACTGGTAATACTGCAATTTCAAAATTATAATCGCCGTAAATATTTACAGGTATATGCATGGTGAGACAGGACAGCTATATTTTTTACGTTTTGGTTTCTAATATGAACATAAATGATCACCTGTAAGATGTTGTTTTGCGTTATTCTCTAATGCTAATATAAACAATTCTCAATAAGTTCGGAAAATTCTAAGATTAAGATTTTAAAACTCCGCATACTCAGTCTGATTTTTGTTCTGAAGGGTTTTGTATGTTTATGGGTATAGGTTGTAAGTCACATTAAATTGAAAATCGATTTTTCCACGATTAAGAAATGAATTGTTTAGTATTTACAGTTTTTGTTTCCTTCGTATTCACTTCACATTTTTCAATTGAATGTTCCAAGGTAAGTTACTTTACTATTCTTTGTACAAAATACGCATGAAATACTTCACACTTCCCAACTGAAATACTTCAGAATTTTGAGCACATTGTGCCGGGCGATATTCATTTAATTTTTATTCGTTTGTCAAAAATCAGTTTAGCCATCCTCACAGAAGAAAATTATAGGGTCGCGGACTGAAAATAATCAGGGAATAATAGAATTTAATCAACGCCACCTGGATAGTTCTATTTAGGAGGCGTTGGTTGAATTCCCGTCATACAAAGATCGTAGATCCAAAACACGAAAAAGCACGTTTTTGACAATTTCATGGAATCTAATGGACGGATCCAAAAACAAATTATCAGTTCCCAACAGGGGACCGAGACGCGTTCAATGATACCTCGTACTGTCTCGATTAGTGCATGGGACGTGGTCTAGCCGTGAGACACGGAAATCCCCACACACTTACGGTGTAGGAGTTTACTCAAATACTATATAGGTATTTTAATAGAAATAATTATATGTTTATTGTATAATTTCATAATAATTCCAGAGGTACCATAACGCCGTTCCGTCTCATTCCTCTAGAAATCAAGCCCTGAATATATATATATATATATATATATATATATATATATATATATATATATATATATATACATACATACATACACACAATTGGTAACAGTTTTGTTTGTACAGTCCATAATTTGCTACAAAAACATTAATTTTAAGTGTAAAATCGGTACTAATGAAAAATATCTTACAAAATGACTGAATAATTTAAGTTAAATAAAGTGTGTATGTATATATATGTACACTTTATGTAACTGGAATCATTCATTTTGTAATATATTTTTCAAAGTATCTATATTTTTATATATCTATCTTTCTATATTTTTCATTATAGTGTGTGTGTGTGTGTGTAAATTAGTGGAGGAGCAAGCAGCGAAATATGAGCCGGTTGCGGGGGGGGGGGCGAAGCTGCGTTCGTACCAGCAGTCGGACGCTCAGCGCCGCTCGGTCCTCGGCCGGCGCCCCGAGGGATCGATGGCGTGGCACGTGGCGCGCTCACGCGGCGCCGCTCGTGAGCAACAGGTGCAGCCCCCCCCTCTCCCACTTCGAGCAGCCAGACCGACACGAAATTCCCTCCATTCAACACGGTTTTTTTGCTACTACGCTACGCCCCGATCGCTCCTTCTGCTCTGCAAATTAAACGCATTGTGCGGAAAGAGAACTAAGCAGATTTCTTTGTGTTTCTTAATTGGCGTGTATCTCGTTTTCGAGTCTTTCAAATAGACGTTCATTGCGTATTACCTTAAATGTGATATTAATGTATATTAGCGGTATTTAATGGATGATTTTGAGAGTATAAGGGTTGTTTTTTTATGATATTTCTTAGAGTCATAAAATGCGATTATTTTTTAGGTAGGGTGCTGGTCGACCTTGCGATCTGACTCGAATGGTCAGATGTTTGATATACAAGAAAATCACACTGAATGATCACGCCAACAGTTTGAATATTGTTTGGAAAATGGAGAATATTCTGGACATCCTTCGTCACATTTTACATCAAGAGCAATACAACACATACGTAAATCGTCTTGGAATATTAAACACAAAACGTAATAATTTGAGCACATGCAAACTTGTTAATCAATGCAAAATTGTGAAGGTAATATGAAGATCATTGTAAGAAGACCAACGTAAGAAAAAAATATGAAGTATTCCTTAATATTCCCTAAAATATTAACTTATTAGACATCTGAATTTTAATACTAGAAATTAAATTACGATGAAACTAATTAATCTTACACAAAGGTTTTGGAATAATTAATTTTACATATTAAAGAATTTATTTTAAAAACGTTAACCCTCAAACTTTTAATTCGTTCAATGTAATTTTTGTCTCCTGCAAACTGCTGTGCAAACGATGCGATAGTAAATAGTTAAATTAACTATTTACTTTTGCGATGTTTGTAATTAACTATGGCTCAGAATTGGTCCCGTTTCTTGTCGCTTTCACGTAACACATTTAAACCCCTTTGAACTAAAATGTTTACTTGGTGATATCTTGAACGAATTTCCATGGGCGTTATATATGTTTACCACCAAACTCTTCATATAACAATTTACACCTCACAATGTACAGTGTGGTTTATATATATATATGTATATTACTTTACAGTGATAACCCATAAATAGATTGGTATCAAGTTGCACAAAATTTCGTGAAAGAGCCATGGTGAGAACAGCTTCCTTTGTCGGAAGAAAATATCAATAACAGCGGTGGTCCTGGCGGTGGGCGTCCACTGATCGTATGGTCACGTGGCTCGCGGATCAAATGCTCCGCTCGTTTCTTGGGGCCGCCCTCTGCGCGCCGCCCGCCCCGCGTGTGTGCGCCCGCGTCCTCGCCCTCGCCCGCCCCCGCCGGACCGGTGGGGGCGGGCGGCCGGTCCACGTGACCCGCCCCGACGCACGTGCCCGGCCGTCGCCCCGCATTCTACGTTGGACGGTGTGCGCTGGGAGGGGTTGGGTGTGTCTGGGAAGGGCGGGACTGGACAGAGCGGGGCAGGGCGGGACTGCACAGGGCGGGATGGGGTAGGGCCGCGCGGTGAAGGGTGGGGTGGAGAAAGGCGCAGCAACGCGGGGCGGGTTTGAACATGGCGGAGTTGAAAGGGCGGCGAAGGACGAAAGTGGACAGGGCAGGAAAGTAGAGAGAGTGATAGGTGGGACTGAGTGGGCGGGTCGGAGCGGGGCGGGGCGGGGCGGGGCGGGGCGGAGTGAAGTTAGGGAGAGGAGAGGGACTGGGCAGAACGGCGTGGAGCGGGGAAGTTTTGAACAATGCGAGCTTGAACAGAGCGGGGTTGAAAGGGCGGGACTGAATAGAGAGGGGTTGAACACAAGGGGGTTACATACAAGTGTATAAGTTCTCATTACTTTAGAGTTTTGAAAGTTAATTTCGTGGTATTTGAGTTGAGATGGTATTTAGTTACGAATAAGTACATTGCCATTAGATATAATGGAATCTTTTTATTTTGATGTAAAAAGTTAATCTGAATTTTCATTTTAAATGAAATTTCCTGTTCTTCATATTCATACAGGAAATCGTAAAAAAATTGGTTAGAGCTTTTGCTCTCGTCTACCACCTTATCGGATTATCCTCATTTAAAATTCATCACATTAAGTAATATCATTGCAGAAAGGCGAATCAGAAGCATTCAATATTTCACTTATTTTGCTTTTCTCATGGTAGGCTTAACGATTTGCTCTACTTTTTGAAATATTTGTCTTGTTCGGGATGAAAGACTTCTTTCACGCCCATGAGTCACAGATTTACAGGCAGGTACACAAAATGGGGGCACCCTCGCCACCCGCACGCACGCATTCGCGCACGTGCAAATACACACACACACACTCACACTCACACATTTAAATACGCAAATATTACAATTGTAACACCTTTCCCGGTACATCACTGAAACAAATCTTAAATTTTTTCAGTATTTCTCTGTTAAGAAGTATTTTCAGTATTTCTCTGTTAAGGCAACAGGCAATCACCATTCTGCAGTAGACGAACGATGAACTTGAAAGACAAAGGGCTGTGAGAAATGTGTAGGAATTTATTAGAGTGAACAAACATTTCCTTCTACAAGCTATAGTGCAACAAAATAAATTAGCAGCCTAATTTTGTATTTTATGTATCATCCATATTCTGGCGTTTTGAAGTTACGTACGTTGAGCTCTGTACTCTCACTGTTGAGCTCTGTACTCTTACTGTTTACACAGCAAAATGAGCGAGTGTCGCCTGCCAATGCAGAATTCTCTACATTAGTGTGTAGCAGATTGCCTATCACAACGGCACCCCCATTTTATTGGTTTCGTGAACTAAAATTTGATTTCTATTAAGTTTTTGGCACCAAAGATAAGGAAGAAAATAATATTAGACGCAGAGTGGGTGTACATGCTATTTCAATTGCGAGGTGTGCTTTTAAAGTAAGTACACCTGTTTAAAAATTGAACACAAAATTAAATTCACTATGCTACGCGTTCAGAATTCTTTCAAATTCCTTCAGTCTTCATACTGCTCGTTGTGTATATTTTGCCAAAGTTCGTTCCCGCCTGAGATATGGCATAATATTCTGAGGAAACACATCTTATTGCGCTCAGGCTTTCAGATTACAAAAGAGAATTGTACGAATAATAAGCAAATCCAACCCACGCGATTCTTGTAAGTCTCTCTTTATTAATCTAGGAATTTTATCATTACCTTGTCTCCTGATTTACGAATCAGTAGTTTTTGTCAAAAATGACTTACTTAAGGGCGGGAATATATTTTCAGCAAACGCCGATGTCTATAAGTATAACACACGACGTAGTAATCATAGTAATGGCGTTTGAGCATTTCTGAAAATGCCGAAATTTGAGCTACTTTTCACAGAAAACGGTTGTGTTTTCGAGAAACTTTACTTGACATTATTTAAAGCATATACACTCCTAAATAAAATAATGTGAAAAAATCGCCGATAATGTAAATATTAACGACGTGAGAGACAAGTAAAAAAATTACATTTTCGTAATTTTCGAAAAAACAACCTGTAGAGCAATATGGATTTTATGTCATCTGATAGAGAACATTTACCACTCTCCCTACCAAAAGTTAAAAGAAAAATTGGAGCGGTTTTTGAGATAATCTTGTTTTTGTAATTTTTTAAAATTGCACATATTTCACGAAAACTAGTAAAGTTTTGAAAAGTTTTTACGTGACCTTTATGAAAAAACTCAATACGCAGAACAAATTTTGAAGAAAAAATCTCTATCTTCAATTTTGTAGTTGGAGAAAGACGCCGAAAATAATTCAAACTTTCACAATTTTCGAAAATTCAATCATCCGTGAGTGTCGGACCTATGTCATGTTAATAAGTGTCTTTTACTCTATTCATACAAGAAATTTAAAGAAAAAATTTGAGAGAATTTTGAAAATCCCCGGGGGGCTTCATATAAAGTACCCCCAAATTTTGAAGAATCGTTTTCAAATCTCAAAGCTTTGACTAGAACAAGATTGATCGCGGAATATCCATTTTGGAAGAAATCGTATGTATGGTTTAGGCGCTAGCAGTGTTCACAGACGGACAGACGGACGGACAGACAGACAGACGGACAGACAGGCAGGCAGACGGACGTTTTCCTTTCAGTTGGTTTTTCGGTATCAAGGACCTAGAAAACAGGGTTTCTGGCTACACCACATGTTGGAGGAGTTTTTTTAGCAACTGGTTTTAACCACTTTTTCGTTTTCACGGCCAAAAATTGGCCATTTTTTCGGGCAGCATTACATAATTTTCCCTACACAACGTATATCACTCCTTGTATACGTACATATACGGGAAAGTAAAAAGGAAAGTAACATTAATTTTAACAAAGATAGTTAATGTAATTATTTATCATTTGGACTGTATAATACTAAAGAACCTGTAACAAGGATTGTACCACAGTTTCTGGGTTGATAGCCCCCATCTCGATCAGATTTTTCGTCCAGTTTCCCTGATCCTTTGAGCAAATGCTGAGATGTCCCTTGTTTTGCTTCTGGACTTCATTCTTTGTGTACGTCTTCTGAATTTCAGTGGGAAATATAGTTATTCAAATTATCGTTTTCCATATTATCGCGGCAAAAAGTATTATTCTTTCATGAAGAACATGATGAGGGTTAAGGGCAGAAATTTATAGCTAATTTACCTTTGAAAATATATTTTATTATATAGGAGCGAATATTTTGTCAACAAAACTTGAAAAAAAAACGCTCTTTTTCTGAATTCAAAATTCGACTAGAATATGTTTTAGGAAAGAGATCACAGAATTATGAAAACGTGCACAAATTTCACTTCCCCCTTTAGCTCGTCACACCCAGTTTTTAAGTATTTTTGACGTAAATAAATAAATAAAAATATGTCTGTTTCAACACTACTATCGCCGTTCCGCATGCGCGCTCTGAATTCCTAGCACATCTATTGGTTATTCACAGAAGCCAGTATCAAGATCGTGCTTACGTTTATTAGTGCATTATCAAAAGTTTCTGACAGTTGAAAATCACAAAATTCATCGGCCAATTACTGAAGTGTGTAGAGAAAACACTATGTCCGATGGAATGGTCAGAAAATGGGTTAGAGCATTTAAAGATGGTCATAGTAATGTTTGCGATGAAGAGCGAAGTTTGCGACATTGAGTCATTTCTGAGGTTTTAGTGTAGAAAGTTCTGATGAATATTCGTAGACGATTTACGATTTTGTCTTTACTTAATGAATTTTACACAAGTCACAAGGAGTGTTGTTTATGAAATTGTGTCTGAACGCAAGAATTATCGGAGGTTATGCTCATGTTGGGTACCAAAAAAGCTGACTGATCTGTACAAAACTAATCGTTTAGCATTGTATTGACTTTACTTGAACAGAATGGTGATACAGGTGATGACATTTTAACTCAAATTCTTACTGGCGACGAAACGCGGACGGCTTGACACGGCAATCTAAACAACAATCCACTGAATGAAGACATTCAACATCATCCACAAAAGTAAAGTTCAAGAAAATATCTTCAGCACGCAAAATCATGTGCACTGTGTTTTGGAACAGGCCGCTGGTGGATTGCGGATTTTCCCCTCGAGGAGACAATCAATCTCGAGACAAATTGTGATTCCTTAGCTACGCAAACCTCATCGTGCAATCCGAAATGCAAGGCGATTCATACTCAGTAAGGTTTTGCTGCATGACAATGCCCGCCCACACGTGGCTTGTCAAACCCAAGAATCCATCGCGTCATTTGGCTGGGAACAACCTAAACACCTTTCTTAACGCCCTGACCTGGCGCTCAGTGACTACCACTTGGTTGTTCACTTGAAAGAGGACTTAGGCGCTTAACGACACGATAACGATGATGAAGTCGAAACGGTCGTTCTGCACTGGTTGGAACATCATATGGCACATTTCTACAAGGATGGAATTCACGAGCTGGTTGTGCGATATAATTTTTTTTGGCCAGAATCTCAAACACATATTTCTTTTCTTCTTAAACTTTTTACTACAAAGATTACAAACATAAAAATTTTTGTAATATTTGTAATGAAAAAGTTTTAAGAGGAATGAAATATTTGTGTCTAAGGCACTAACCAAAAGATATATTTGTACGATATAAGTATCTTTACACTAGAAAGACCGAGGGAGGGCAAATAGCAACAGCGCATTTACATTTTCTCAATCTACTTGTTCTTTTTTATGTCAAATAACTTCTTTTAGATGCCCATTGTACACAGTATTCCGTGTGACTAAAAATGAAAAGCGTGGGTGTTCTTTTAACAGAAAGATATATATATATACACACACACACACACACACATATATATATATATATATATATATATATATATATTGAAACGAATTATCATTACAATGATAAAAATGCGTTTCTGAGAATGAAGAACATTTGAATTGCGCGGTAGCGGCGGGCGCGCCGACGGAGTCGGGTGCTGGAGTCGAGTCAGAGAGGAGAACCGAAACGCAAGGGAACCACGAGACATATCGGCAGTGAAGCTATGGCTGGGTAATGAAAAGGACGGTTACGAGAGGTGTGGAAGAAAAAGGACGAATAGTGGTGAAATCTGGGACCATCGAGAATGGAAGGCATCGGCAAGGACAATGCGGTGAAAAATGGTATGTAGTGAGCTAAAATGGTTGTATTGGTGAAGTGAAGAAAGGACAATATCGGTGCATGAAGACAGTCACGTGGGGGAATGTGGAGCAGCGGCGGCACGTGGATTTCTGTGCGGCAGTTAACCGTTAACGTTTGGTATGTGTGTCTTAGTGATCAGGTGGGAACAAAAACTTAATCGGAGTGAGGGAAGATTAATCATTGGATTGTGCTAAAAGTGGTAAAATCTGCGTTGACAAGGCAAAGCATTTGGGCGGACACAAGGAGAACATAGAGTGATTTTAGTGGGATCGTGGCTCATCAGAAGATTTCAAAATAAAAAAACGCAAAGTCGTGATCACAGAACAACATGTATTTGGATACGCGTTGAAGCGAAACCACAAAAAAACGTGAGGAATGACAATAACCTTGATACACAAAGAAAATACACAAAAAAAATTAACACAATTCAAAAAAATATCAAAAAGGGAGAATCAACTGCAAAGTTTTTGCGAATTGATTTTAAGATTTGCACAACTTAGAATCACAGCAATATCTTCAGTGACAAAACAAGCTGAAGCTCAACAAATGGAAAGAATTAAATCCCGGTTGGGATGAGTGAAGGGCACATGCTTCTCGTATGACTCAATGTCGTAGTACCTTCAGTTTACGGAAATTGCAGTTAACTGTCCCTCATTATACACTGCATCAAAACACATGCAAATAATTTCGGGCACGATATTCTCTAGAATCCCCCCAAAAATATCTCAATTCAATTAAATGACCAAATATGATGTTTTCTTGAAAACGCAGAATATTCAAAAGAAGTTTCTTTAAAACTAAAGAAATGACATTACAAGAAGAATATTTTGTATTATATTACAGTGAACAAACATAGTTTTTTGAGAGCACATAATATTCAAAAGAATTTTCTTAGAAATAACGCTAATGGCCCCTAAAATTATCTCTGACGGTGAATTGCGTGAACACGTGGCTTACACCAGTCTGCATTCTATAACTAATTGCTTCAAAATTCTCAGTTCCAGCATGAAATGCGCGACGACTTTAGTTCCGAGATTATTTCTCTCATGTCCCGTAATACACCGCAGCACTTTTACGCCACTGGTCTTATTACGCATTATACACACCTCTTGCCAGACAAACTCAGTTTCACGCAGTCGGGCAGTTCGTGTAGAAAGGACCCGATGTAGAACATACAAGATTCGAAATACCGACCTTAGTCCGTTGGAAAAATAGCCTCGCCCAAAACAGCAAAGCTTGCAACAAGAACAAGGGGTGGCGATGGCCGCCTTTGCATGGTACAACTTCTCGTTGACTTGACTCGCGGCTACATCTCTGACTCTTTCGTCAACCTTACACCTTGGAGTCCAAGAACTTTCTGCCCCGTCGTCCCGCACTCCCCTCTCTCTCCCCTACCACACACGTCACTACCGAGATAAGAGGTGCACCCCCCTTCTTCACCCCTCCCAGACACCGATAAGAAAAAACGTCGGCCGCTCGGCGACACGCAAGCGGTCGGGCGCGCGGGCAGTCGATCTCCACAACCGATGGCTGAAAACCGATTTAGCCAATATTTGGGCTGATTGGTTTCAATATATTGAGACGAGTCATGGATAGACTCTGCACAAAATTAAGAAGAGAGAAATAGAGATATAAGGGACAGGGATTCTTGTCCGGGAATGGGCTCCGGCTTTAATCATGCATACACTAGAAACTGTGATTAACAAAATTTTCCTTTTATTACACAAATAATTATTTTACAAATGGGTGGCCTTTAACATTTACGTTAGCATTCATTCTGTCCCCTATCCTATGCTTAACTATATTTGGAAAGAAAAAAAACCTCGATACAAAATCAACGCTCTCCAAGGGTTAACTATTTTCCCTCCCTACCCTCCCCGCCGTTCTACCCGTGACACTCCAACCTGAATAGCGTCTCCATCCGCTCACTCCTCCGCTGGCAAGCCGGCGCCGGGCACCGCACTGCTGCGTTCTGGCCTCTTCTTACCGCCGGGGAGCCGGAGAAGGGGAAGGGAGTCCGGTGCTGCCGCCCTGGTCGCTTGTTTCATCCGCTGCTTGTTGACGCGTCGTCCGCCGCCGGGCCCTTCGGGGATATTCGTTGCCTTCGGCCGCGTTCGGGAGACCGGAGGCCCGTCCGCCACCGTGGCCTGCTCTTACCCCACTCTCGGCCGTTGTCGTGTTTCTAACGCTTCTAAAACGTTGCTACTGCATTCGCCTGCGGATTTTAACTTCGGCAGTAATTATCGTCGACTGTTCACCTAATTTATCATTAGTCAGGTCGATTGCGGATATGTACTGTTCCGTTTCTTCTCCTAATTCCATTCACACCACGTGGATATCACTCAGTGCAGGCTATACTCCACTACGATCTTATGGCCGCTTCGTCTTGTTTCACTCCTTAAACTGCACTTCCACGTTCGTCACTCAATTTCCTTAACCAACACTTTCCCAGTTCAGTGGCGCAAAACTTACGAGCATTCCTCTCTCCGCTTAACAGTCTGCATCGTTTCACCCGTCTTCATCCGATGATTAACTTGCCGCCACCCTTCGCACATCCGTACTCTATGAACTGTCCTCCGCCACTGTCGCGCCTCGTGGCCGCTGTGGTGCTTCTCGCGAACCGACTCCGGCTCCTCGCACATGACTCTGTGGTGCGCTGGCCGCTGCCGCGCAGTTCAAATTATAACATGCGCCAGAACGCATTGTTATCACGTGAGTGATAACAATTCGTTTCAATATATATATATATATATATATATATATATATATATTGTAATGAACGTGAATTTCACGTACGGTTGCAAGAATAAAACCATTGTTGAAGGCGTTGGTACGATTCAAATAACGCGCTGTACGCACCAGAAACCTGGAAATGCAGCTTGATGCCGGCAAGATAGCGCACCGTTCGGTGATGCACGTAACGATGACGTGTTGCGTGGTCAGCCGGAGAGGGGAGGCGGGGGTTCCCACCCCTCATCGGTGGGCCGGTTAAATACGCCGGTTCGCTGACCACAGGTCTCTTCTCGTCAGAAATTTTAGAGTTATAGTGGCGATAGTGCGGAGTTGAATAACCGCGTAGAAATAGTTACAAGTTGTTAGTCGAAGTAGCGACGATAAGAGAACTATGAATGAACTTGATACTAGTTTGAAAGGCCGAAGTAGCGACGATATTCAGTCAGTGGTGGTAGGCAGTTAGTTGAGAAAGAGTGTAAATTTAAATAGGCGAGGTGCGAGAACGCATAAATCAGAAAACAGTTACTAAATGAATCGAGTGCGCGACGCCCATGAACTAAGTTAATCGTGCAGTCGTAAGATTGCAGTCGTGCGAAGGACTAGTGGCAAGAGGGCGTAAACAAAAGCTTGATTGCGGAGAAGGCGAAATCCGGTGCGAGCAGAAGAGGAAGCTGGGACGGGAAGAAGTACGGTACGAGCAGAAGAAGAAGCTGGGACGGTGAGAAGAGGGCCAGGACGAGGAGAAGGACCGCGAGGCGTTCAGAGCGCCTGGTTACGCGGTTGCGAACGCCAGGGCTGGCGGTAGCGAGGCCGCGCGAGACCGCGCGCACCATCAGCGAACGTCGCGGAGTTGAAGAATTCGTCGCCGGGGAGGTCGACCAAAGCAAGCGAGCAGCGAGCCGCCGGAAGTTAATGGAGCATTGGAAAAGGGTGAAGTTTAACGTTGAGGCCGCCGTTCATAGCAGCCGTCTGCCAAAGCGGTACAATAGAACGATCGCAAAGTAAAGAATTTAGGTATTGTCGAGAATTCGTTTAGCAATTTGATTTGAGCGCAATTTGATATTGTCATTTGCCGTACATGCCTTAAGGATTGAACAGTGATATTCATCCAATAAATGTAAAAGGTTCTTAAATGTTGTTTAATTATTCAATGTAAATTTAAAGCAAAGAGGTGAACGAAAGTTTCAAAGATAACTACTTGTCTAGTTTCACCTAAGAATAATATGGGTAAAGAATGATGTAAATGAGAGTGTAAATAATTGAAGTTGATTTGCAAAACCGTGCACGGAAAATGAGTGATCACGAGTAAAAATTCAGAGAGTATAATTGCCAGTTCTTTTTGTGTTTGTGGGAACTCACCACAAACGAAGAGTATGACGAATGATTTAAAATACATTTTTACTTTGTTATTTGATTTGTTTCTTGTGTGTTACCCTTGGATTTTCCTTACCGCTGTAGAATCCACTACCCTGAGGAAAATTCAAGCTCGAAAGAGCATTAAATCTGCGTACGCCCTTCAGGCATGAGTCGGGTGGCTGTTGTTGGGAAAGTATACACACACACACACACACACACACACAGACAGTAGCATAGTTCCCCACCGTCCTTTGGGTCATCGTACAAAGTATGCTAAATTTATCTTGATTTCCTAAAAATGGTATATCGGAGGACTAAGGGCGTAGTTCGTGTTTGAGTCCCACGCTCTTCCAATGAAAGGAAACTCAAGTGCTGTTCGGACAAGCAAGTTACTCTTTTATAACAAAACTTAAATCTATTTAATTCTATGCGCATCTCATCACAGCCAAGTTTCCGTACAAGCTACAATGTATTTCATTTTCGATGCATAGCTTACCAAACACGTTCAGCTCATGCAAGCTTAATTCTAAGTATTTCTGTGTACTTCTAACAATGTTCTAGAACACTCGTACAAAATTAATTGCCACAGCGAGTTAACTACATAATACATGCTAAAATTCTATATTTTTCAAATACTCAATATCATGAAATTCATTTTGTTAACTGAACGCTTCACTTTTAGTTTTAATTTACAAGGCAATGTGCCTCCTGATTCGCCTGTGAAATTGCCCGCGAAATGGTTACGCTGTGCTTCCAAATAATGCATACCGACAGAGTTGGCTAAAGTCGTTGCGCGATGCACATCCGTGCTACGCAAGCGCGCTCATGTTTTTCATTTTCTACTATTTACTAGTTACTGTTCATTTAATCAGTGCCACGCGAGTGCACTGTACTTGCCGATTCGCTCAATGTGTGTTTACATTAACTTTCACTGAACAATCTGCCTTCCGGCATAAAAAATCAAACATGTTACCGACATGTTCTGTACTTTCGTACTTAAACGGCGCGAGTGCAATATTGTACTGAATTACCTGATCGTGAAACTTGCATAAGTAATTTGCGTACTGTTTATAAACTGTGATCAATTGTGAACGCTGTCTGTCCGCTATGTTTTAGTTTGTGCAACTGTCGCTGTGTCACTCGTGAGAGTAATTCACGGGCTAAGCATTCAACTGATGCTCCGTCATGACTGTCGCGTAAGCTAGTGACTGCTATTGTACATAATAGCAGTCGCAGACTGTTAACATTCCGGCATCAAACACTCATACTGTTTCAAAAATGAATTGCTTAATTCTTAACATGCGTTAATGTATTAATACTATGCTAACACTTGTGGAATTTGCTGTAATGTCGTATTGCTGCAACGTTCGAGTCTGGAAGCCGTGTGTCTGGAACTTCCGATGGCCTATTGCTCAGCGCCCGCTGCGGGCACGGGGTCACTCCCCGCCTGCCACTGCAGGCACTGATAAGTCTACGCCAGTGTTGTCAAGCTCGATGCTACGAGCAGGAGTCCGTGGCACAAGTGCCACGACGAAATCGCCCCTCCACGCAGTTCATTACTCTGCCACCAGAGATAATGCCATCCCTATAGGAAAATGGCGGGGTTACTACTACTCGTAATAGTTCCCTTTTCCGACGCTATTTGCATAGAGGAGCCCGTGGCATGCTACGGTGCCACGACGTGTGCCACTGCCACCAGTAGAAGATCTTGACACCACTTGTCTACACAATCTTCAGAGAAGTGCATTATTCCTCTTTCTTTGTTCTCATTCACAAGCTCTCTGAATTTATTCCATGCCAATCTGCTTGCTCCTATTAAAAGGAATTATTTAATCCTCATTTATTAACATTATAACATGCTCACAGCACTCATATGTACCGTTTAACTAAATTCTCAATGGAAAAAGCAACATTTATTTCGATCTCATGATATTAATTCAACTTCTCAATTATGTGTGTTAAGTTCAAAAGCGTTTAACAATTTCTTAAGGTGAGGTGACAATACCTAAACTACCCCATTTTAGGGAAGCGAGTGATGTCCTCGTTTATTCATACAACTGGTCCTCCAGGTAATAGGAAAGTTAGGAAAGGTGAGCTATAAATGGATGTCGGAGGAATGACGTGCAATTAAAATAAAACACCCATTCACGGCCCACTGTTCGAACCCCCCCCCCACTCGACAAGTGCATTTGGGAAAACAAACAACATTTAATAACGAACTAAAGTATATGTGAGCATCTTTTGCTCTCATGACGTTATCAACATCAATGTAATATATCCCCCAAAGCAAGAAAACAAAAAGAAGAAACACGTAAATGGCGATAACGTTTTCTAAAAATACAATAGTTCAAAAACATTTACCATTGAATTCTGGCACCACGGGCCAAACCGATAATGAAATGAACACTGCACAAAAAACTGATTTGTTTCCTTCTCAAGTACATAATGATTTCTGTTGACTCTAAATGTGCATCATTTACCTTTAAAATAACCACTTCTGTCATGGTCTTTTGTTGTACCGTGCGTTGCATACCGATGAAAGGATTTTATATTTTTGAGGAAGCACTATGTATTACACCAATTTAAATGAGTATTGGCATTGTCATTGCATTGTCTTCTCGCTATTTAGTAGAATGTGAAAACCCAGTATTGCTTCATTGGAAGTTTCACAACAGAGACATATGAAAAATTAAAGTCATCATAATTAATGATCAGGGCACTGGTTTCAATTGACACGATAAATGTAATTGTTTTAATTAAATTTGTACAAAAATTGAATGTACAGTCTCATACGATGTCAGTTTCAGAACATTTATAACACAGAAAATGTGAAATACTTTAATAATTATACTTCTTCGTCATCTTAATAAAAAAACATAGCTTCAAAGAAAAACTTAAACAGTAACTCCATACGCATAATATGGATTGGAACATCGGATTCGTCACTCAACTAGCTCTAATCCCGTGTCATGCTATGATAACGTACTATTTTCACGATAATTCTTTAATGTCCGCACAGTAATTTTGAAGACGTGATAATAAAGACATTTCTCGTCTCGTACTTATCTTTTAGACGCGATGGCTGCCACTCTGTCGGAAAGCTCGTTAATCTTTTCTGTCCGCAGTCTCGCGCTCGACCTACAAACATCAGCGCGCTCGTTCGTCCTTCCTCCACAGTCCAAACACGAGAAAAGCCTTCTCGCGCTCTACCGTTGCTGCCTAGGGCACTATACATATAGTGCACACACTTTTAAGTACATCTCACTGTATAGAAATTCTTCGTAGATGTCGCACTCGGGATGTTGCAACTTATATTTTGTGAAATTATTTTCCGACCCACATCCCTTTGAGGTTTCTTTACTGATATTCCATCAATACATATTTTATTTTCGTCCGTAATCATCATTTCATTAATATTGGGAATCGAAAGTGATACAAATTCCACGGAAACTTTTGTGTTTTTTTATAACCTTTCTATTCCATTTCATATTAATTAAAGTAGACATCGCAAACGAAAAATTGTTATGTTGAGAACAATACCAATGTCATATACCAAATGTGTACAAATTCAATACTCTCCTCACAACTTAAGGAAAAACCTTTTCATGACTAACATTCACATCTCGTGCGTGCGGGTTACGACCACTGAAGAAGCTTGGCACCTAAGTACTTCCAACATATCTATACATTGACCTTCGTGGAGAAAAAGTGTGGTTGCCAAATAGACGTAACTTGTGCGAAGTTCAATTTAATTATAAAACTCTGACTCTATATTCCAGAAAGTTGTATAGTTTATTTCCCTCACAGTTTATCTCATTGGACAGCATGCTCGCTTTCCACGACGCGACCCCGGGTTCGATTCCCGGTCGGGCAAGATTATAATGTGCGTTTTCCTTGCAATGCGCCAGTATACGTTGGTGTGTGACGAAAAGAAATCTCACTTTTCAGGCTGAGAAGACCAGAATACGGCGTAGAGAAGACCAGAATACGGGGGGCCACAAGGCCGGGACGCTGCTGGTATTCCATGGCCCGTACACAGTCTGTCGCAACAAGTACAGACAGTATAATTGATTACGTCATTTTATACATGGAGGAAAAAGTTGAGATGATTTAGAAATTTGACAGAGGCGATTGGTTCGAGAAAATAAATTTTTACAGTTTGTTAATGAAATTTCCAATTTGAAGATTCCGCCAGACTTTGAATTAGAAACTAGTGGCCCGCAGCAACAATAATACGATCAACAAATTGTTTAATTACAGGGATACTCACTAAGATCGCAGCGCCAAAACACGAAAAAACACGTTTTTGCAAATTTCTTTGAATCTTATAGCCGGATCCGAAAACAAACTATCAGTTCCCTATTAGGAGATCGAGACGCGTCGAATGACACCTCTTATGTCTCGATTGGTGCGCAGAAAGTGGCCTAACCCTGAGTGACGGAACCGCACTCACGCACATACGCACACTCGAAGTTAGTCAAATACTCTACAGGGACAGTTGTATATACAATACTGTATTTTCAATTTGTACTGTATATACGTTGCTGTATATAGTTTATTTACAGCACAGTAGTTCTTTACGGCCCAAGAATATCAAAATAATTGTTTTTCCATAACATAACACGTGAATAGCAAGAATTGAATGTCGTACAGCCTTGCTGTCGCATGAATTTGTCTGTCGTCAGCTGAAAGCATTGGGTGTGAGAATTGAATTGATACGCGGCATATGAGAAAAGGTGGAAAATACAATCAAATATTTGCATTTTTCAATCTAAATCGAAATGGCATCGTTGTTTTTGTATTTTTCACGAATAACTAGATATGAAACGAAAGCACAGACCCCCGCCAGGAAGGTTGGAGGCTGTATAGTTATCTTTCAATTTTTACACGCGTAGCAAATAAGTATCGCAGACAGTCAACGGTACAATGATATAACTCAGTGCAATAGCCTAACCAATTAATTATTATTGTTTATTCATAAATATGTTACATGGAACGCTGGAAGCGGCAGTGTGGCAAAGATAGGAGTCGGAGGCACCGAGGCATTGCCTATATCATGCTTTCCCATCTTAACAGTCGCTAGAAGTTTTCATACATATGGTAATTTTAGCCATATTGGGGTTATTGTATACCTGGGTGACTGGGAAAACCAACTAATCTTTTATGCTAATGAATTGTCACAATGAATGGGTGAAATAAACTAAAATGTAAAAAGCGAAAAACTGTCCCTAACTAAAGAAACCTAACCGATTAACGCATAACGTGCGTTTGCACCACGCGCCATCTTTTCAGAGAAGTTGGGAAGCTCCACCATCTTCGCCGGGGTTCCTCCTCCCTGAGCCGCTTCGCGTCGTGGGCGCGGCTGGCGCTCTGAGAGATAGCGACCGGCGGAGGGCGGCGGCCTCTTCAAGCGAAGACGGCTGTTCGACCGCCAGGAGAAAGAAGGGGGGGGGGCGGGAGAAGCGGATACTTAGCGGAAGCGGGGCGCCGGAAGGAGCGGAGGCGGTGGAGGGTCTTCCGGCGACGGCGCTGCGGCCCGCTTCCGACACCGCCGCCTCCGCGCCCGCCGCGCTCTCGCCGCCCCCGCCGGCGTCACCGCCGCCGCCGCCGCCGCCGGCAAAATCCCGTAGACACCGCCCCGCGGATGCTCCCCGCTTCATCCCTCCGTTGCAATATCTACGTTGGCTGTGCCCATCAATGTTTGCTCATAACTTAGCGAAGCATCTCTGCAGGAGAAACATTTAACGCATGTACGTTACGTAAATTCCTCTTTTATATGTTGCATACTTACGCGTGTATTACTTCATTTCCAATTGTTTACAGTTTATTCGCATTCTCATTATCCATTATATTATTGTGAACATGCGATTGTATTGTGAAATCCAATAAGAAAATGTATTTTTTCTCTGCGTCATCTATATATATATATATATATATATATATATATATATATATGTATGTGTGTATATATATATATATATATATATATATATATATATATATATATATATTCCCCCCGGGGGAATATGTATAGACGGTCTGTCTAACCCACAAAATATAAATATATCATGGCGGGTTCTCGGGTTAAAAAGATAAATAAATATCAAATAAAAATTAATGTATTCACGGCAAAAATATTGCCGAGTAGGACGAAATAAAATCCATTAGACTTTTGCAATTTTCGGAACTTAACAAAAAAATGCCGTTTTCGTAAGACCCATGTCATCTTCATAAGTACATTTTACTCTATTCTTTCAAAAAATTTAAAGATAAAATTTGGAAGCATTTTTTGAGAAAATTTTGAAAATTATCCCGGGGGCTACATGTAAATTTTTTCAAAATCGTAACGCCTCGCGTCGAGCCAGATCGACCAGGGAATATACATTTTGGAAACAATCCTACGCGTGGTGTCCACGGACGGACGGACGGACGGACGGATGGACGGACAGGCGGACGGACAGGCGGACGGACAGGCAGAGGGACAGGCAGAGGGACAGACGGACAGATGGACGGACGTTTTGAAAAAAAATTCGGTATCAGGAGACCCCAAAACGTTTTTCCGTTGAAATCTCGAAATCGATTTTCTGCAGTATTACATACTTTCAGAGTCGTAACTAGGGTCATGAGCGCCCCTGGCAAGATTTGAACTTTACGACGAGAAGACTAGGAAGAGAAACAACACAATATTTTTGAAATTATCATTTAAATTTAACTTATATATACATTTGAGCATAAAATTAGTTCTATTATATTGTTTCCTTTCCTAAATAATAGCAAGAAGTTCGTTCATTTAGGTATATTATTTCTTAAAAGTTTACTTTGCCGGTTTTTCCTGAGGGTAATTTGTCAATAATATGGTTTATATGAATACATTTTACAATGTTGTTCTTCGAGGCCGACTTTGCGTAAAGAAAGTCTAACGTAAGAGTAAACAAAATTTCATTGCGAAAGTAATAATATTCTACAGGTGCGAAAGGAAATGTAGTAATAGAGATGACAATAAATTTAAATGAACATTTTGAATAATGAGAATTAATAAGGAATTAATTAATTTGTTACTGAGTTAACTGTACATTTTTTGCTATTTAATGAGATACATAAACAGCCTACCAATCAGTGGTTTTATATCATTACAGCATTAGTTTAAAAGCATTTTAATTTAAAAAATGATTACGTGAACTTTAAAATGAAAAACAAATACATTTTCAGAAAATATTTTTGTAATATGGTATTGGAGGAAACAAAACAACTGATAAATTAGCAAAAAGAAAAACAAATACAGTTAACATATAAATGTGAATTACAGGACTACAGGAGGCATTGAATGTCTAGTTTAGTGAAGATCTTCTCTCTTATGAAAGTATAGTATTCGCATCAACATTTGAGGAAGTCAGATGATTCCTCCTGTAGGAAGAAAGTTGCTCTCTCCTCTATCCTGACCAGATAATGCCACATATCTTCAGATTTGCATTGGAAAACTACGTTCTAATATGTTCGAAGTGGTCTCCATTCATGTAATTGCATGTCAGAGAGCGAGCAACGATACTTTTCAGCACAGCTAGAAATACTTTATTTATTGTATATATTACAATGCCACAACAATATACACACATGCAGCAATGTCGTATACATTACACCTATTTTTTTCCTTTTTCTTTTATGTAGCTGCACTGAAAAAAATCCAAGATCAGGAGACCTCGCTGGCCAATGCGGCGTGCGTAGGCCAGGGAACGAAAGTGTTGAAACGTAGGGCAGGGACCCATCCTCCCATTACCCATCCTCCTAAGACTCTTCGATGAATGATTCTTCCCAAAATATCCCTGCAGACCGGGTGTCCAAATCTCTTCGGAGCGATGTTAGTCGATACCGAACTAGTGTTTCTACAAGAACACATACTTTCTCGCGTTATTAGAAGCAGCTACGTAATATTGAAATATTGCATTTTCTGCGCACCTTACACCTCCGCTATTATTTGAAAACGTCCGATTCAACTAAGAAGCGAGTAACTCACTGTTGCCAGCGGAGCGTTGTCAAAACTATGTGAATTCGCTTGGCTAATAATATCATTACAGTAATTATTAGAATAAATACAATTGACATCAAAATAATTACGAAAATTCTGGCTGCTCACTCGTGAGTTGCATTTTGTCGTAAGATAACAGTTCCGATAGCATTTCATCGTTTTTATTTAATTCGATACGCAGTAAATTTTTCAAACGCATTAATATCCTACTGCTTCGCATTTATCCCTAATCTGTCACATTGCCAACGTTTCTGCTCTTTCATCTTTCATCAAGTTCCAAGACAACAGTGCGTAACCGTTCGTGAATAGACCTTAGTGCCTATGAAAAGTTATTTGAAGAGATTGCTTTGACCAGAGGTCTCGAGGCAGCCAATGGAATAGCAGCGCGACATTCGAACTTGAAAGCATTTAGGAATAAAGGCCGGAGAACAGTCGGTTAAAATAATAAATGATTATGGTACCTAGAATCAAATGCCTATATAGACGTAACGAGGTTTCTTAACAAAAAGTTCGAAGGCAAGAAATATTATTTGGAACATGTAGATTACGATGGCATTTTTTTTCCGCATAGTCTGCAACACCTGTTTGAATAACAAAATATTAGGGAAGGATATGTCGTTCAGGTCTGAAGGTATAAAATGCATGCGTTGCGTTCTACCTAAAAGATAGTCTTTTCTTAAATACTTCAGTTACACTGGGGTAGGTGGAACTTACTGTGATGTTAGTACTCAGGAGGATGATCAAAACATATAAAATATTCTAAATCGCATCTTAAATAATCACTTCAGTGTATTGGCCTCTCTAAACGTTAATAGGGGAGAACCCGGAAGGCAACGCATTCAGTCGACTTTTCGATACAGTGAAGCTTTGTCACCATGTATCATATTAATTTTATGCAATCGACAATGAAGCAGACATATTGATCTTTGCCGAAACTTTTTTGTGACTGCGCGCGATGAAATTCACAACAGGTTACTTATAAATTGTGAATTTTAATTTCTGGAAAGAAACAAAAAAAATAATAAACGGAAATATTAGTTGATTTTACGATCTTCCTATGGAAAAAATAGAACGATATTTCAAGAACAAAATGATATTACGGTATGATTGAAGAATTTTAGAAACGAATGGGTTTTAACGTTAATGTATATATTGTGCAACACACAAACATTTTACGTTGATTGTACCTTGTATTATTTGTTTTTATTGTGGTTGCTCTGACCTTGCAGTTCATGCGACTCATTAAATAAAACCTATCAATGACCATTTTGTATAACCTGAATGAACGGAATGAATTTTCATTGAGACCTCATGGATGAGATAAACTCATAAATATTGCATCAATGGAGGTTTTGTATAATTTAACACTTGGAATTCTATAAATAGTAATTTGGAAAAGAAATTACTACTCGTGACATATGAATATTGATGAATAGTAGGTATTGATTCATAAGTGATTCCGTGAGCGCAATCTGTTAAGGTGATTAGTTTCGTAAGTGTAGTTCATGTTTTCATCGCGGGGGATGGCGGTGATCTTCCCCAGATGGATGGAGAGATCGGGCGCCGATTGAATTGAATTGAATTGATGCCTGGATGCCGATCTAGTACGTCTTGCGGGGATTCTCCATCTTCCACCAGCGGGGCACCGCCCCAGCCGGGACAAGCTGTAAACTCCCGACCTGCCTCCCGGCATGTGAGGTAGCGTAATGTATATGAGTGTGTGTGTAAATAAGGGGTGAAGATAGAACAAGGAAGGGGCAGGAAAGATCGCGCGCGGTCCGTGGCTCGTTTGTTAAGGTACTGTTCCGGCATTCGCCTGGAGATTCCGGTGTTGAGTGGAGAAACCACGGAAAAGTACCGATCAGGGCATCCAATTGCTGTCTAGACAGCGGATGAATTCGACCTACATGACAAGGGAATGTCGAAAATCCTGGCACCGTCGGGACTAGAATCTTAGGACCTCGAGGTCAGAGTACTGTAGTGACATCAGTTGAAGAGCTTCAGCACCCTCCTCACCCAGATGCTGATAATACATACAAATACAGTTTTACTCATTTTTATAGTAACACAAGTCATTCAATGTCTCAATTACATTAGTTGTAAACAAAATAAAAAAATGAAATTAATTTTAAATTAAACATAAATTAAAAATACATTGCAATTAAACATAAACGTCGGTTGGACACTAAATATATTACTTCACCTTCCAGAAAAATCATGACTGCACCACAAATGTTCAATATTTTTTGTGAAGAGAATTGAATGTGGAACATGGATAATGGAATTGTTTTAATTGGTTTATTAACAATGAGATCACAATGTTTAAATTATCCAAGGATAATTGATCCATTAAATTCCAACAGGAGATATTAAATCTCTTTGAAAATTTGAGTTTCTGCTTTTATTTTGAAATAATTAGTGGTTTTGTTTCCACACCGCTATATTCCAACGTATGAAATATTTGAAACATTTTAGTAGCTTTCCGATGTGCTTATGAAATTTAATACGAGGAAATCTGATCTGATAAATAACGAAATCAATAGTTGAGTTGTCGATCTCATAATACTCTTTTCGTACTTGAAATGTCGTTCTAGTTTTTTCATACAAAATCTAGAGTTACCGCTGTCTCTGCAGCAACTCTGACCGAGAGGTCGTAGGGTTCTGTCGCGTCGGGGGCGGATATTTTACTCTAGCCAGATAACAAGGTTGGAATCACTGGGAATGAAAAAGCCGACTTAGCTGTTAAAAACGCAACCCAGTTACTGAATATCGACCATCAAATACGTGGTTCTTTGAACGGTTTTATAATAAATTTTAAAAAGTCTATTATTAGGGTACGGGATCTTCAGTGGAAGTCTTCAATTTACAAACTGCATAATGTACGAAAATCTGTAACAGATTTAAGTATATCAAACACTAAATTAAGAAGAAGAGAACAAATTATTATCACAAGATTGAGAATTGGCCATTCTTCTCTGACTCACTCACTAATGAAAAAAATCGACCCTGCCACCTGTCCAAAATGCGGAGGATTATTGTCAACGACTCACATTCTCCTCGAGTGTTCCAGTCTCCAAAATCTACGAATCTCTCTTGGCATCTAGAACGAAATTTATGAAATGGCGAATTCAATAGAATGTTTCAAAACAATTTTAACTTATCTAAATTTGACTGGTTTGTTATGAATATGTTATGAATAATTGCAAAGTTTATTGTACTTATTGCAGTTTATTGTTACACTTTTGTTTACTCTAAATTTAAAAGAATATATCTCTAGTATTAATCAACAGTGGTCGCTAATGACCACAGATGTTTTGAAAGAGACCTTAAATAAATTTAAAAAAAGATCGAATTCAGCCGCTGACTGGAGGATAATTATAGTGGCCTGATGCTCTTATCGGTAGTTTGACGTGAATGCTCCGATCAACACTTGGCGAAAGCCGGAGTAATGCCTTAACGAATGGGCCACAGACTGCGTGCGATATTACTATTTCCTTCATTGATCTATCCTCATCCTTACTTACATACACAACACCATCTCACATGACTTTGTAATAGCTACATAACCAAGTCGAATTTAGCCTCTGACTGGAGGAGAATTATAGTGGCCTGCTGCTCTAATCGAGAGTTTTACATGCATGCTACGATCAACACCAGACGAACGCCAGGGCAGTACCCTAACAAAAGGTCCAGTGACCTCGCGCGGTGTTTTCTTCCTCTTCTTTACTACACACTGTTTCATTTACATGCGCCTCCAGGCATACCATGCATGTCGGGATCTCAGAGTTTGTCTCAGCTGAAAAATACCTTTCTCTACGACTACTCCGGAATGTATACATTTGTCCACGTTATAGAATGCAGTAATGATGACGATTCCACATTTCACGATTCCACGAGAATAATATTATTCCACGAGAATAATATTCTCGCACGGCTGTCGACCAATCACATTCGTCTTAGTTCGTTATACCACGACAGAGGGTTCTCGCAGTCACTTACAGAGGCGCTGCGTACTCCGCCGTGGCTGGTCGCAACTGTCGTAAGACAGGTGAGCCACGAAACAGTATGCGAGTTGGTGTTGAGGTTAAGGCGCCCATCCAATATTTTTAATACATCAATTTCAAAGTCGTAGAGAAAGTATAGTCTTCTACTCGCGTAGCATGGCTATTATTCACTCGTTGAAATTCTGACACTCGCTCCTATGTTGCTCGTGTCGTAGACATCACTTGTGAATAATAGCTATCACTCTACGCTCGTTGAAGAATATACTATTTCCACCGGTGGCCCGCTGGAAAATTTTTCGTCATGCGATGTGCAGGTCTGACCCGGAAATAATCAAACAGCAAGGCAGGAACACATCTATCTCCAGGCATAAAATATTAATCACACTTACGAGACTGATGAGCAGCAATTTACGTGCCTGAAAACATCAATCAGTCAATATCTAAACCTAATCTATTCCCCCTAAACTTGGAGTTAACGTTATAATTATTTATACTTGTCCCTGTAAATGAGTAACCGGCTATCGTTCCTTTGACCTTAAGAACTTATAAACATTTTTCCTAACAATACATGCTACGTACGAATCCATGTAACTATAAGTACCGATGTGTATGTGTCAAAGAAAATATCAAACAGATTTGGCACAATTTCATGAGTAACGCAGCCAGCTACGGTCAAAACTCAAGCTGGTACACGGACTGCCTGTTAAAATCGTATGAGTGGGTAAGAATTGCTCAAGACAATTCAAATGGTTTGAGTTGGAAATAAAAGCTCTAGGATTGCTCCGTAATAGTAGAATTAGTCATTATTGGACGTGATAGAATTTCACGTGAGCGCTAGTCAAATAAGAGAAAATTACTTTCAAGAGAAAAGACTATGACTCAATATTGATGGGTGATAGAAAAACAAACTTATGAGGTACTGTTAAGAAGTGAGAGTTGTACTCAGAGCATAGTTGCGAGGAACAATTGTGGTTTGAAACTCGTAACCGTAAGAAAGAGGAGATTACCGCGGTATTGTACCACGTGATACTGATTAAAGTTAGTTGTTTGTATAACAAGGGGTTTAAGTGGAGCTTTATTCAGGAGGGAAAATTGTTGCGTACCGAGGGTGATAGCGCGAGGGACATAAATTCTACCGAGTGAATAAACTTAAGGTAAACCCCGTGTCATATACAACACTATTTTTAAACAATATTTCTTCGCTGCTTACCTATGCCACGAAGAACGAAGGAGTAGAGTAGTCGGAGGGCATCCTTCTGGGGTCACGTTTAGGTAGCCGTAATTTCAGCTGGTTTGCATGGAAGAACGGAGGAATTTGTGAATCAGAGAAACGATACATGTTATTTAGACGTTGAAAATGAAGATATTCAAATTCCTAATGATATCATGAAAAGACAAAATATGATGTTTCAAAATTATCCCCTGAAAAATTGACTAATATATACGAAAAAGAGTACGAAAGTTTCTGCAAAAGGAGAAATGACAGGAAAGAAAAAAAGTTTCAGAAGAAATTGTGCTTGCTTATTTTAACAATAAATCAAAAACATGTAAGACTTCATCGTTTTTGAGGTATTATTCAATGTTGAGGACAACGTATGTGCGTATGTATGTCTCTAGGAAAAAATGTTGACGATGCATTTTTAACGCTTTAATTGATATGGATGTATTTAGATAATGTACATTGATTAGATTTTCAAAGAGACAGGGAAAGGCTGCTAGCCAAGAAAACTTTTACAACGCTTGAATTTTACAGATTTATTAAAGAAACTTGTGACGAGCAGTATTTGTTGTTGAAGGTTAGTTTTTAACTTTCGTATATGTATTCGCTTAGACCTACAGTTTATGCAAACTTCCTTTTTTTCTCATATTGTGGGATAATGGGAGTCGCTGGTGGGTGTGTTTACTTTAATCTCACTCTGTGGTAACTTTATCAAGGGAGGGATTAAAGTGACACTTAAATCCTGAGAGGAATAAAGCCACATTTTAACATAGGAAAAGCGTGAATAAAGCTACAATTTAACCATATTTAAAAATAAAAATATTAACGAGCTGATTACTTTAAATGTAAAGTATCCGATGTAATTCACCAAGGCTGGAAGAAGACAGAGGTCAACACGTTCTGTAACTGCATTCAGAGGCATAAACATAATGACATTCAGAGAAGCTACAGGTTTTTTGTCCGCCTGTCCTCAAAGAGAGTATTGGGTCCCGCACTGCACTTAGTCTGCACAATAGTATACCACGACCAGATGGTGCAATAATTGCATCATATGCAGACAAAGCAAAGCTGGCTTCTGATAGTGACTCCAGTACAATTGCTCTTATCCTTATTAGAAACACATCTAATGAAGGTGTCCAACTGGTGGAAAACATAGCAAATAAAACCAAGCAAATCGAAACCAAAACTTGTAAAATTTGCAGTAAGGAATGAAACATGCCAACCGATAAATCTTAATTATTTTTACATACCTCAGTCAAAAACTCCACGCTAACTGAAGAAGCATCTTGACTGCCTTCTCACCTGAAACGAAAAGACACATTATTACCAAAAAGAAGAAATTAAGTGTGGGAATTAGAAGCTTTTTCTAATTCCTAAGCGAAACATCAGTTTCATCACTCTGAAAAGTATTTTTACCAACCCAGAACGGGTATTCGCACAACAGCACGTGCTTTCTGGGAACTACGACCAGTGACATACCCGACAAACGATATGGGACTTCCCCAACTTGGACATTGACTAAAGACCTTAGGAATCCCCTCAGTTGACAAGACAGACGGAAAGGGGATCCACTTTTTAGCGACGTAACATTCAGGGACAGACAGACAGAAATCAGGGATTCACCTACTACACGGACGCATGTGGCTACATGGACGAATTACAAAACTTTTACAAAACGCAAACCCATTAGAATGACGAGACGGAACACGTGACGAGAGAGCGGGCTGAACTCGCCCACAGCGAAGACACAGCGAAGACACAACGTTACGGGGCGCGGAGAATTTGGACTCCAGGCTTGATTATTTCATGTACAGTTTTGTTTGAGAAAGTTGAAAATCCTCTCGATTTTCAGTACCACTTCCATAATCTATCTGAGAAATCCTTTACACATCTCATGATTGCAGGCTATCTGTCAATTCTCAGAAGTTATTTTCATCTCGCGGATTTCTCTGGGCTGTAAATCTTCGTAATGCCTCTGTACGTTGAACTTTGTAACATAGTGCAGTTCTTTCAAACACACTAAACACTTCGCCATTGTTACGGTATCTACAAAAAGAAATATTTTTTCTCAAATCGAAAGAAAATTAACGGGCGTAAATGGGCTCTCATGTTGCCCGAAACACAGACAATGGCCCACTGCCAAGGCTGTCGATTCCTCCCTCCGTCCCTCGCCCCTTTTCTCTCAGTGCTTCTCCAAGCGTTATCTCGCGGAGGGATGCTCTAACGTCATTTTTCCTCAAGTTGGCTGCACTAGTTTATATTCATCAATGACAGCTGAATGACTGTTTTCCTTTGCAGGTATTATACATTTGACAACTAGGGGATTACTGTCAGATGATTTGTTCGAAAAAAATCAGTCGTTTTAAAATGAAATTCCATTTTTGTGTGTAAATCATCATTTAATGTTTGAAAATGTTTATACATAACATACAATACAATAGTTATTGTTCAGAAATGTATATGACTGTCAATGATTAATTTATTGCAATTGATTGATTGAATCGTGCTTCGGGGCGCGTCAACTACTTAGGTCATTATACCCGTAAGTGTAGTGCGTGTTTTTTTCTCGGGAGGTGGTGATGATCTTTTTCCCCGCTGGATGGCGACATCTGGCGCCGACCTACCGTCGACTAACGGGGTTTTCCTCTCAACCAGGTATCTCCCACCAGCAGGGCACCGCCCCAGTCGGGACAAGCTTTAAGCTCCCGACGGGTCTCCCGGCATGTGTGGTAGTGTAGTGCATGTTAGTGTAAGTGTGTGGGTAAGAGGAGAGGATAGGGCAAGGAAGAGGAAGTAAAGATCGCGCGCGGTCCGTGGCCCATTTGTTAGGGTACTGCTCCGGTATTCGCCTGGTGTTGATCGGAGAAACCACGGAAAACTACCGATCAGAGCAGCCGGCCGCTAGAATTCTCCTCCAGACAGCGACTGAATTCGTCCTTACTGACGAGCTAGTGTCGAAATTCCTACCGCCGTCGGGACTCGAACCTAGGACCTCCCGGTCAGAGGGACTGCAGTGACATCAGGTTGATGCACTGAGCCATCTCTCCCGGTATTGCAATTGACAATATATTGTTTGCAACAAAAATATATAATACAAATTACTACATATTTACAGTATATTAAGTAAAATGTGCTTCCTAGAATTAATTCTTAAATGTTAAAAACTTGCAAACATAATATCTCTGCAAAATAACAAGCCCTAGTTAGCCCGAAGGTAGACTTCGCGCGTATTTAAGAGGATCGGGACGGAAACGCGCAACTTGGCAACACTGTACCCGTAGTTCACTTCATTCAAATCAAGTGACAAGTTCTTAACAAGAGTTCTTACACTTCCCACGATGTACTGGGAGCAATGGAAGCAATCCTCACTCGTAAAAAATCTTACTGAATTTTAAAATTCTGAAATTCTGAATTCTGAAATTTGATGGATCTAATATAAATATAAAGTTTGTGGGGTATATATAAGAATATTGAAAAAGTTTCGATTTTTTGCAACTTTCGAAAAATCAGAGTTTTCAACGAAAATGAGACCTGCACCATTCGCATAAATGCCCTTCATACAAAATTTAATAAAAAACGTTGGAGCTATTTTTTTGTTTTGAAAATATCACAAAGGCTTCATGTAAAGGACACTGAATGGCATTTATTTAAACAAATGTATTACATAACTAGTATAAATAGTATTATAAAACTATTACTAAAGTCGAGAAAGTTCGTGTTGTCTTAGCATCACTAGTTGTTTTCAGTAATGCGTTGTTATTTCAAGATGAAAATATTTCTGAATAATCAATTCTTTGTTTATTGTTTTGATATATATCTGTACAGGGGAAGAGTTAGAATATCCTACGTGTGCTACGTTCAAAGAAAAAAGTCATTGCAAAAACAAATGAGTGGAATTCTACCCAAAAAATAAAAACCCTGAGATTTAGGACGAGAAATAGTAGTGTCTCTTATTTGAACTGCCAAAAGGATTTGAACGTTCCATAATGAAGACAATTCCAATTAAGAATCGTGTTGTGAGGTTGTCCGAAGTAGTGGGAGAACGCAGGATGTTGATGTTATGGAAATTTATGAGGAAGCCACGCTTTCAACGCCCGTCATCTAAGACGTGATTGATAGGAGAATTAAAAGAAACTACATTTGACTAGATGAAATCGTTGAACACCAAATGAAATGCTTAAGTAATATCTGTTACGGAAGTGTCAATAAGCGAAATCTTCAGAAAATTCTCAAGAAAAGTTAATATTATTTTTGAATAACTTCATTACATCTTGCATATACTTACCCATCGTTACCAATATGCCATTGTAATTATTTCTTTAAATATACAATAAAAGACTTCCAGCTTTCAGTTGGTATTATTTTATTTCGTATTGTTTAAAATAAGTAAGTCTTATATTAAGTATTCATTAAAAGCATTTACATTGAAAACAATGTAAATGATAATTATTGCAGTTACCTCACAAGGAACGAAAATAAAAGAAAGGAAGCCATTGTCGGTGGAACAGGCCCAGCGGAATCACCGAGCCCAATCCGCAACTCTTGTTAACCCGAATTACCTCCCCTTCGCCCTCCACCCAACCCTCTCCGCCCCACCCTGCCCTGCCCTGCCCTGCCTTGCCCTTCACCCTTTGTAAGCCCCTCAGGGGACCACGAAATCGAGCCAGAGGGCACAGTTGCTCGATTAAGACAAAGGAGGGAGTGAGAAGCCCTCACGTACCCAAAGGTCAAATGTGCCGGGCTCTACCTGACGATCGAACACAACGCTGTATTCCACACGATATTAATTACCAAGAGCCACAGGTTTCGCAAGAAGAGTTTTCATTCGCTATTGATCTAAATATGATTCGAAGGGCCAGCTGAACACACACGGTGATTGTCAGGGACTCAAGTTTTTAGAATTTTTAATTGTTTATGTAGTTCTGGAATTTAAAATTTTGGGTTTCGTATTTGAATTATTGACTTAAATACTGTGTTATAAACGTACACTTTACTGCACTCGTTTAATATCACATTAATTTACAAATTGAAACAATGAATGTGAGATAATCAAATGCACATAAATCAATTAGGAATTTGAAAGAAGGTCCGATGTGCGCAACAGGTGGTATGAAGAGATGATGCGTACAGCATTTCACAGCATTTCATGTTTGTAAATACACTGAATACATTAATACACTAAATTCAACGGAAGAATGTGAGCTTAATTTAAACTTTTTAATTAAAAAAGGATATGTATTTGTCACACGTTAAATAAAGAGTTTTTCAAGAGAGCTGAAGTTGGAATAAGAAATTGCAGCATTACGTAAACATTACCAATATATTAGAATACACCATGTGTTGTGGTAGCACCACTAGTTTTTGTTGCTGTTTAAAGATTTCAGTACTTCGACTAACGTCATAATATTCGAGAACGATCTGAAATGTTTTTGAATGTTGGATTGTTATCTACGAATTTGCAACCAGTAAATATGTTGCCAAACTCTGCTTTTTACGTTTAAATAATCTTATTTAAAAGTCCGAGTCTGTACAGACGGATCATTCCGACTACGAAAACAAAATTATCTCTTCCTTAGGAATTTGAATATCCGGTGATAACCACAATAATAGAAGAAAATCAGAAAATAATTAGGTAACAATGGCAGTTGGCAGAGCCCGTGGGTAGAAAAAAAAATACGGAAAGAGTTATTAGGACCATTCACGAACGGCTTCATTTTAGGACTACTGGGAAAGCAAACACTTTATCCCTAGCATTGCCAGACAATTAAATGTATATCCCGGTACGAAATTTCAAAACTCCTGGTACTTTCATTACAAGTCCTGCAATGTCAATCGATTTAAATTCTGAAATTGTTTGTATTACAATGGCACGTTCTTTCGTTTTCTACTATAGTATGTGCTAGAAAAAAGCCTACCCTAGGTCATCATAGTGTTTTTATCGCAGTGTATTCACCAATATCATAGTTATATTTGTAAAATTGGTGTTAGATTTAAAATATTGAAAAAAAATTTTAAACGAATTTTAAGTTAAACATCATCAGATAACATAGGTTTAAAATTCTGGTATTTGAACGTACCAGGATGTCTTCATCCTGGTACTTGGTATCCTCATTAAAATCGTGGTAAAAATACTAGGATCCTGGTACGTCTGGCAACACTGTTTAAGCTACGAATAACAGCTCCATTTTGAGTGAAACATCCTCTCAAGAACGTACTGCTAGAAGAGAAGATGTGAAGATGCTCAGATTGATGATTGATTATTTTGTGTTACTGAGGACGGCAACGGCTGGGGTCGTTATTCCCGGAACTATAGTGAATGTTGTATCTCAGAATGTGGCGGTAATCCTCCTCTAGTCGAGTTTGCGGAAAGCGCCAAACTTGACTTGCAAGGTTTCACTCCTCCTAGTATCTCCACCAGCGGAGCTCTGCCGTAGCCGGGACAAGCTCTAAGATTTCGACTGGTCTCCCAAAATGAGTGATCGTAAACGTCATGTAAATGGGTGTGCTTGGGAGCGGCTGTATATATGTCCGCACACTTCTGTATGTGTGCGCATGCATATGCTTTTGTGTGTAATGGAAGCAAAATAGATATGGATAAAGCAGAAAGGATCATGAGCGATCAATGATCTGTTTGTTAACAGGTGTTCCACTGATATTAAGCGAAGGCCACAGAAAGTACCGTTCTGAGCAGCCGGTCACTAAAATTCTCCTCCACACTGCAGTCGTTCAGCTAAGTAGCTAATTAAATGATCACAGGTGTTGTCATTGCCAACAATGTTATTTATTTCAACAAGAGCAGCTTTCGAAAAGGAGAAAATGCAGAAAATGTCTAGCACATTTTCTCGTACTAGAAACTGATGATGATGGCTAAGCCATCGAAAGCTGCTCTTGTTGAAATAAATAACATTGTTGGCAATGACAACATCTGTGACCATTTAATTTTATGTGCCAACGACATTCCACCACAAAACCAATAAGTACCTAGTGTCGAAAAATCCTCTACCATGGCGATTCAAACGCAATTACCTCCTAATACACGATGCTACAGAGAGAGCGGTATTTCAGTGGAGCTATCACAGTCAATAATATGTCATAAAGAGGACAATGTGATGTAATTTTGAAATGCCGTTTTCATAATTGAGTTAATTCAAATTAATTTTCTATTGATTGAGTTCACAATCATAAAAAAAGCCAGTACCTTACAAAGTTTTTTAATTTACTCAGAGAAAGCCCAAGCAAAAAAAACTTCCTTACTTTAGCGAATCCAAACACATTCAAAAAATACGAACTTGCATTAGGAGTTTCATTATACAATTGCTTCGCCGAGCCACTTGTGCAAAACATCCAGAAACACACTGAATTTCATTTCCATTTTCCTCATCAGATGAGAAATATTAAAAAAACTTCTGCTGATATTTGAGGTTACATTATGTTTTCAAAAAAAACCAAACAAAACAACAACACTGCGTTGGCAGAGCACAAAGGGCACACCTAACTTGCGGTTGCTGCCAACACTTCGGCGGCTGCTGCAAGTAGTGAATCGCTCCCCGACGACGCCCAGCCACTGGCGTCCGGAGAAGGGATGCTGGACGCAGTGAAACGGTTGATTACTAACGTGGTCACAATTCTATTGCATCTCTTATAATGCCTTCCGCTGCACATATTTTAATCTAAATAGTGTGGACCCCTCCTCCCAAAAAGATAATTGCATATATTTGCAGCTGATTGATAATTTGTGCTTACGAGAGCGCCGGCTACTGTGGTCTTGAGTCCCGTAAGTGTAGTTCATGTTATTGTACATTCGTCGTCGTCGTCGTCGTCGTCGTGATGGTGATGGTGAAAGATCGAGAGCCAACCTTACTCGGCTTGCGGGGTTGCCCTCTCCAGGTGTCGTCCCGAGCCGGGTAAAGTTCTAAGCTCCCGCCTGGCCTCCCGACAAATGTGATAGTTTCTATTGATTGATTGATTGATTATTGGTAATACCGGGCGCGTCAACTACTAACATCATTAGTCTCGTAAGTACAGTGCTTGTTTTTCGGGAGGAGGTGATGATCTTCACCCTCCGGATGGCGGCATCCGGCGCCAATCTACCGTCAACTAGTGGAGTTTTCCCCAAACAAGTATCTCCCATGAGTGGGGGACCGTCCCAGCAACCGGCAACCCGGCATGTACGGCAGTGTGGTGCATGTTAATGTGGAGGAGTGACGATAGGACAAGGAAGAGGAAGGAAAGATCGCGCGCAGTCCGTGGTCCGTTTGTTAGTGTACTGCTCCGGGATTCGCCGTGTTGATAGGAGAAACCACGGAAAACTACCGATCAGAGCAGCTGGCTGCTAGAATTCTTCTCCAGACAGCGACTAAAATCGAAGTAGTCGAATTAGCTCTGTAGCTAGTGTCGAAAATCTCGCCGCCGCCGGGACTCTAACATAGGACCTCCCAGTGAGAGGCACTGCAGTGACATTACTAGATACCCTGAGCCACCTCTCCCGGTAGATGTAATAGAATAGTGGCGTCTGAGTGAGGTGAAAGGTGAGAGGAAGGCACAAAGATGACGAAGGAAAGAGAACGTCGGTTCCGTGGTTCGTTTGTTAGGGTATTGCTTCGGCATTCAACGCCATGATGTAATATTTCAAGTGTCGAGGCGCAGGTCATCAGACCTGCCCTTCTTACCGACAACGCTTCATTTGCCATTTAACAGCGTAATAAGGTATCACTCGCCGGCCTGGATAGCCGCGGTTGTTAACTCTGAAGGACTGTAGCAATCTCGGCTCGAAGGGTCGCGGGTTGGAATCCCGCTTCGAGCGTGGATGCATTTGTGGGTTTGTGTTGCCCTTACGTGCTCTCCCTACAGTTCCCTCTACAGTTCAAAACTCTCAGTGGTCAATACAGGACCAAAGATGATGAAAAGCAACCTTAAAAAGTAAAGGTAGAACTTGAGCGACGAAACAGGAGATTTCCATTTTCCTCATGGGATAGTATATACCCGTGTGGTCTACCACACCACACAATTACCACACCACACCTAGGTTCTTTGGTCATTATCTGCACCCCTATCCAGTGCAAAAACACTTTCAAGCTGGTACCTGGATCCCACCAGAACGCAGTTACCCCTCCCGAGAACCTTCCCATTTAATGTCTCGGTCGGGCCTCGCTGCAAGCTCAGAGCTACAAGCTTTCGGAGCCAACACCGAAGTCGAATTAATGTGCCATTCACAAGGCGCCAGGACAAGGCCCTTTTCTCTGCCCAGAGAATCGGGCCGTTGCCACGACAAAGCCAAAGCCCAATAGGGGACCACCTGGGATAAGGCCCGGGGGACTCTGGGCCCCCAACTCACACCTCACTGCCTCCACCTTGAAACTATCGTCGTGATTACCTCCATATCCTACCCAAACCTAACAGGGGGATTCATGCTCCCCGTCTGGACTTTTCTATGTGGGTTTGAGATCCGCCACCAGCTACATAGAGGATACCCGTAAAAGTTCCCCCCGCCAAACCTCTCCTAAAAGGGATTGGCGAATGATTGGGTGGCGAGTCACCTAATCACTGCCTCCACCTTAAAGCTAACGACGTGAGTACTGCAATGAAACTTGGGGTACGAGTGGTCGTTTACAATTATTTACCAGGCAGGTGCCGCGACCTGCGCGTTGGTCACCCCTCTTCATGGAACAGTCAGATTTACTTTCACTCTGAAAGAAGCTAAAAGATTCAGCTGTAAGCGGTTCAGCATTCAATTACTTGCCTCAAACGTCTCCACGCCTAGGTTCAAAAAATTTAAAGCCGGCATTTCTGTAGGTTCTCAAAATTCAACGTGCGACCCAGTAACTTATTACTGATGTATGGGGAAAATTAAAGCTCCTAAAAGAGCATATCATAGGTAAGAAGGAGACGCGATTAAGATAACCTTTTATCTTATACATATACATCTTATATTTTTAGATACATCTTACATCAGATACATCTTACATTTTTCAGATATATTTCTCAATTTTTTAAAACAAAAATTATAATTAGTATTTATCTTGAAAACAAGAGACGAGTAATCGGTTTGAGAATTACATTGTGTGCAGCGACAGAAAAACAACAAACACGATATAAGTTGTTGTCCGTATCATTAAACTTTTAATAAGTTATAGAATAGCGTTGAACGTAAAATTAAACAATCTCTCTATATTTCTGAGTACGGTAACCCCCGCTAAATGCGCTTTTTGGATCTTACGTCTCCCCAACCAACTGGCGACATTATTCTACAGTCTCACTGTCTCATCAAAGGAGGGGTCTATGAGGTCTTAGCTCCCCCTCCCTAGAAGTCGCTTGTTCTCAAAAATTGTTTTAATTTTCTATTGTAGCGAAAGCTATTCAAAATCTCAATAGAACACTTTCGTAATAACCGCAAACCAACAAAAAATACAGTTTAAACTAAAAAAAATGAAAAATTTGAAGAAAACCAATTCGACTAGACATTACACTGATAGATCCCTTAATAAAAGCCTGATTGTGACATTGTTTAAGCTTTAAACTTTCAACTACTGCGCGAAGAAATAAAGATCACAGTTTTCACCGTGGCCTTTGTCGAATTAATCTCGCTTTCATTACTATTTAACCAATCAACATATTTTTAAGCGAAGATACAAATTACTTGCTGTTGTAAGCTCAGTTTGTGTAAAGTTTCTTATAGTCATTGTGCCAACTACCTACAAAATAACGTATTTTAGAATCAAAAGATAATTCATTTTTAATCTTTTTCTCCCAATTTTTGAAATGAAAAATGTAGTGTTGTAAAGTTTTAATTCATGATAGAAGATACTTAGAATACTTGCAATATAGCCACATAACATTTTGATTCCCATCCATATGCATCCCAGTGTTCATGTTAAATATTTATTCAAAATAACTTTTCTGCTCAAGGTATGCTTCAACTACGCCAGAAGAACTTAATACCCATTTATAGATGCATGAATATGATTAAATAATGATGTGGTTGCGATGATTGGAATCTTTAAGGGGAAAAATTTATCTGCAGTTTCAGTACGATCTCGTCAACTTTATTTTCGCAACTACATTGAAGCAGGAGGGAATATTGATGGTACTGAAATATTGGATTTTTCTTCCACGAAGGGAAACAGAGCATTCCCAAGGGATAGCTGTTGCGTCGATTCACGAGAAGAGAAAATGCTGAATCCTGACGAACGAGTTTATCGCCTTCGAGGCAAAATTTCTGATATAGTACACTTCTCGAAAAGATGTGCTAACTGCATTGATTTTTTTATAGTAAATTGCTATAACTTTTTCTGAGTAAAAATATTGGGTTCATAATTGCCAGTGAGCAAGTCATGAAACAGTTTTCTTTATGTTCCTACATTATGATAAGGGGACTTAATTGAACTTAAAAAGACAGAAGGATTCTTTCCAAATTCAATGAATCCATCCTAATTGAAAGAAGGCATAAAGGGAAAGAATGCACCACACCAACCTTCATATGGCTGAAATGACTATCATATTGAAAAACTAAGAATCACTTCATGTAATTGGTCACGTAAATGTTGAAACCAGTGGAATGACGGATAAAGTTTTGCGTAGAAACAAAATGAGAGTTCATAATTTTTTATTTCATTTAATACATCAGCGCTGCATCCTATCCAGCGCATCTATCGCTGTATCCTTGAATGAAGCTACTGTATTTCCATGCACCAGTGAAACTTTGGTTTTAGATGAAATTATATTACATTTTCTATCAGAATCGAAAATTCAAATAAAATTTCTAATTAAATATAGTTTTCACGTAATGTAATTTCTCACTTCCTCTCATTAACTAATTATTTGAAAAAGCACTGATGAACCCCGTTTTGGACAGAAATGATCGCACGTTGGCCAACTAGCGCTACACTCGCGTCACGCCGCTCTCGTCCACTTTTGGTGGAAAAATGATCTCCGCCATGTTGATCTTAATATTCTTTGCATTTTAAATGATGCACCTTTAACTTTCGTTTCTCAATTCCTATGTGACTAAATCTTAAATATGGGTATCATGGTTAGTAATAGATTATCAACTATAATTAAGGGTAGTTGTTACTTGTCTTTCACGTTGCTTTCAGTGTTAACACATACATTGTTGCAAGTAATATTATTTTATTCAATGCAATAATCTCTCCATTCAAGTAAGATTTAATTTCGTGATTGGTATTTGATTTATTTCTTTACCATCATTTATGGTTTTACCAATTATTTCAAAATCTGTCATTTTACATATAGCAACTTTAATATGTTCGGTAAACCTTTAACGCAATGAAAGAGCGTTTTATATTTAACCATGCATGCATTGATTAATTGATTATGTTTTGTATAACTTGAAAATGAATGTTTTTTGTTTTGAACAATGTAAATATCATGTAAAATCAGTGTTTTATCCCCGTAAGGGGCGAATATTTAATTTGTGTCGAATCACTCCATTGTCCCTAAGTATGCTTCAAATACTTTACTTGATTGGATCACTAAAATGTCTAGCATTGTTTATGCAAATTTCTTCAATTTGAAAATTATATCAACTTGATTCTGAAAATGTGTTTGTATTATTTATCTTACAATTTATCAATTCACTACCCTGACATGGATAAATTTATAAATTGAGTGATTAGTCAGGGAAGAGATTCGCCAGCCAGCAAATTTACAGTCCACAATATACGATTTATGAATGCTTTTTATTTTAGGTATAAGAGATATTAAAAAATCCTTTTTTTATTTTTTGAAAAAAAAAAGCAAAAGGATACAGCAAAATACATTTTTAGTCATCTTAAACAGTACAATTAGCACAAACCGTACGAAGAAGTTGAAGAACAAAATTGCAGCACTTTCTGAGAAAATGGCATTTGAGCGTTTCAGAAAATTCGAAACTTTGAGCTCGTTTTTACAGAAAACTTGAGACTTTTCCAGAAATTTTAAATGACATTATTTAAAGAACATGTACTCTTAAGTGCAATAACGTAAACAAATCGTCGTTAATATAAATATTAAGGACGCGAGGGGCTAGTAAAAATGCATTTTTGTTTTTTTAACAAAAGAATTGGCATGTATGTTACTGAACGTTAACTTAACGAAAAAACTAATTATTGACAAAAACTTTAATTTGAAGGGAAATCTCTCACTTCAATTTTGCAGTTGTAGGAAGACACCGAAACAAATTCAAACTTTCGCAATTATCGAAAATTTAGGATTAACCGTTAAAATCGGGCCTATGCCACCTTCATAAATGCATTTCACTATATTCTTACAAACAATTTAAAGAAAAAATTTGGTGCCGTTTTTGACATGATTTAGAAAATGTCCAAGGGGCTTCGTGTAAAGTACCCCCAAATTTTAAAGAATGTTTTTCAAAATCTCAAAGCTTAAACTCGAGCCAGGTCGACAGAGGTTTCTTCAATTTGTAAAAAAAAATCTTACGCATGGTTTTGACGCTAGTGGTGTTCACAGACAGACGGACGCTCTGCCGTCAATTGTTTTTTGGTATCATGGACCCACAAAACAGGGATTCTCGATACACGTGTTAGAGGATTTTTGTATGAATTTAGCAACTGGTTTTATCCACTTTTTATTTATAAGCGACGGGCATTGAATTTTTTCTGCCAAAAATCGCCGGTTTTTTCGCGCACATTACATACGTTTCTCTATACCACATATATTATTCCGTATATACAGTGGATGGCCATTAAATTAGGAATTTTCTTTCAATTTTACAAATGTCCTCTTCTGAATTACTTAATGGATATACGAATGCTCGAAACTTTCATTATAAATTAGGATAGCATTCTTCCAATGCTGGAAACTATTTTTTTGCAATCTGTTGTCCTTTCAGTTACCAAATCGACTGGTAGTTCTCAAACACTGCGCAACTACCCGCTTCCAGCGAATTTCTACTTTTTAGTTGTTAAGGAGTTGTTTGATCTGACAAGTGGCGAGTTTCGTATATATCGGTTTATTTGTGTTTATGATGGTGAGGAGTGCTGTTGTAGCTCAGATTCGTCATTTTAGAGCGCAACAAATCGGTGGTTTTAAAGGTAAATGCGGTTAGGAGTCGTAGGCAAAAAAAGTGACATTTCTCCGCAAAAGAAGAGAGAGACTGAGGTTATTCTGAAACGTATTGAATTGAAAAACACTGAAATTGAAAAATTGACGAATGTTTCGTCTCAAAGTGCAGAAAGAATAAAGGGAAGACGTGATTTAGGGTAGAGTGGAAATTCCACAAATCGTCAAAACTGCAAATGACCTAGGAAATCTTCCAAAAAACAAGGCTTCATGGTAAAAGTGCTTTTGTTAAAAAACAGAAAAGCAACAAATAAGGAACTACAAATCATGATACGAGATCATGGATGTGAAATTAGTACACGCATATTACGTCGCCGAACCAACGCAATGGATTTCAGAACTTGTTCGCCAGTGAAACTCTCAAAGTTAACTACTGCTATGAAAAAGAAATGAATTGCTTGGGCGCGTCAACACAAACGATAGATAATGGATGACTGGTCCAAAGTAAGCATTCATTTTTTTATTTACTTTAGATTGTTATTTAATGAGTTAGATCGATGGTGTACAATTTCGAAAGTTGTAAATAACAAAATTACAAATTTATCTTTGTTGTCATTTTTGTAGGGGTGATTTTCTGACGAAACCACCATTGAAATTCTAGAAGATAGACTGAAGATAGTTTCGCTGAAGGCGACCTCTCGAGAAACTGCTCCCCGAATGTACGAAGGAAAAAAATAAAACATCCTACAGAAGTGATGAAATGGGGTATTATTTCGCAGAAAGGATTTGGTAGACTATACCTTGTGAATGGGATAATGAACAAAGAACATTATCCCAAAGTGTTAAAAATGTGTGCAGTTCCGCAATTAAAGAAGTGGATTCCACAAGGTGGTTATATTTTCCAACAGGATGGAACCCCATGCCACTCTGCAAAGGGTGTGAAAATTTATTTTCAACAAAATTAAATTAAGTTATTGGAATGGCCAGGAAATAGTCCTGATACAACCAAATTGAAGGTATTTGGAAGTCACTTAAAGAAAAAGTGAAGTAAAGCGCAGAACAAAATTTGAGCTCATAAAGAGAATAGAAGAAGAGTGATATCGAAACAAAGAACTGGAATTGACACGCAATTGAGGCTGTTTACACCAGGCCAAGGAGAATTCAAGCAATCATTAAAGTAAAAGGATGTGCTACAAAATACTAAGAAACCAATTTGATCTAAAATAATATTCTAAATTAAAGGGGAAAGTCATATACGTAATTTTGTAAACATAACTTCCTTTAAAAAGTAGATAAAATCATAGAATAAATGAAAATTTAAAAAAACCTAATTTAATAGCCACCCACTGTACGTACGTATTCAGGAAAGTAAAAATCCATTCTCCTTTTTGTGGTCGCGAATCTATCAATAACTTTGCAAATTCGCGCGCGCTTGCGCGCGCGCGTGTGTGTGTGTGTTTGTGTGTGTGTGTAACATCACCCGATACACGAGTATCCGGAAATTTGATATTCAAAATGGTGTGGACATGGTATCGATGTATTTTTGAATAACAAATATCAAACAAACAATTCACTCGTACGTTCTCGAACGCTTTATTGCAATAATGTTTACAGCTCAAGAAACAAAACAACTCTTCTGCCACACACAGTTCATGGGGCACAATGCCTACAGATCAGCCAGAGAAAAAATATTTGTCACGGCTCGCAAATTAGTAAACCTTAGAAGAAATTGAAATGAAGAACGAGACACTTTGAAAGATAAAGAAGATATGTTGTCAATCAAATAAACTGATATTCCCTAAACTATTCCAAATTATTCTACACTAGCGTACCCGTGCGAGAACTCTCGCATGCTATACCCCACCCTATTCCTTTTTTTTCCACTTCCATATTAAGCCTGTAATATATATTTTTCTTCAAGCTCCTCTCGTCGTCCGTCACTAGTTCTTTATGTCACCTTTTAATTGATAACAATATAATACAACCTTGTCAATACAAACTACTTATATTTAACTTTATTATCGAGCAAAAAAGTACACCCGTATAATTCAATCGTATAAAATATCAAGTAATTAGTAATATCACATACAGTTGCAGATTCTACAGGCTCGGAACAGGTGGAGTAGAATCGAGAAACGTCGAACCAGCAACAGTGTAATAGAATGGTCAAGAAGATATCCAGTAGATTCCGGTGTGGGGAATGTTTCTTTGAGGCCTTTACCTCAAAATTGTAGTTTTTAAGGCTCTAGAACGCTTCGTTTAGGAATTATTTATGGATATAGAATAAAAAGACTGACGTGCGTTGCGGGTTGCATTTTACATGAAATTTTTTTAAATGCGTTTTTTAAACAAAACCTTCATATTTTTAAAGTAGCAGTGCAGTTTGTCACGTGTACATGAATTTATGTTTCTTTAGAGACCTCATTTATAAAGACTGGTTGTGTGTGAGAACCGCGAACGCAAGGTACACTACTGAAATAATATAGGAAAAGATTAATCTTTGCAGAAGGTTTTGAAACCATTGTATCAACAAAAAAGAGAAAGATCCTGATAATTAGATTTTTTATCCAACGAAGGAACCACCTAGAAATCCACTGACGATCTCTCTGCCTTGACAGTGGAATGATTGTGTCGTCTGTGTACTTTTGTCGCCCAATTTTAGACTTCGGGGTGTGACCAGCCTCTCTTGCCTGCCACCTCCTCTCACCCTCATTTCAAGACGCAGAGTGAGGGGTGACCCTTTGCAGAAAAAAATCTCTATGTTGAGGCTGCAAATATGGTGGGGGATGGGTGTTAGGCAGCGGCGGCGGCGGCAAAGGCAGTAGCGAAGACTGATAGGCTGGCGGTGGGTCGCTCGGTTCGGCCTTGCGTCTATTCCCGCCCTGGTCAACCCGAGGGCAACCGCATAGTGGGGACGCCGGCGATCACTACCATGCTCACGAAGAGCGGTAAACAAGCGACAAACTCGGCGGCCGTACGCCGCCTTTATATACCGCCGGCCATACGCCGGGTCAGTCCATCCCTTCGGCCGCCGGGGTGGCATTGCCCTCGTTCGGATCGCTCACGGGGGTGCGTGGCGGTGGAGAGCGGTGAGCCTGCACATCTGGAAGCCATGTGGATGATCTTGGCTGTCCGGGTGACGCCGCGTCGAAGGCTGTGTTCCCCGACGTTTCTACCATGATATCGTGGTCTTCCTCAGGGCTGGATTGCTGAGGAAGACCACGATATGGTGGCCGAAACGTCGGCAACACAGCCGTCGACGCGGCGTCACTCGGACAGCCAAGATCATCCACATGACTCCGGCCGCGGAAGCATATGACTTCATCTGGAAGCCATGCCTGCTCGGCCCGGGCGGAGTGAAATTGGAAGCGTTCACGGACTCAGGGCGGTGTCGCTTCACCACACCTGGTCTGGGCGAGGGCAAACGAGTTTCTCTCACCGATATATTCGTTTTTAGAGCAAACGCGTCGATGTGCCTTGTCGCCTGCAACATAAGCTGTTGGTTCTTAGAGAAAATAGCTTTCAACGCTACCAACTCCCTGAGTTTCAATATAATCTTCACGGCACGCGAGTACACTGCTTCTACACTGACGAGTCGACGGCTGGGAAATCACTGTTGTAGTTGTGAATTTTCAGACAATGATTCTGTCGCGTCTTAAACGGAAACAAGAACTTTCTCGGAATTGGTATAACTCGACTAAGCGAAGAATGAAGGATGCGATTGCGGCGCGTCGTGGAACTAACAGTGTAAACACGGGTCTGTGCAGTCAGTTTCGCTAACAAAAATCGCTAGGAGCGTGAAGCGGGTTCAGAGACTGGTACTACGGAATCACCATGGTCTTCTTCATAGAGGTTGTGAATCACCTGATAAAATATTTCAGAAATACATTATGTGAGATTTTCACTAACTGTTTTATTTTTGCCCCTTTAAGTTGATTTTTTACTTTTCACCGTTCTAGTACAAGAATGTAATAAAAAGTAATATTTGTATTGAATTTTTAATACTTATTCATTGAATTTAAACATTTTGTATTATTCATTCATCTTTTTTCCATAGGCTTTAGGCGGTTTATTAGGTATGCAAAAAAGTACCAAAACATTAACTTTACTGTCATAAGTATCTACAATATTCTTCATTATGGTGGTAGTTACTTCGTACATAAAAAATAATTTTATTTGGTATATATTATGAGAAATTACTTAAGTTAAAATAAACGATTTATATGAATATTAGTGCTAATTGAAAGAATTAGTTTCAAAGTTTTGAATTGTTTTGCAGAGAAAAGTATAGACTACTTTTATTTCTTTCAATATGAAGTGCAGACATGTCCAAATACAGTAAACATATTAATTGGGAAAATACTAATTTGCAACGAAAACAATCGCGCTTTTTTTCGCAATAGTTTGGCACGGTCCCATTTTAGTTTTGAATTGAGTATCCTTATATCTCCGTCTCTGTCGTTTCGGCTGTAAACACAGACGGTGGCGCGCTCCTGTAAACATCATTCTCAACTTGGTCGAGATACAAGAAAGAATTCCTTCGTGATAGAATGAAGCGTCCGAGAGTTGATGCCGTCTGTCAGGTATTATTGTAACCAGTTGAAACACTTGATACGTGTTTTCAAATCACTTGATACATCCAAAGATCATCCTGTGACAGGTGAATCCTTTCTCACTGGAGAGTCAACTTGCGTGTTTTTGTGAAAATAATCTCCAACGCGCGACGTTTAAAATGTATGTTCTGCGCTTTAATTGGCGCCAAAGATTGTTATAAATAATTGAATTCATCGAACGGCGCCAAATTTAAATCAATTTTTGCCACTCGTGCCAACATTCTGGAAACAGTACGTGGCGAGCGTGTGGCATATATAAATTTATAAAAAATATATAATAATAATAATAATAATATAAAATTTCATGAGAACACAAATATTTTAAGGGTTTACTAAACCACCGAAATTAGGTAAGAAGAATAACCTATTTTCTATTTTTCAAGCACTTAAGTGTAAATGTTCTTCGTGAGATAGACCGATGGGTAGTTTCAGCATCTTAAGAACTGTGTTCCCTCAGTTACGGTCTTGAAGCACGGTAACCTCATCGAAGCGACGCTAGAAAGTAGTTTCTATTTCTATTCCGGTTGATAGTGTGTTGTTTCAAGTCGCAGTTTCTATATTTAATTAAATTTCCGAACATTTATTTTCAATCCCAGCAATTGAAAGAAAACTATGCAGCGTTCGGCCACGTGAAAGAAAGGCTCTACAGTTTTGTTAGATAATCATCCTCACAAATAGTTCATAAACAATGAAATTCTTTTGATCAAAATCGAAAAATGCAAATATTTGATTCTTGTTTTTCACCTATCTACTAAAGTCTTACTTTCAGTGCGTCGCTGCTTACGTTTAAACTGTCGCCACTCGACAGCAAGGCTTCAAGAAGGTATCGTCCACCATTACGTACCATTACGTCAGGGTTGGAGCGGAAGTCATGGCAACTATTTTTTTAAATAAATGTTATCGGATCGCAAAATTTCATTTATATCTTAAAAGAAATGCTGCAGTAGGGTGTGTTTACATCAACAGATAGCTCTGCAAGTGTCTCAGCATAGACAGCAACTTGAAATCCGTTGTCCGTCTACCGCCGTGCGAGGTGAATGTAACACGTATCCAACAACCCTCTTACTCCAAGAGAGCCACTCACCATGAAAGGAATGCCAGAGAATGTCACTAGGAATTGATGGAAGGTCATGGAATAATGCCCTTCCATACCGGACAGCCGCGAGACGCGCAGGAGAGTTTCAGCAAAGATGCGCAACAACCAGTGATCAGCAACGCGCGTGACGACCTGTGAGTGTGCGGATCAAAGTGATGTGCGGTAATCGAGCACTTACCTAATCAGGCCTTTTGAGAGGGTATGTAATGCTTTTCGAATTTGTGAAGTGTTTTTTTAAAAATGCCATAGAATATGAAACGAGTACGGCCATTTCAAATACCTTAATAAATATTATAAATTCAATTTCTGTGTGCTGATAAATACCCAAGCACTTAGTTTATATCTTGTCCTTTCATGTGTACATTTGAAAATATCCACCTCTATTCATACTCTCACAAAAAAAGTTGCCAAGACTTCTGCCCCAACCCTCGTATTTGACATTAACGAATTGTGATATGAAAAGAGTTTTTGATATTCTAGGTATGTTAAGGACTATTTTACTGCATATACATTACAATATTCCATCATTGCAGTATTCATGTAGGCATTTTTGTTAAAATATTGAATTTTTTGTAGTGTTATATAAGAGTATTTTATTTGTTGATCTTAAGCAGTGTCCGTGCGTTTTTAAAGAAAACCAGTTTGTCTAATTTTGTTCAGTAGCATTTTTGCTGATACAGATCACTGGTCGTGCTGCAGGTCACTTAATATTTTCTTGCATAAAAACAAACATTTAGAAGGGCTTAAAATTCGTAAATAGATCTAAAATTAATAATTTTAATTAACATTTTAGCGTGTAAAATGAATACATGTTAATTTGGGAAATATGTTTTTAAAAAGAATATACCAAGACAACATTTTATCACCCTTCATTTCTCATTTTCGGAATTCAGTTTTCGTGACACGTCTTATTATTGTCCATTGACTGAATTATTTAGAAGAACACACGAGATCTTGCATAATTTGCTATTACATTAATTGAGAGCAGAAAAATCCACATCAATGTCGAACTTTTGTTTTTGTAAACAAACTGGTAACTATTTAACTGAGTCAAAAAATAAAATCTCGCGAACAAAATGGTGGTGAGTACCCTAAATAGGATGAATTTTTATTATTTCATGTGACCATCGTGATTACGAAATACCTGAAAATCACATGTATCTGAAGTTACAATACGGTGATAAAACTGTGCCCAGTGCAATATAAACCGATAAATTTTTAATGCAAACTTAAATAATTCTCATGAATAGCTGAAAAATTGCTATCATGTGAAAGATACAAATGAATGATTCAAAGTAAACACGGTTTTAGGAACGATTTCTCTCGTGAAAGCCAAATTACGTCGCTGTTTGAGAGGCCCGCAGATGGGATTTTCCTCATTAGGACAGACGTAATGCGGCAGTAATAGTCTTCGCCAAATCGATTCATGTTATCCCACACGATCGGTTCGCACAGAAATTAATGTGTTCACATATTTGACACCAGAGTGATGACGCGGAATAATGAAGTTTGAAAGAGGTAGCAGAAAGTCCATATTGCAGAGCTCTATCCATCAATAACAAACGTCATGTCGAACATCTCACAAAGAACTATGATTGGAGCTCTCCTAATTTTAGCATTCATGGATTTCCAACTACCAATGACCTTAACGTCCATTTACAGCTAATTTCTGATGGTTGCAAAACATACTGTGTTACGTATCATCAAATCAAAGCAAAATATTTTCATAACTATCGTTAAAACATCCCGTATTTTGTCGCGCGTATTTTCACGCAAAATTATGCGAAATGTACTACAGTCTTCGAAAAATTGTACATGACCTTATTTCAAAATCTATCTTTGAGGAACATATTTTATTGAGTGAAAGAAACTATATTTAGACACCAAGAAGACAGTAAGAAGTCATCAAAAATATTTTGAATTTTTGCAATCTTCAAAAAATTAGAGTATTTAACTAAGATAAACATACTTTCGAACGTCCTTCTCACTATCCAACAACGAAATTTAATTATGTTATATTAATTATCGAGCATTTTTTTTTGAAAATTTGGAAAATGTCTCAGGGGCTTCATGTAAAGTACTCTCCAAAATTAAAATGACGCTTTCAAATTCAAAGGGCCGCAACATCAGTCAGATTCATAGGGGAAATTCAATTTGGAAGAAAATCTGCCGAACAGTTTAGCCGCTACCGTTGTTCAAAGACGGACGAATAGACGGGCAGACAGGCGTTTTGCCATCATTCGGTTTTTCGGTATCAAGGACCTGCAAAGCATGAACTCTGGCTATACCACAGGTTAGAGGATTTTTTTAAAATTTTGATAACTGGGTTTACTAACCTTTTCATTACCGGGGCCCTGCAATAAGAGTTTTTTTGCAGAAAATTCACGGTTTTTTTTCGCGCAGCATTACACATATTTCTCTCTACTGCGTCAGCGGTGGCGAGAAAGTGAAAGTAACGCTTCTCTTCCGAGAGAGTATCCAATGCGAGTTTGCTTATATAATAAAGCATTGAATTGGAACAGGATCATCACGTAACATTTGCTACAGGAAACGTATTGGGAGTCCGTGAGACTGGCACAAAACTAAAGATCGCTTACCAATTTATCATGTAATATATTATGGAAATATTATGGACCATAATATGATATATATGGACCATATTATAAATACCATATTACGGAAAGTATATCAGGACTGTAATCACAAATTTGAAGGGAGTATAACGAAGACCAATACAAGAATTGCCTTTTAGAACATGGCATTGCATTTTGCCTTAGAACATGGGGCGGTGACGCTTTCTTTCTACGCAATTTGAGCACGAAATTTGAGGAAGGGAATTCAAATCGGGTGTATTTGGTAGCGTTGTTGGTGGCAAAATACATGAACTTATGAAATACATGAAACGAAGTTAAAAAAATAAAAAAAGATTAATAATTACAAAAATGAGACAACTTACACCCTTGTTATATTTGTTTACAAAATTCATATTAGTGTTGCATGTATAGTATAGAAGTATAAAAGCAAAAGTAAAAGCAAAACAAAGTATAGAAGCACTTAAATTACTACACTTGTGAAATTATTCCAGTACATTCTGTAGCAGTCGAATATTGTCTAATTTCTTGTGTTATATCACTTTTTAAACAAGTGTAAGAAGTATGTAATCTGATAGTGTTTATACTTTTAATTTTCTTAAAGGTTTTGTTTTTAGCTAGTAAGTTTTAACAATACTTAAGGTATTCTTCTTTATTTTGTAATTTGTTAGGGTAATCAATTGATTTAATTTGTTAATTGTTTATTGTGTTATTTCGTTACGGCGATTTGTGAATAAATGACGCTTTTTCTTGGAAATAACTGTTTTTCTTAGACCACAGTTTTTAGGACTCTAAGAATTCTGTATAACGTCACTTGTGTACTTGTATTACATGTTAGGATCACCAATCTCAATTTTCAATGTAACTGTTTTCTCATTTGCTGATCCCGAATGTGAATTACAAAGAGCAAACGCCTATACCTAATTATCTTACTTGAGAAAACTAATTTTAAGTTAAAGAAACAGTTTCAACAATATCAAAGGGACCTCAAACACTTGTAAAAACCAGAAATTCAAATTATATATTCTTTTATCATCCATACGTAGTTTATTATTGTGCCATTGGAAATCGTTCACCCCCATCAAAGAGAAATTATTGGAAAGGAATTTAACTTTAACTTATTCATCGTATACCTCTGCATTCTAAGGTGGGACGGAGCGGGGCGAGACGGGGTGCAACGAAACTAGATGTGGCGGAACGGGGCGGAACGGGGCGGAACGGGGCGGAACGGGGCGGAACGGGGCGGAACGGGGCGGAACGGGGCGGAACGGGGCGGAACGGGGCGGAACGGGGCGGGGCGGGAGGGGCGGGGCGGGAGGGGCGGGACGGGGTGGGACGGGACGGAACGGGGCAGGACGGTACGGGGCGGGACGGGGCGGGACGGGGCGGGACGGGGCGGGAAGGGGCGGGAAGGGGCGGGAAGGGGCGGGACGGGGCGGGGCGGAGCGGGGCGGAACGGGGCGGAACGGGGCGGAACGGGGAGGAACGGGGCGGAACGGGGAGGAACGGGGCGGAACGAGACGGGGCGGGGCGGGGCAGGACGGGACGGGACGGGACGGGACGGGACGGGACGGGACGGGACGGGGCGGGGCGGGGCGGGGCGGGGCGGGGCGGGGCGGGACGGGACGGGACGGAACGGGACGGAACGGGGCGGTACGGGGCGCGACGGGACGGGACGGGACGGGACGGGGCGGGGCGGGGCGGGACGGGGCGGGGCGGGACGAGACGGGGAAGGCCGGGACGAGACGGGGAAGGCCGGGACGAGGCGGGACGAGACTAGATGGGGAAGGCCGGGACGGGGCGGCGCGGGACAGTGCGGGACGGGTTGGATTGGACAAAGCGAGACGGAATGAGGTGGGATGGAACGGGTCGCGGGTCAATGGGACGGGGCACAGCGTGGAAGCAGAGCGGATTCTCTCCATCTCGAAAACTTTCCATGTTTGCGCTAACTGACTAAGCTGTCAGTTGTCAGTGATATAGAGGCAAGCGCATTAATAAGTGTTGCAAGTTAAAAACGGGTACCAGGACATGACGCTTTCACAAATTAAGAGATATACGGATTGGATGTCAGAAAAATTTTTGTCTAAATACACTCGTGAATGTGTCTTGAAATATCCAGCTCGTTTCGTAAACTCAATATTACCATACTTTTTGCCCAAGAATGATATTATACCGCAACACACGAAATTCAACTTATTGAAACCCCCGTTCACACACACACACACACAAACTTCCTAAGAAAAAAGAAGTAAAAGTGAAGTTCTCTTATTTACAGTCATTCTTTTTTAATCTGCTTACAGTCGTCAGGATCAGTGGATAATATGCGATACAAAATTAATCAAGGTCTAGAAAATCGCACTTGATTTATTTAGTCGTGGAGAGGGCAAATCGATCTGAATCAGACGGAAGGTGAAACACGAAGTGGCAATCAAGTGGGGTTGTTATCCTAGTGGCTGCATTCTACGAAGTGGCTCTCCTACTGCATGGAGCGATACGAAGCACCCTGGTGACTTCTGCACCTTACATTTGTTTTCAACTCGCCGTTACTCGCGGTAATTGATCTTGCAACTGAAAAACCCAGCCATGTTTGCTTCACTATCTGTACCCTCACATTACAGATGAAACCACGGATACTTGCGATACAACAATTGCAATGCGCGTCTCAAAACAAGGCAAGGTCAACTATTGTAATTGGTCCTGAAAATGATGTAATTAACAAATGGCACCAGATAAGCGTTTGGTGAATCTGAAGTTTATGTTGCCCGTTCCTTTGGCACGAAAAAATTTCATTCACCAGGAAGGATTCGGTTCTCAACAACGTGAACAGATGAAAGTGTGATGCAAGTCAAACATCGTTAACGCCATACATTTGAACATTTATTTTACACAAAGACGCATATATTTTACTATTATTAAATACTATCCTACTTAGTACTATCACATTAGTACTTTAATAGTGATCTACTGGAGACTGCCGTCTCCCTCTACCACTGATCACAACATTTCACAAACAAAATACAAGTGGAATTATTGATAAATCATTTTAGTGTTTATTTGTATTTTATTCATTCAAATAATCAATGAACTGATTATTTTAGCTCACCTTGTTTATGCTAGAAATTCATTTTATATCCAATGTAATTTTACAACCAATGCATTTTGACACCAAGTAGTGCGCGGCATGCTAGGGCACGTCAGTTCCCCAGGGATCCAAAGGATTGCGTTCATAAGGGCCTTCCGGCTCTCGCTCTCGCGTCCTGGTTCACGCCTCTGCTCTCCCTGCGGCGCTAGCGCTGTTTTATAAACCTTCCTCTTTTCAGAGAATTCCTTTTCAAGGGAATTAGTACTATCCTAATCTGCACTTTTATTATCATACTACCTGAATAAACCCCGCGTTGCCGGGAACAGAAAGAGGAATTCCATCTATTCCTGCCCTATGGCAGAGCCTACTTCTATCTATTCTACTGTATATTCCCTCCGCCCTATCCCGCCTCTCTCTGCCTTGTTCCAATATTTAATGTCTTCCGTACACATTAAAACACTTCCCACTAAAAAGTATTTAAATTTTAGTCCTATTGGGGTTCCCGCCCCCAAACTCCTTTTTCTTTATAACTGAAAATAATACAAATATAAACTAAAAAATAAAATGCCTGTATTTACGTATATTCTGTTTGTGAAATTTTATATACTAGCGTACCTGTGCGAGAATTCTCGCATGTTAGACCCCACACTCATCCCTATCCTTCTCTTTCCATTCTTAGAGGGAAAGTAGTTAACGAAACGTGTTTATTTGTTGAATTTTCTTGGAACTATTCACAACACTTCCTTAAAGACATCATTTGAAGTAATTATTCAATTTTCTTTGTCAGTTAGTTTTTAGCTTTTCGTGATAGTCACAAAAATATTAGCTTTTTAATTTTGAGAAAGCTATGTGTCTGAACCCGCTGACTTGAAAATTTCATCGATTGATTATGTTGTATACTACAAAGAGAAAACTCACAACTTTGCTTTATACAACCATTTATTATTCCCAATACCAAAATCTCATTCAGAATACAAATAGTCTCGTTTGCCGACAGGCGTAGAAGTTAATCGTATACTCTAGGGCCGGCTTCTTCCGGCGGCGATGATTCCCGTACTGATTTCCACTTGTACTGACTCGTACTGACTGTTACTCGTGCGGACTCTTGCACGTACGGATTCTTGCTAGCGCTGGCTCGCGCTGACTCTTGCTTGCGCCGACTCTTGCTGGCGCTGACTCTTGCTCGTGTCGACTCTTGCTGGCGCCGACTCCAACTCCAATTGTTGCTCCGGCTCGTACCCTGGCTCGAACTGTGGCTCGTACTCGAACTGCGGCTCGTACTCGAACTTGAACTCGAACTGCCGTGATGGTGCGGCGCCCCGCTTATATAGCGCCGCTGGGTAGGGGGAGTGCCACTGGCCCCTCCGTTGCCCCCACCGGGGTAGCCCCGCCATTGGCCGTGTGCGGTCGGGCGAAGCACGGCTGCTTGTCGCTGGCGGCAAGCGGCGTTGCTCCCAGCGACCCTCGTGGTGACGCGACGATCTATCGGCGCGGCGGGCAGCGCCCGAAGTTCGTGGCATCGGCCACAGATGCCACAGATTACGGAAATATTGGTACAGGTAAAACACAAACACAGTCATCACTCTTCATTATACATCCACGTCACTCCACAATTAAGTATACAGCACTTACAGACCACGGCAAAACGTTAATTGAATAGTTTCACTACACGCATAAGAAACAATCTTCATAGGTATCAAGCAACTAAAACAGTACTTCCAGTTGTTGCTGGAGAGCAAATCTTGAATTAATGATTGTGCTGTCTGACGAGGTTCATTTGCATAAACCACGGTGTATACAGAAAACGTAAATATAAGATTGCCTTCTAAGCCTTCTAAGCGTGTTGTCACAAAAATGGTTATTACTCGTTCACTTTACATTTGCAGACGGCAGAATTAGGAACTAATGTTGTTTTGAAAGTGAAGGCCCGAACACACAACCGACAATACACGAATTGTCCCGATGCCAATCAGCATCTGACCAATAAGCTATCTCCGAAGGCAGCACAAGCGCTGTGGATACAGCTGACGAATTACGCCTTTCTGACAGTGAGCTGAGTCGCGCCCTTAAATGATTAAGGTAATATTCAATAAAATAGATCACACCACACGCTATTCACGTACAAAATTTTTTCTTCTTCTTTGCACTTATCTACTGCTTAATGGTTATGTTGTTGCCCCGCCGGGGTTCTGTGTGCTGCTCACCGCCATCTATATCATATTAAACGGCCAGTACCTACTGCAGACGCGCGTTTCTCTTTCAGTCAGCGGTGACCTCAAGTAAACAGATCGCAGCGCTCCGTCTGCAAATGTAAAGTGAACGAGTAATACCAGCATCAAGGGCTGAAATATTGAGGTGGCCTTGATAGTACGGATGCGCAGAACCGAAAATTTAATTGAATGTCGAAGAATATCTCATCTTGCAGATTATGGTGTGAGAAACGTTTCTTTGAGGCCTCAAAATTTTAGTTTTTAAGGCCCTAAAACGCTTTGTTTAGGAGTTATTTGAGGAAAACTTTGGCAAGTGTTGCGGGTTGCATTTGACTTGAATATTTAGAAGCGCATTTTCAAACAAATCCTTCATATTTTTAAAGTCAAAGTGCAATTCGCCAGGTCTCCGTGAAATTATATTTCTTTAGAAATCTCAATTATAAATATTGGTTGCGTGTGAGAGCCGGAACGAAAAGGTATACTACTGAAATAATACAGGAGACGATTATACCAACACTTTCTATCAATTGCCACATTATAAAACTTACTCTTTTTCATTTTTTCTTCTCGCGTATTTATAAAGAAAAATTTGAAATTGATCTTGCCGCATCAATCGACGTTTAGAAATAAAAGAAATAATTTTTATTGAATTCCACTACCTGTTTTAGGATTCCGCCCACACCTACACGCCCACTTAATGCACCCACGCCTACACGCAATTAAAATCAATATTCATATTACTTTTAAAAATAAAGCGGAAAAACTCAGATTTTTTCGGGTTAGACAACTGACTGTGAAAAATAAACATACAGTTCTCTAAATACGCAATTCCGTACATTGATAAAATCAGTAGTAGATCTCGGACATCATCTTTTGGTGGCGCGCTGCTTAACTATTGACATTGATGCACTCTTGAATCTATAATGTAACGCTATGCTAAAAATGTCCAGAAAAGTATTTATTTTGTAAATATATTAAAGTTTATTGTTATGAATCATAGCCTATAGTACTCCAGACCTTTAAAGGAAGCTAGCACAAAAATTTCATCAGTATTGGTTCAGTAGGTTCAGAGATTATCGCGCTGTAAGTCAAGGCACGTCTGTCTTTATATATTAGTATAGATATAGATTTAATTACAAGAAATTACTAAACAGAAATAAACTAATGGTGCTACCCAATGGCACAAACTTTCTTGTAGTAAAATTTTCTAATTTCGTTGGTGTAGGCTAGCTTTAGAGTCTTGCCCACATCATCTTGGGGGCTGCTATCTACCGTCGGCCTAAATACATTTTTTTGAAATTTTCTCACTTTTTCGGTTTCCTAAGAATAAAATCCAAATGTTACTTTTAAAATGTTAAAGAAGAGTAAAACCTCGTCCCATACGGAAATTTTTGTTGAAAACTTTGAAGCAGTTTTTAAGAGAAAAACGTTTATGTATTAGTGTAAAAGCGAAATTCGAAGTTCTTTGTCACAGGAATATTTTGTGTTTCGAAAAACTTCATTTGAAGTTATTTGAAGAATTTTAATCACAAATGCAATAATGTATACAAATTTCAGGATATGGTCATATTAACGGCGTGAAATATATTTAAAAACATTACATTTGTGTATTTTTTGAAAAATCAAAAGAATACAGCAACATTAATTCCATGTCATCTTAAACAGTGTAATATGCACTACACGTACTAAAAGTTAGAAGAAAATATTTGGAGTCGGTTTTTGAGAAAATGGCGTTTCTGCGTTTTTGAAAATACAAAATTTTGAGATCGATTTCACAGAAGACTATTGAGTTTTCAAGAAACTTATTAGACATGATTTAAACATGTACTCTTAAATGCAGAAATGTGAAGAAATCACCGCTAATGTAAATATTGACGACGAGAGGGGCTATTCCAAAAAATTACATTTTTGTAATTTTTGCAAAAGTAAAAGAATAGAGCAAAATGGAGTTTATGTCATCTTATAGTGTACACTTTGCACTATCCCTTCCAAAAGTTTGAAGAAAAAATTTGGAGAAATTTTCGAGAAAAATCTTGTTTTTGTTATTTTTAAATATAGCACACATTTCACGCAATGTTTCGCGAAAACTGAACATGAATGTTCATAAAAGTTCAAAAAAATGTACATGACCCTAATGAAAGAACTATTGATGGACAAAAAAATTTCATTTGAAGGGAATATCTTAATTTTCAATTTGTAGTTGTAGGAAGACGGCGGAAAAAATTCAAACTCTTGCAATTTTCGAAAATTGAGAGTTAACCGTAAAAATCAGACCTACGTCACTTATCCCTATATAGTATTTGAGTAAACACTTGTGTGTGCGTGCGGATTTGCCGTTCAGTCTCGCGCGGTTAGACTACTTCTCGTGCACCAATTGAGACATACGAGGTGTCATTCGTCGCGTCTCGGTCTCCTGATGGGGAACCTATAATTTGTTTTCAGATTCGCTCGTACAATTCTAAGAAATTTCTCTAATTAGATGTAGTAAGCGCAGTAAATGCGGAGCGGCTATTATGTTTGTCGCCAAATTACACAAAAAATACTCATCATTTCGGAAAATTCAACTTGTCCATTTTTTAAAGCGGTGTTTCTGATGAACATTAAGGAAGAAATAGTATCTTCAGAATTGTAATTGTAGGAAGACTAAAAAATTATATATTTTTTTAAATTTTCGAAAAATCAGCTATTTCAACGGACATGAGACCTGCACCATTCACTTAAGCGTCGTTTACGCTATCTAATCTCCAAACTTAATAAAAAAAATTGGGTAGTTTAAGAAAAATGCTTTAAAGGAAATAAAAATTGTCTTCTCTTGACACAAAATTTCGCACAAGATACTAATCGTTTTGAAAAAGTTTTAGATCTGATTTTCGAGAACTTATTTCATTAAGAAAAAATGTTTATCTTTATAATTGTACTTTTATGAAGGCGCTGAAAAAGTTTTGATTTTTTTCAGTTCTCCAAATATTAAGTATTCAACGAACATGAGACCTGCACCATTCTCTTAAACGTCCTTCTCACTATCCGACAAAATTTAATCAAATCGATGGAGCCGTTTTTTGAGAAAAAGTGTTTAAATAAAATTAAAATTAACCCCATATTTCACGCAAAATTGTTCGAAAAATACTGAAATTTTCGCAAAATTGAGCAAAACCTTATTTCAAAATCTATCTTTAAGGAAGACATTTTGTTAAGGGTAAAAATCTATATCTTCATAATTGTGTTTATAGGATGACGCCGAAAAAGTTTTGCAATTTTCGAAAAATCAAATTTTTAACGAAAATCAAATTTTTAACGAAAATCAAATCTGAACCTATGTCTTAAACGTCTTTCACACTATCCAACAACAAAATTTAATCGAAAAGGATGGAGCCATTTTTTGAAAATTTTGAATATGTCTCAGGGATTTCATGTAAAGTATCCTCCAAAACTAAAATATCGGTTTCAAATTTAAGGGGCCACGACATCAGAAAGATCGACCGGGGGATATCTATTTTTGAGAAAATCAGATGAACGGTTTACCTAGCGTTGTTCACAGACGGACGGACACACGTTTTGCCGTCAATTTTTCGTTATCAAGGACCCACAAAACAAGAATTCTCGCTACACCACGTGTTGGAGGATTGTTTCTAAATTTCGCAACTGTATTTTCCTACTTTTTCAATACCACGGCCCTGAAAGGAAAATTTGTTTGCCGAAAATCAGCCGTTTTTTCGTGCAGCATTACGTATCTTTTTCTGTACTGTGTAAACGGTAGCGAGAAATTAAAAATCAGATCTACGTCACCTTTACAAGTGTATTTCACTCTATTCTTACAAGAAATTTAAAGAAACAAAGTTAGGGCCAGTTTTGAGAAAATGTTTCAAGGGCTTCAAGTATAGTACCCCGAAAGATTAAAGAATGTTACTTAAAATCGCAAAACTTCCAGAATCCAGATGGACAGAAGTTTATTCAGTTTGGAAAAAAAATCAACGCATAGTTTAGGCGCTAGAGTTGTTCACAAGACGACGAAGGGACGGACGGACGTTGTGAAAATAACACTTTTTCTGTACCAGATGACACCAAAACATGTATTTCCGTTGAAATCTCGGAATCGATGTTCTGCAGCATTACATAACTACTTCTATTCTACGCATATTACTCCGTATATACGTATGAATATGAGAAATAAAAACTACAGATTGAACTACAGAAACAACACAATTGGTGCTACAGAATGACACAGACTTTCTCGAATTAGTTTTCTATTTCCTTGGGTCTTTGCTAGTTATTCGGAATTATCACAAAATCATTCCTGCCAGATACCATCTATCACCGTCAAAAGTACATTTTTTGGTCCTTTTCATAATTTTTCGCTTTCCTATTTCCTACGGAAACATTCATTTTAGAATATTAAAGAACACAAAAACCTAGTCATAAATGGCAATTTTCTTTTAAAAATTATGTGCCGTTTAAGAGAAAATGGCATTTTAGCGCTACTAAAAATGCGAAATTTGAAGCTCATTTTCACAGAAACTGTTTGAGTTTTCAAAATACATTACTTGAAGTTATTTGAAGCATGTACACTTACAAATATAAAAATGTTTACAAATTGCTGGTAATGTGCATATTAAAGATGTGAGAGATCTGTCAAAAAAATTAAAATTATGTAATTTTTGAAAAACAAAAAAAACTCAAAATAAACTTTACGTTATACTAAAGAGTGTAATAAGCACTATCCGTTACAAAAGTTTGAAGAAAAAATTTGCAGCCATATGTGAGAAAATGGCGTTTCAGCATTTCTGAAAATGCGAAATTTTGAGCTCCTTTTCACAGAAAACGGTTGTGTTTTCGATAAACTTTACTTGACATTATTTAAAGGACATGTACTTGTAAATATAATAATGTGAAAAAATCGCCGCTAATGTAAATATTATCGACGTGAAAAACATGTGAAAAAATTTACATTTTTGTAATTTTTGAAAAAAAACAACCTATAGAGCAATATGGTTTTATGTCATCTGATAGAGTACATTTACCACTATCCCTACCAAAAGATTCAAGAAAAAATTTTGTTGCCGTTTTTGAGAAAATCTTGTTTTTGTAATTTTTTAAAATTGCACTTATTGCACGAAAACTACCAAAATTTTGAAAAACATTTACATGACCTTTATGAAAGAACTCAACATGCAGAACAAATTTTATTTGAAGAAAAAAATCTCTATCTTTAATTTTGTAGCTGGAGAAAGACGCCGAAAACAATTCAAACTGTCACAATTTCAAAAATTCAGAGTTATCCGAGAAAATCGGACCTATACCATGTTAATAAGTGTATTTTATTCGAATCATACAAGAAATTTAAAGAAAAAATTTGGAGCCGCTTTTGAGAGAATTTTGAAAATCCTCGGGGGCTTCATATAAAGTATCCCCAAATTTTGAAGAATCTTTTCAAAATCTCAAAGCTTCGACTAGAACCAGATCGACCGGGGAATATCCATTTTGAAAGAAGTCGTACGTATGGTTTAGGCCCTAGCAGTGTTCACAGAGAGACAGACGGACGGACGGACAGACGGACGTTTTCCTTTCAATTGGGTTTTCGGTACCAAGGACGTAGAAACCAGGGTTTCTGGCTACACCACGTGTTAGGGGACTTTTTTTTCTTAATTTAGCAACTGGTTTTATCCACTTTTTGCTTTCCCGTATACGTACGTATACACGGAGTGATATACGTAGTATAAGGAAAGTTGTGTAATGCTGCGCGAAAAAATGGCCAATTTTCGGCGGAAAAAAATTTATTGCCGGGCCGTGAAAACGAATAAGTGGATAAAACCAGTTCCGAAATTAAGAAAAAAATTCCTCTAAATTGGGGTGTAGCCAGAAACCCTGTTTTCTAGGTCTTTGATACCGAAAAACCAATTGATAGCAAAACGTCCGTCTGTCCGTCTGTGAACACTGCTAGCGCCTAAACTATACGTACGATTCCTTCTAAAATGGATATTCCCTGGTCGATCTGATTCGAGTCGAAGCTTTGAGATTTTGAAATAGATCTGCAAAATTTGGGGATACTTTATACGAATCCCCCCGAGAATTTTCGGAATTTTCTCAAAAACGGCTCCAAATTTTTAAAAAATTTCTTATATGAATAGAATAAAATACACTTATGAAAATGGCACAGGTCCAATTTTCACGGATAACTCTAAATTTTCGAAAATTGTGAAAGTGTGCATTTTTTTCGGCGTCTTTCTCCAGCTACAAAATTGAAGATAGAGATTTTTTCTTGAAACAAAATTTGTTCGGAATATTGAGTTCTTTCATAAAGGTCATATAAATGTTTCTCAAAATTTTAGTAGTTTTCGTGCAATATTGCGTGCAATAAGTGCAATTTTAAAAAATTACAAAAACAAGATTTTCTCAAAAACGGCTCTAATTTTTTTCTTTAAACTTTTGGTAGGGATAGTGGTAAATTTACTCTATCAGATGTCATAAAAGCCATATTGGTCTATCGGTTGGTTTTTTCAAAAATTACAAAAATGTATTTTTTTTGTCTCTCACGTCGTTAATATTTATCGACGTTATCGACGATTTTTTCACATTATTGTATTTACGAGTATATATGCTTTAAATAATGTCAAGTACAGTTTTATGAAAACACTACCGTTTTCTGTGAAAAGTAGCTCAAATTTCGGCATTTTCAGAGATGCTCAAACGCCATTTTATCATATATGGCTGCAAACTTTTTCCTTGAACCTTTTGTAACCGATAGTTCTAATTACTCTCTTTAAGATGACGTAAAGTTTATTTTGATTTATTTTTTTGTTTTTTCAAAAATAATATAAATATAAATTTTTGAAAGATCTCTCACATCTTTAATATGCACATCATCCGCAATTTGTAAAGATTATTATATTTGTGAGTGTAAGCGCTTCAAATAACTTCAAATAAACTATTTTGAAAACTCAACTTTTTTCTGTGAAAATGAGATTCAAATTTTTCATTTTTAGTAGTGCTAAAACGCCATTTTCTCTTAAACGGCATATAATTTTAAAAGAAAATTGCCATTTAGGGCTAGGTTTTTCTGTTCTTTAATATTCTAAAATTAATGTTTCCGTTCTACCAATAGGAAACCGAAAAATTAAGAAAATGAGAAAATGTACTTTTGGCGGTGATAGATGGTAGTTGGCATGAAAGGGTAAGTGACAATTCCGAATATCTAGGGAAGATCCAAGAAAATAGAAAACTTATACGGTAAGGTCTGTGCCATTCTGTACCACCACTAGTTCTTATTCTCATCGTATTTTTATTTCAGGGAATTTTGTATTCTATCGTGTGGGCTTGAAAATACACCACTCCCCGAGGTCACGGATAACATAACTTTTATATAGGAGAAATATTTGTTGTAAACACTAATTCCATCTCAAAACATTTGTTCAAAATTTCTGCCCGGTTGCGCTATTTATTCTACGCCTCTCTTTGCGATACTGTGCCATCCCACGTCAAACCGGACAAGAATTAACAGGATTTTTTAATGTATGATTTTTTATTGAATCATGACATAAAAAAGAGACATGTTTTTTTATTAACCTAAATATCCAGTATTTGTATAGTTACGCCCACACTCCATTTCGGAATTTTTGTGTTCTTCACAAAATATGATTAATTTATTCTTCGAATGTACTTAAATTCGAGGTTTGTTTTATTTAATACTTTGAAATGTTGATTTTGTTCCTGTGAAAATTACTTTTTCAAAAACTAAATATTTAATTTAAAAAATTCTAGTCATTTTTAATAAATGAAAATATCTGTACGAATTCTATTAGATAAAAAGTGAACAAGAAAAATAGGCCTATTTTTTTTAAATTTTATATAAAACACAATAAGAAAAAAGTGGGCACAGCACTCATAGTGTTTTAAAAAAATCTACTGTAAGAATGCGGCGCGCTTCCGGCTAACGAATTGCCTTCGGTCAGTCTTGGATCCAAGTGCTGAAGAACAATAAAAAGAATGGCCGTTTACTTGATTTGGATTTCAAGAAATATTAGTTTCTCATATTCACTCTGTTTCCAGAAGGGATGGGTGACAACGAAATGAATTCTAGTAATGCTTTTCAACGTGCCAGAGAAACAAATTTGACTGCAGTGTCTCCTAGGGATGGAGTGCCCACCTGACCTTGCTCGTAAAATACAAGAGACCACCTGTCCAGGGACATAAGTAGAATTATCTGAAAATCAGTCTATCAAGAAAACTCATCCTATCAAGAGAAGAGTGTTTGAATTTGTTCTGAGAATCGTTGTACACTGTCCAACATGATAGTCACCGTATGAGATACGACAGATGTTTCAATGCATTTAGTCCTTCTAATCACAATTTTAAGAACAGAAATTCTTTGTGACGCGTAACCCATGACTTACTAGTGAAGCTTGATTTAGTTGGTTCATTAGATTTCCAAATTTGTGACGTGTCGGAAAAAGTGAACTGTTTCCAAAAAGTCTTTCTGTTAGCGAAGAGTGAGTCGAGATCAGTGTCTGCCGTGGCAATAATGAAAGTAGCGGAACGTCCTGTGAATATAGTGAAAACAGCGGAAATCAAGAAAATGACAATTTAAGCTCTTTAGATAGTTCATCAAGTGTCTGCGAAATGAATGTACAGGAGATAAAGAAGAGTTTAATTGCATTAGGAGAAACACCCGTCAAGAAAAAAATTGAACAAAAACGATATCCTAATAAGAAATTTCAGAAAGTACAAAGTTCTGTCGCAGTTAAATACTTGTCATTGAAGATATTTCAACGTTCATTGAAAAATCAGACAAAAATATTATAAAGAATTTGATAGAGTCCTTTAACTCAACAGATAATAAGAAGTTGAAAATTCAAATTCTGCCAATTTTTTAAATATGGACATACAATAAAATTAAACGACATTTAGCAGCAATCGACAAGATGCAGCAATGACAAAAGTTGTTGAAGAAAATTGAATTTTGTTAAGAACTAAAAGTAAACACGGTAACGCATTAGAACTGTGCATTGTGACGAAAATTAGGGATTTCTAAGCTAAGCAAGTATATTTCGTGTAAGTTGTGAAGATCAAAAAATTTCACAATGTTAGTCAAAACAAGTCAACACTCAAGAATCCGTCATTGAATAACCAAATATAATTATGAAGTTGCACCATCTCAAGAAGATCCTAAATTACTACTTCGTTCGAAGGAAATGCCGGCCAGTAACGCAAGAAACGCAATGTTGCAGCAATCTACTGTGCACTGGTTCATACAAAATCCGTATTTTCTTCAAGTTACTGAGATCCCATTTTCATTTTTTCTGGAATTCTCAATCATAATGTAGTTTATAAATTTTTTGGGTCATTAAGTGTCCAAAAATATTCAATTTTCAAAATTATTTTTTTAAATTTGAAAATTCAAGAAAAAAATATTTTGCAAAATTTAAAAAATGTAAACATGTTTTTAAGTTTCTAATTAAATTTTAATGGAGTTTGTATAATTAGTGTATTCATGAACTTTGAAGCGAAGAATGATGCGCGTCATTTTTAACAAAATTCATCATGCGGTATTTATGAAAATAAACTTAGAAAACAAATACATAAGTTAACTTACTTTATCCTTATAATAAATAAAAAAAGAAAATTATTAAAAATATGAAGGTCAAATTTTGGTATTTTTTGAGAGATTTTACGTGGAATGACTCTACTATCAGGCAAATAACAAACAAGAACGTACATGAAATAAGAATAACAATTCTAATCATACAATCATATCCATTCATACGTCGTATGTAATCTATGATTGAAAGCTAATAACCATTGCATTTTAATTACTTTTATATCAAAACTTTAGGCAGAACTTAGGCCTTGTACATTATCATTCAGTCTCTCTTGAAATTTTCACTTTTCTTTCGCTGGTTTCTCTCACTGCCCTCTCGATCGAAGAATATCCCAGGTCCACCAAATCCATTTGTCGAAAGGCTCCTGCGTGGTCCATCTTCTTCTTGTTCTCCACATTCGAAAACATTGAATATAATTTTTACACTAACTTTCAAATTAGAATTTTCAAAAATGTTTCTCCTTTAATTGCTACTACTTTACTACCACCACTACCACTGACTTATCGTATTAAAATAAATTAAATTACTTAACCCAAAAAACTGTGGACATTGCACGGAACTCCATTTCGTTTCTATTTCTCTCTTGTCACTGTAACAATATCTCACCTAAGTGTTCACTGTTTTTATAACGCGGCACATATCAAACTCTAATACGTTTTTTCTGTCGTTTGTATTACTTTATTAGTCACCCACTCCCTGCACTCTTATTTGCTCTGCCTTTCCCCATTCCTTTCTTCCTGTTCTCATTTTCTTTCATTTGCATTTAATTAATGTCTTAATCTTAATTAGCATTACACGTATCTCAAAATATACTTAAACCCTTTATTTATTTATTTATTTACACGTCGTCGTTAATCCAATTCTCTGTTTGTCTCGTGTTAATATTCGTGTCACTCTACGGTTCTCTTGTTTGGTTATTTGAATATTTATAAATATTTTCTCATATTCAGATGAGATGAATAAGACTCATCTAAAATAGTATACTGCGTCTTTGCCTTTCCAACATGGAAACAGACATTAACCTAAATTTGAAATAAGAGGCGTAATGATTTCCTTTAAGCAAGTGGGGTTCTTACAGCAAGTCTCCCCACTGTACGAGTTCATTAACAGGACGTCGAGAGAAGGGCTGCAAAAACGCAGACCCACCAATAAACAGTATCTGTTGGGACCCTACCAATGAAATGAGAATTATATAATGTGTTTTTTTTTTCAAGTGAGAAAAACTCAATAAACTAGACCAGTTCCCGTTTTTTAAACTGGAAAATTAGATTCTCTTTCTTTAATGTATAGAAAAACATTAAAAAAGATGCTTCAATCTTTGGCGTGCCAGAAGTAAAACTTATTCGTTGGGACACACACGGTTCATTATATTTCGTTCTAACAAGAATAAGGGCAAACGATTCTGTGGAAGCTTCAATACGAACGTCTTGAAAAAAACGTTAATGATATTCTGACCGCACCGGGAATCACTGTCGTATGTCAATTGCTCTTTTCGGTAACCGGCCTGACGGCTCTTTCGTTTTGCAGAGTGCAAGGTAATATTAGCTGGCACATCGAGAAGGAAAATAAAAAGAAACAGGGGTGAACACGGGACGAGAAGAGAAAGAAGAACAAAGAGGGAAAAAATAAAAAAAGGAAAGAAGAGGAAAGAGAAGAAAATGAAGAAAAGAAAGAAGAGAAAAAGAAAAGAAAGAGGAGAAAAGAAGAATAAAGAGGCGAACAAGAAGAAAAAAGAAGAAATTTATCATAAAATAAGTCAGGGCTAAGATGAAGTAAAAGAATAAGAACAAAGAACTTTTGATTTAGCCCAAAACAGAGTGCAAGCGTCTTTTCTTAACGAATGACGAACTCTGCACGTCTTATTACTCGCTTATGACGTCCCGTTCCAGGGAGGGCGATGACAGCCAATTCAAAATATATAGATTGAATTATCCCTCGCCGACCACTGTATGCGCGGGGGCGGCGCGGAGCGTTTTGGCGAAGAGTGGCGGGGGAGGAGGGGGAGGGCGCGTGTGGGCCGCGCAGACGCAGCAATGGAGCGCATGCGCGGGGGCGGAGGCGCGGGGCGGGGAGCGGGCGCTCGCAGTCCTCCGCGCAGCGCAGCGCCTGTCGCCCGCCAGCAGGCACACGCACGGACGGCGCCCGGCGGCATCTGCGCGCCCGCTGCGCCCCGACGACGCAACCACCCCGCGCGCTGCGCCCTGCGCCCGGCCGACAGCCGGCCCCCAGCGCCAGCGGCTCCTCTCGCGCTCTCTCCGCGTGACGCGGTGGCCGATCGCGGTGAGTACCGTCCGCGCGACCTCTTGCCGGAGCATGCTTTTTTTTCCTTCAAAAAAATTTAATTTTTTTAATTTTATAAATGATCGGGTGGAGGGAGTTCAGTCCTCAAAGTGAGTTTGAAGAAAAGTGGAAACACAATTTAATGTAGTAGTCATTTCACACACAATTTAGTCACAATTTAGTGTAGTAGTAGTGGTCATTTAGTGTGAAAAAATGACTTAACTCCCTTTACATGAACTCCATTGATTTCTGAAATGACATACCTCAAAGAGATTTTTTTTCGGGAAGTACTCATATTGAGGATGAGCTCGCCGGAACTGGTTTCTTTGATGATCGGGTGGAGGGAGTTCAGTCCTCAAAGTGAGTTTGAAGAAAAGTGGAAACACAATTTAGTGTGTAAAAATGACTTCTCCAAGAGATTTTTTTTCGGGAAGTATTCATATTGAGCCTGAGTTCGCCGGAGCAGGTTTCTTTGATGATCGGGTGAAGGACGTTCAGTCCTCAAAGCGAGTTTGAAGAAAAGTGGAAACACAATTTAGTGTGCTCATTGCAAATAAGAGAGTATTTCAAAAACATTAAATTCTCTACATTTTAATAGTGAATTTGTGAACTAGATTGTCGATTCTGTCGTGTTTAATTCGCTACGAAGCATAATTACACCTTCCAATAAAAATGACGTGGCTCCCTTAAATGAACATTTATTTCCGAAATGACATATCTCCAAAAGACATTTTTTTCAGGAAGTATTCATATTGAATCAGATAGTAAAGATAAGATTAAATGATTATCGCATACCGTTTAAGCCAAGAGAAACGCCATTTTTAACACTATATTTCGATAGCATGATGGAGAAGCGTCTTTAGAATATATTGACACGTAAAATTAGAAAAAAAAGAAATGGAGACATGCCACTTGGGAAATATGCTCTTCAAATTGTTCTTTGCTTGAATCGCATGAGCTCCTTTCCCATCACGTTTCTTCGTTGTTGCGGCAAAACGGAGTTAGGCGAAGCCTTTACACCAAACCCAAAAGAAATATATATTAAAGTGGGACAAGATTCTTAATTGGTTTCTTTAATATAAATCTTGAATGAGGTTGTCACCATCGTTAAAATTATCACCATCATTACTAGATAAGAATCACATTAAAGTATTTTCGTATACTTCGATTAAGTGAAGTCAAACGTTATGAGTATGACATTATGCTCAGTGAAATAATGAAGTCCTTTACCGCGAAAGTGCTATAACAACATCATTACTGCGTTAATGTAGTCAAGATTACGTAATGAACTACAAAAAAAATTGTCCAAAGAATTTATGGCAAACATTAAATATATAATTTACCATCTATATTCCTTTTTCAAGTTTTCAATTATTATTATTATTGTTGAACATTAATTATGTGTAACATCGAGTCGTGATTCCACTATGTACTCAATTTACCTAAGAAGAATGCCATCATAATTTATTTCTGAAATGGAATGAACGTTTTTTTATATTCACCATATTTTACTCTGCTGTTGTTATGCTGCTGTGATTCTGCTGGCGTTATTGTCTATTTGAAAGCGTTTGCTGTTATTCCAGTATCGGAATCGTAGTTGCTGTAATTAATGTAGAGGAAACAAGAAAAGTATGTAATCTGCTCTTGTCAATTTGTTACTTGCAGAAAACAAATCGTGAAAATTAATCCACCGTCAAGTCCAAAATTTCAGATTAAACATTTTTTATGGAAGTGGAAGAAATACTGTACTATATACAAATCAATAATTTTATTAAAATTCTTGCTTGGTTGTCAAACTCAATCCAACAACGCAATTGATCAATTTCGCAATTGATCAATCTGGTGTTGTAAATTGCCTTATGTCTCGCGACTATTTGCGCAATCAGGGTTTTCCGCTGCGAGGGAGCGCTATAAAAGCAGTACCAGCCGACTTTAAATTTCGTTATGCGGATGTTTTTTGTTGATTCAGAATTGATAAATCAAGAAATAAAATAAACGTTTATTATTTATAGTGACTTCAATTGCGAATGACTTCTGTCTCAGTAGAGCATTATAAAAATTATTTTTGAACATGTATCATCGGCTTCTGAGCAAACTGAAGCCCCCATGAGCTGCCCTTACCTCGGTTGCGCCCCTGCTTACAACAATACAGTCAAAAATTATTATATTTATTATTTTTTTTAATTCTATCGAATTTTTCGGTAATTTATCTTCATCTTCTTCTCCTACTTCTTCTGACTCCATCATTAGACAAATTGTCTATTGCGGCTTCATCATTTCTTTTTCCTCGATGTCGGTAATTCGAGGCCAGACTTGGAAGTCTGAGATGCGGTAAATACGTCCTTTCCACCCTTTTTTTAACTTTCTCAGTTAGTGGCAGTGTTTGCAGTTCTGTTCTGATTTCTTCATTTCGTACTCTGTCTGCTCGAGTGTATCATATCATGAATATGAGATATTTCATCTCTTCTGTGTCTATATTTCTTACATTCTTTTTCTTTGTCAGCAAGCATTCGGAACCTTACAATAGTGTCGGGATGGCCCATCACGTTATAAAACTTGGGACACGTTTCTCGCGCTACTTTGCCTTCAAAAGTTCGTTTAATTGTGCCAGAAATCGTCTGATAGCGATTAATCTTGTTTATTACATATTTTTCTTCTTCATAGGGTACATCGCATCCGAGAGAATTGAAATGGGAAACTCGTTCCAGGCAGCCACTTTCTATTACTATTTTAGTCCTTATTGGATATCTAGTAAAAATGCCATTGTCTTTGTCTTATTTTGGTGATATTAGTATTTTATCGTAGTGAAAATTATGATTGAGCTTTGCGATTTTAATTTTTTTATTATTTCATAATATAAAGATACCAGTAAGAATACCAGTTCGATACCAGTACGAACATTATTTTTCAAAATTTTGTATTCAAACATGGAAGAGTGACTTGTGCTGACAAAAAATATTGTGTGCTATTTTCAACAATATATTTTGTCCATCTGTGATTGCATAAATACTTTTCAGAATTTTGGGGTGTAGTTCCGGACATTACATCGGCCTATTAGAAAAATGATCATTATCCGTCACAATTAATCATTTACAAATATTTTTGAAACAGTTTTCTCGAAGTGCAATAATCGTAAATATTAGGATAATTTGATTTATGACTAAAATTACCTAAAATGCGATGCAAAACTTTAATTTATAATTCAATCGTAAGCTCTTTTTCCTTTATAATGATCATTTTCTTGGGGTTTAGGTTACAATTGAAACAATTTTTCAATTTCAAATATTTCGGCTTTTATTAAGCCTTCATCAGAGCTAAATTTGCATTTTATGAAGCTGAAACAACTAAGTTATTAACAACTTTAACTTCCTAAATAAATTAACCAAATTTCACATTTTATGGTAACTACTAGCATAAATATGATAAATGTGATAATATTTTGTTACTACACATAGGAAGATCATGTACTTACGAATATTATCAGCATAGTAGTTTGGTCGCTTCATAAATTATAAATGTTTATCTCATAGTCCTGTTGAAAGATTAATGAAAGCAAAGATGTTTAGAATTTAAGACTTATAATATGACCCAACTCAAGAAAATTCTAAATATAATTAATTTCTGATGTATCAAAGTTGAAGCTAAATATGCTTCAACTATCTCTCTTTTGTAGATCAACGGAGACCAGAGATGTAAGTAGGCCGAAAATCAGGTGGCCGGAACAGTTCTGACTCTCGAAACAGGTATTTGGCTTGCAATACCTGTAAAGCAATGGGAAGAAATATTATCATTTTCATTCTTAGCATTTTCATGTACGACCAGGGACACTGGAGGGTTCCGGTGTGTTGTAAACTTTTTGACCTTTTTAATTCTGCATGATTTCTTCGAAATTCCTGAGAATTCTTGTTCGTCCGTTTTGTTCTACGAGCAATAAAACTCGTAGTGTGTCGTTGGCTTATAGAAATCGTATACTAATGCACACAAATCATTTGCCCCACGCAAGTTGAAGTTCAACACTAGCAATTCATTAGATTTCAGTTACGCGTCCACCTGCATCTAAGTTCCTTCTTGATTTCCTGTGAATGTAAATACAATTCACCGCGACTGTTAATACTATTACTAGAAAAGTAGAATTCACGGTTTGTAAAAAATCCTTTATACCTTGAGATAATATGTAATATGATATAACCGGTTGTGGACGATTAACGAAATCATATTACCTAAGCTAAAGGCTCTTTTCAATTTTTTTGAGACTATTCCGTAAATTCTTTTAGGTAAAAAATGGAAGTCACAGTTTCATTCCAAAACAATTTAATGGCCATTAACAATTCAAATGTCTAATTACATCTTCGAGATGTGCACACTAAGTTTTAGATACAAAAAATTGCATGGGCATATTCATATTTTCAATTTGGAGCATTCAGCTAGAAAATATAGTAGTGGGTTTAGAAAGCTTTGAAAACAGCAGTGTTATAAGTCCTTCTTTAAAATTCATGGTGATGTGATAATTTATCATTAAACTTCTCACTAATGTTTTAAACATTTTTTTGTTTTTTATGTATGTACGTCTTCAGCATTTATCGGGAAGCAGCTTAATAGGGTACAGCACTGACGACACAACTGATGACAAAACTTTAACATGGCTTGATCTATCATAACACCACTACTGAACGCAGGAAAGTTTGTTTTTTTAATATATTACTTTCCAAGTTAAAACATTTCAATAGTAATCGTCAAGACCACTTAACATCACGAAACATAAATTCTCACATTTTCATTTTTATAATTATACTTTCATCCTCACTTCAGAAGATTCCAACGTCACTTCCTAACCTCAGTTTAAAAAACAATTAAAATATCTATAAACACTTGAATAAAATGTCATTTCAAGACAACTAATTAAATAGGAACAAATTATACAAAATTGCGGAGCTTTATAATTAAATTATAAACAACAACAAAATATTTCACTTCGAAAGCCTTCATTTTTCCTAGAAAATCTTTGACAATAAATTGTCAAGATATTTCCTCCAAGAATATATGTTCTTGTGAACATGAATGCTGAATATTGCTCTACAATATTTTCCTTCAGCGAACCTTGAATACTTTTACTCTGGAGATCTGGTTGCTTTCCTGAATTCTCGAGGGAATATCTTCACTACAGCGTCGACCAATTCTGAAGTTTTTTGTAGGCAATATCAACGCCTCTAGAGTTTGGTGCCGAAGAAACTTTTCAAGTTCGGGGCTGGTTTTGATGTAGTAGTTTGTTGTTTCCAAACAGCAAAAGTTGAAAACTGGTAATCACCAAGCCATTTTGAGCCATATTTCCAACATGAATATTGCAAATCCAGAACCTTCATGAAACAATTGTTTTACGAAAAATGTATTTTATTAAGTTTAAGAATTAACCACTGGTTGTAAGATTTCAATAAAATGATTTGAGCTATAAAAGATATGACGTCTTTGAGAAGTTGTGGATGCAAATAAATATTTTACTGACTGTGGACTGGAATATGCTGGACTGTAAGGGATTTTAATAGTGAAATTAATTCTAGAAATCGGGTAATCCTCATTGAGCAGAAGCATTGAGCTGTGATTTGTAAGTACGCTTTGAACACTGGGTAAAAATCATAAATATTCTTGAAGGAATCCAAGAACAATATTCTTTCAAAAAGAGCACACATACATTAAAAAAGCTAATATTCCTTAAAGACGAATACAATTGAGATATCAATTCAATCACGTCACTTCAACAGAAACGGAAGAAAGTTACACAGAACCTTTTATTAATCAAATCAAATAAATTAATTAATCACTTTTAAATTAAAACACGCTAAAGGGTATTTTATTAATTTCATAGTTTTCACCTTCGTTTATGACTTTTTTAGAGGTTATAATATTCATGTAATAATTACCGTATGGCCAATTACTACTCTAGATTGAGATGTCATAGGCTATGTTCAATTTCACTACATTCTATGTTCGAGAGGAATATTCATTAAAATACTGAAATACACTTTTATTTTTAACTGATTTATTCAATGACAAGTAATAAATTTCATCGGTAAGACCTTGTAGATGAATTAAAACACTCAGACTTCAAAATAATTTTATCATATTGTTTGGGTAACGTTTCATCCGTTCACACTGCACTTTCTCAAAGCTTAATATTCAAGCAGGGAACTAATCGAAATGTACAATGAGTCAAATATATAAAAATATGTGTTTGTTTGTATTTTATGCGTTGCCGTACCGTACCGTATTGCAATAAAATTTTGTCAACTTCGTGCTTGCACCTGCGCGACGAATATAGACATAGTAGAATGGGAATGTACGTATATCTGGCGCACATAGCCGCGCGTTTGTACTGATTTTATGCGTTTAAACTGATTCAAGCGCCCCTGAACAGAACCTCTACGCAACCCGCCGCACCCTCAAGTATTAGCGCGTCTTCTCTTCGTATTCTACCCCTGCGATTGTGAAATATCGGCCGGAATTATTTCTTGAACGTTATCTCAGACAAGTAAGTCAAATTGCTCCAAGATAGTGTCTTAACAAATGCATTCCCAAACTTGAGGCAGAACCTTTTAACAAAAGGATTCTTCCTCACCATGTCCACACCAAGACATTGAAAAACCCATACTCGGGAGAAAGTCTTTCATCTATTAATTTTTTTCAGTGCGTAGCGTTAAAACGTCATTAACAATCACGTTATCATTGACGTGTGAATAAAGTTTTTAAAGTAAATAAAATTATATTAAAATTATATGTTATAAAAAAATATTTTACAACAAATAGTATCAATGTTCAGAGAAATATGGAAGTGAAATTATACAAATGGTAAAATAATACATTATGTAGGCATCCAATTGAGAATATCAGGGTTATTCCACCACGCACCTGAAAATGCACTGACTAAAAAACATGGCAACTTGATGACATAGAAACAGCATACATGATTATTATTATACATGAACATTTTGATATCAGAAAATAAATAGCTAGAAGGCTGATAGAACACTATTTGATTCCATGGTAGCACTGTCGTACTGTATATAGTAGGTGTCTGACACCTAAGATACATTAAGCAACTGAACAAGATCAAAACAAATTTCTACAAACGTCCTTTTGAGTCACCGAGAAAAATGTTTGGATACTTGATTAGAAAGGAAACTTAAAACGTAAAATAGAATCACAATTTTTAAAGAGGACTGACTTGCACGTCAATGGTACTAAAGTCTATAGTGCTTAAGACAATTATTATCTTTGACAGTGGACATATTTTCAATAAATCATTAGAATCGTAAAATGCATATCCAATATCTTGTAAATAAAACTCAGTGTTGTTTCCGAATAGTGTGATGTGCGGTTAGGACTTCAATAACTTGATTACGTAGAAAGAAAAGAATGAATAATCAAAAGTAGTATTCTCTGGATGGTGGTAACCATTAAAAGTAAAACAACTACGGACGACACACATAGAACCATGAATTCACAATTTAGACGAGGCCGTAACTGAATAAAGTCTTCTTTAAAACATTTTCAACTATTTCTGTTATCTCGTAGTTTTTACTTAATGTACATTACTTTACTTAGTCAACATACAATACTTTAACATGTGGAGAGAAAAATGTTTCTAAAACCGGAGCAAAGTCGCCGAAAAAATTAAGTAAACAATTTAAAACATTTCAGAGTATAACATTGAATAGCTTCCGTGTAAGGAAAATGAAATTTTGCGGATAATATCACATTGTTTCTGAATGTGTTATTTCAATGATCTAGCTCTTGCCATTCCTTCACAAATTAGATTTAAGGTTGATTTTGAAAACGTTTTCAGCGGATTTGCTGTATTTACCCACTGTGTATTAATAAATGAACTAATGGTGCTACAGAATGGCACAGACTTTCCCGTATTAGTTTTCTATTTTCTTGGGTCTTCCCTAGCAATTCGGAATTGCCACATACTCTTTCTTGCCAGCTACCATCTATGACCGCCAAAAGTACTTTTTTTGGCATTTTCGTAATTTTTCGGTTTCCTATTGGTAGAACGGAAACATTAATTTTAGAATATTAAAGAACACAAAAACCTAGTCATAAATGGCAATTTTCTTTAAAAACTTATGTGCCGTTTAAGAGAAAATGGCGTTTAAGCGCTACTAAAAATGCGAAATTTGAAGCTCATTTCACAGAAAAGTTTTGAGTTTTCAAAATACATTACTTGAGGTTATTTGAAGCACTTACACTCACAAATATGAAAATGTTTACAAATTACTGGTAATGTGCATATTAAAGATGTGAGAGGCCTTTCAAAAACATTACAATTATGTAATTTTTGAAAAACAAAAAAAACTCAAAATAAACTTTACGCTATACTAAAGAGTGTAATTAGCACTATCCGTTACAAAAGTTTGAAGAAAAAATTTGCAGCCATATGTGAGAAAATGGCGTTTGAGCGTTTCTGAAAATACGAAATTTTGAGCTACTTTTCACAGCAGACGGTTGTGTTTTCCAGAAACGTTACTTGACATTATTTAAAGCACATGTACTCGTAAATATAATAATGTGAAAAAATCGCCGCTAATGTAAATATTGTCGACGAGAGAAACATGTGAAAAAATTTACATTTTTGTAATTTTGAAAAAAAAAAACCTATAGAGCAATATGGTTTTATGTCATCTGATAGAGTACATTTACCACTATCCCTACCAAAAGTTTAAAGAAAAAAATTGGAGCCGTTTTTTGAGAAATCTTGTTTTTGTAATTTTTTTAAATTGCACATATTGCACGCAATATTGCACGAAAACTACTAAAATTTTGAAAAACTTTTACGTGACCTTTATGAAAGAACTCAATATGCAGAACAAATTTTATTTGAAGAAAAAATCTCTATCTTCAATTTTGTAGTTGGAGAAAGACGCCGAAAACAATTCAAACTTTCCGATTTTCGAAAATTCAGAGTCATTCGTGAAAATCGGACCTATGCCACCTTCATAAGTGTATTTACTCTATTCATACAAGAAATTTAAAGAAAAATTTGGAGCAGTTTTTGAGAGAATTTTGAAAATCCCCGGAGGGCTTCATATAAAGTACCTTCAAATTTTGAAGAATCTTTTTCAAAATCTCAGAGCTTCGACTAGAATCAGATCGACCGGGGAATATCCATTTAGAAAGAAATCGTACGTATGGTTTAGGCGCTAGCAGTGTTGACAGACGGACGGACGGACGGACGGACGGACGGACAGACGGACGGACAGACGGACGGACGGACAGGCAGACAGGCGGACAGAGGTTTTCCTTTCAATTTGTTTTTCGATATCATGGACTCACAAAATAGGGTTTCACCACGTTACAAAAAATGGCTACACCACGTTTTAGGGGATTTTTTTCTTAATTTAGCAAATGGATTTATCCACTTCTTCGTTTTCACGGCCCGACAATTAATTTTTTCCGCCGAAAGTTGGCCATTTTTTCGCGCAGCATTACATAACTTTCCCTGTACTACGTATATCACTCCGTGTATAACTACGTATACAGTAAAGTAAAAATTGGTATTAGTTCCATTAAACAGAGCGGAAATGTTGTAGAAGTTAGTTTAGTTTAATTTCCTTAGCATAATTGGAGATCGAAATATTTTTTCCCGAGTTTCCAAAAATGTTATACACTTACTGTGCAACGATACCGCAAGGCGTCAAACGAATTGCTGTATTTAAAAACTACTTCACATATAAAGTTTCATATTCTCAACAGTTCCCTTGAGACACGAGGAACTTGGAAAACAAATTATCATCGAAATCCATGATTGTCGCAGGGGCACGTTTCCAATTTTATTTTGAACGACACTTTGGAGTCTCCAGAACGTTTTACTTCACAAGTTAAAATAATTCACATTACCTCAAAAACAGTAGGGGATATCAGAATGTAGCGATATTTTTTTAAGAACTGTTATCTTTCATTTAAAATTAAAAGCAAACCGTTTGAACCATGTGTTACACTTCTGTCAAAGGGGCTCAGGAAATCTTACCGCAATGATGAACAATCTTATCCTAATTTCCTGATTAAACTGAATTCGGAAAAAGATAAATAGGTGTAATGTTATATCAATCATCAAATTCGAGGCTTTTGTAATAAACGAATAATCTTAAGCTTATACGAGTACATAATATGTAAAAGCTATTGTTTTTGTTTTGTTATGTTCTTTACTATTCTATTCGAACAGACTATGAATACATTTGTTTCTAATGTTTCAGTTACACGTAAACACGTATCATAACTATTTTTATTAAGTCAGACTATAAATGTTGAGGAAACCTTTGTACACTTAATTAGTGTTACAGAATGAAATCCATTGTACGTACAACATTCTAATACCAATTTTTACAGAAGTCTCTTGCAACTTAATACGATTGCTGTTAAACTTTGTGTTGCTTGCAGTAATTTATAATAGGTGAATCCTGTAAACATATGATCAATAAAACCTGAAAAGAAATTCCAGGAAATCCTTTTTTAAATACTGGCGTCAGTCATCCGTCACATGCCTCTCTCCAATTGTCCAGTTGTGACAGCAAATCCCCCACAGTGCTTGCGGCGAATGAGTTAGATGGTACCCTAGTCACCTGACTTGTCACTCACAAAAAAATGTTTCGGGGAGACGACTATTTAAAATTTGCATGTTTATTTTAATGGATAATTAAGCTACAAAATGTAATATCTCTGAAATCAAGAGGCAAAAGGATATGGCTCTGTATTTTGTTTTCAATAATTGTAGGTATATGGAAACATCTAAAACAAAAACAAAACCTAATTTCCTCCAAATAATGCCAGGATGCATTATAAACGGAGGGAGAATGTTGGTGGTTAGAAAACGTTTTGAGGCAGAATTCAATTTTTCCGTTACCATCACTAATTTAATATTGTACGCACTGACACAAATCTTTTCAAAAATATGTGATAATATTAAAATGAAATTTTTGATAGAGACATTCAAATTGTGGCCATGTATAACGAAGGTAAATGTCCAGTCCACAATTGCCGATAATAAAGAGTCGACGCAATTCGCTTTCAATACCCTCAATAAAATTGACAATATGCCGAGTCCTAATCAAAAAACATTCCCGTTAATAATATTTATTTTAATATGTTTTGAAATGAGTTTTCTTGAATTTTAGCTACATAAATACATTGGTTTGACGAAACCATTCTCCATTTGGTCGAATAATAGGGAGTTCCACAGCCCCAGCACAAGTTATTGAACGTTAGTTTCGGAAATGAATTCGAATCCTTTTCACAAGTTACAAATCGATTACGCTGCCAAACATGACTTGACAGAAAATAATGTCAAATTAATCACTCACGTGACTGAACGGAGTATAAACAAGTAAACACAACACTGCAAAATAAAACTTTCCCTTTAATAATTCGGTATCAAGTTTGCTTGCTCTCTCGAAGAACCCGATGTGTTTTCCAGTAACGAGGCTTCCAGAAACTTTTGAATAATTCTGTGAACAACTACCTCCTAGAAATGCAAAGACCGCTTTCAAATTGGATAATATTTTTCATTTTGTATTTAGTGATTTTATTGGTATAAAGGCTACAACAGCATACACTTTCTCGCGTTATTTCAAAATTTTGCCATTTTCAAAAATTGAGAGTTTAACGAAAACGAGACCGGCGCCGATCTTTGAAGTGTCCCTTGTTCTACCCGTGGAAATAATTTAAAGAAAAAATTCGGAGCGATTTTTGAGATTTTTTTGATAATTTGCATTAAATTCAAATGGAAATTGTGCAAAAAAGCTCGTTTCTTCAAAAAATTATACGTGATTTTTTAAAGCACTGATTTTCACTTTCTTTCCCTTATTCCTAAGAAGAGAAAGTATAGTAATCATGTGCCGGGAAGCGGAGAATTTTCAACAGAAAAACTCATATTGCCGGGCCCTACTGACTAAAGAGTGGATACATTTTGTTTTATATACAGCAAATTACTTCCTCTAACACGATGTGTAATCAGGAACAATTTTTAATGAGTCCTTACAACCGAAAAATTGATTGACGGTAAAACCTCTGTTTCTCCGTTTGTGGTCAAAGGTAGCACGTACACTTTTCAGTTAATTTTCTCTAAAATTGATATTCGTCGATCGATTTAAATTAACTCGTGTTCCTCTGAATTTCAAACAGATATTCTTATTTTGAGGGGTACTTTATATAAAGCCTCAACATTTTCAAAATTTTCTCAAGAAAGACTCCAAATTTTTATTTTTATATGTTTACTCTTATCTCTCAAAAGACTGTAAAATAAGTGAAGCTAGTCTCACTTCCGGCGAATTCTGTTTTATCAAAAATTGCACAGATTTTAACATAACAAAAACATAAAATTGAAGACAGATTTTTCCTTAAAAAGTCAGCTCTTTAAAAAAGTAATGTACAATGTTTTTTTGAAAAAAGTTCTTTTCGCGTAATTCGTACTTGAAATTACTGCAATTAATGAAAAAAAATTTCTCACAAAACGCTCCATTCTTCAAGTTTTTTCATGGATAAAACTAGGAACGCTTAAAGAATGGGGCAGGTTTCATTTTCGTTGAGTTCTCTGAATTGCATATCTAGAAATATTGCGAGGAGGTATATTGCGAGGAATAGAAATATTAGTTTAGAACAGACTTTATGACAATAATATTTATCTTCAAATTTTTCTTTTGAAATCTTAACTTTTGCAATTTTCGGAAATACAGAGAGTTCGTCAGAAATGGGAGTAACATCACATTTTTTACCGTCCTTTGATACATACGGGGAGAAAACTTGAAGACAAAACCTAGAGCCGTTTTTAGAAACTAATTGTTTAAAAAATGCCTAAATTCCACGGCATATTACGCGAAACTCCTCATGTACTAAATTGTATATGGCGTTCTTTCAAGATCTATCTTTGAAGAATAGATTCAAGAAGGAAAAATGTCGACCTTCAATATTTCAAGGGACAATAGGAATTTTTATGTCAAAAGAATCGCTGTTTTCGCACGATTACAACACTTTCTCTTTTCAGGAAGAATGATGAGAAGGCAAAAATGCATAATACTCCTGAAATATTATTTTCTTTAGGGATATGTAAAGGTATTTGCTTTAAGAACTGAAGACAACCTGAAATTCTAAATAACGATCATCTAATTAAGTCTGCTTTGTCGTCAAAGCTCATTGAATATCACCACGAACGTTGAGAGTCCGCTAATGACAGTTAAAATCACACAGTCTCTCAGATCTCTATTCCAGCAGTATTTGCTTGTTTGTGTAGCCCTAAGGCAAATTGTAATTCTGTTTCCAGAGATGCGCAAGCACTAAAACCCAAACTGTTAGGTGATAATTACAAAAGTAAAATACGGTATTTGGAAGAGTTTGTCACATATGTTTACTATCTTCCATTGAGCATTCCTCTTTTTCAGCAGCATTAAAGCAGACTAGTAGTGGAAACATGGAAGTAAAATCAACACTAAATTTTCAGTAGCTTTTTGTGGAAATGAAGGTTTTGTCTGAATTTCACATTTTTGTTTGATACTTCAAGTGAAAACATGACTAGATTCTTATAATCGCGTTTCATTTTTCGCATAGTTCCAGACATTCATAGTAGTTTTCATTTTGTGTGGTGGTTATATACTACTAATTCTTCGGCAATCTCGTGGAACACTCTCTTCGGCTAAAGAAGCACGGGAGATTCGAATGTGTAATTTCCAAACAGAAATAATTTTCGAAAGTTCGCGGGTTTTAATTAAAATCGGACCTGTAACATATCATAAGAGTTATTTGCTCTACTCAAGAAAATATTTCCCGTAGGAATCTTGGGAATCGAATCCCGACCTTCAGGTTGTAATGACAGAACAATATGCACTCGTCTGTCGGATGGGTTGTTACTTGAATACTAGTTCTTAAAATACAAGCGATTGTGGAACCTAACAAAATTCTTGCAATTTAATTCAAAATTAATCGAAAATGGTAATGTTTTTATGAAATATACAAGAAAGGATTTAAATAAATTATTTCGAAGAATATGTAGCATTAAGAAAGAAATCCGTAGCTTCAATATTGAACATTCGAAAAAATACGAACTTCCGCAATTTTCGAAAATCACTTTGTTTCAACGAAAATCCTGCTCATATTACGAAGCAAATTTGCTTTTTAGAAAAAAGAAATAAAAAATTACTTGTCTTTCTGAAAATGTTGAAAATGTTTTAGGGGATCCATGGAGAATCCATTTCCCATTGAGAGACGTAACCTAGATGGATAAAGAGTATCTATTTTTTAAATTATTCATACAGACATACAGACAGTACAGGCATGTAGGCAGGCATACAGTCAGGCAGGCTGGCAGAGAGAAGACAATCAGACAGGCAGTGAGGCAGACAGTTGAAGAGACACCGACTGACAGGCAGGAAAGCAGGTCGGAAGGCAGATACAGAAGAGATGTTTTAGGGGGAAAAATTGACACCAAGTATCCCATAAGTGGATTCACATTTCATTACTTGTACGATAAAGCACTACTCATGAAATTAAGGTCCTCAAAGTGTTTTTCTGTCAAAAAATCAGCACTTATTTTTCTGCGTCGCACGGCGTTCACATTCTTCGTTGTAGAAACTAGAGAGAAAAATGTCACATTAATTATTGATTTCTTAAAATCACCGTGATAAAATTTTAATGTTAGCATTTTTCATGTTTTTAAAGATTTTCCTTCACTAAGTCTTCATTCAAAATATCTTTTCATACGGTTCTCCTGGCACGACTCCGCTCCCGTGAGTCTCCCGACACGGCTGCCCTCGCTGACTGGCTTGTTGGCCGAGTCCTTTCCGGACTGCCGTCGAGGTGCCGGCTAGCTCCTCTTATATAGGGCAGCGGCGAGACTGTGAGACTCGCCCCCCGCCCGCCTCCAACGCGCCTTGTCACGAGTTTACTGCTGCTGCCGGCGGCCCACAAAAGAACGCGTTGTCTTGCCCCGTGCGCGCCAATTTAAAATGGCGAGCGCAGACTTCAGAGTATATTTCTCGCAAGTCGATTTGTATGTAGTCGCCGCATCAGGCCTGACGTAGATATATATGCGATCTTCTGGCAGCGCGAACGTGCTCCTCTCTGGGAATGTCCCCTCAGGAGCTAGATTCTGCGAGAGAGTCTCGTAGATCTTTTAGATAGAAGCTTGCGAAGATGCTGGGGAAAAACGGAAAACTAGCCTAGGACATAAGACAATAAGATACTAGTACAGGGAAGTCTATGCCATTCTGCAGTCCCACGAGAATACCAATTTTAATAATATTTATTCATATTTATTCGTATTCGGAATAAAATTCTGAATTTTATTAGTTTACAAAAATACGTATTTACAAATTACGTGTGCATCTATTGGCATTATTCATTTACACAATATTAAAGATAATTTCAATGATTTTAAGAGTTGTGTAAAAGGAACTTAGCTCATAAAATAAAAACGCGTTGGTAGAAGAATTTAACCAGACCTGTGTGTTAAAGAGGAGAGGAAAAGACTAAGTAAATAAGAAAATATTATAATCGATCAATTCAGAATTGGAAATTTTACAAAACATACATGTTAATATTTCAAAACTTTTTTTCGGAGTGCAGTAGCTATTGTAGCAGACGATGTTATCAGTACGGTATGGTATCAGCTTTTTGGAATTTTAATTTCAAATCATCTTGTTTACATAATACCAAAGAGTTACATTGCCGAAAACTAGCATACCTTTAGAGTGCGTGACCATTCCAGAGAACCCATATCATCACAGGTTGTCCTCGTGTTTCATTTGCATGTAATGAGGCTCCAAATTATTTGCATTCAATGCACATTGTACCATTTTCTGGAGAGGCATTTTGTCCTATACAGCTGGTCGGTCTTTTATTGTCTCTCTCCCACTAATTCCATGACAGGCTCGTACCCTTCATAGCACATTTCGACGATACCTTTCATGTATGCGATGGGACTGGTCATTTGTGCGCGATATGTCCATTGTTAAACATCTGTTGGTCTCGCATAGATCTGCAGGAGGGTTTCTACGTTGAGTACGGATTTAAGCACATAGTGGCGTTGCGATTAATTTTTCAGGAGTTAATATGGCGTCATGAATGCAATAAAAATATAATATGCATTTCGTTTGACAAATAAAATGTTATGCGATATCTTTCTTCACACGAACTCCGGAAATGACATTGCGTTTATTTCAATTACAAATTACAGAGGGATTTAAACGTCCTGTATGGATACGCAAATTACTTGTTTGCGTTAAACACCAATTGTATACGAATCGATAATTACTGCTGATCATATATTTTGGAACACATAAATGATACCCTGAAATTTAACTCGTCGTTTATGAAATATGCATAGTGTTACTTCAATTATTGACAAATATTTCCCTATTTACATTTTCCTTATATTATTGCTAGTAGTAATTATAAACAACAATTTTTAAAATAACTTCATGTTCTTATTTGCAATGTTTCATAGTAACGTATAGTATCAAATCAATCATGAAAACAATCTTTTCGCATTATTTGTCATCGAAAAATATATTCTAAATATAAAATGCTGATAAACTTTGCACCGATATATTACAGTACATTCTGCCGATCAGAACACCTGCAATCGCTAGGGCGGGATGCACCTTCATAATCTCGGCTCGAAGTGTCGTGGGTTTTAGTTCCTCCTATTGGCTTGTTTGTTGTGACCTGATGGAACTCTCTCAAACGTCATGCTTCCAGACCAGGAGAGATGACTAAGGGCATCAGTTGATTTCACTGCAGTGCCTGTGAGCGGGAGGTCCTGGCGTTCGAGTTCCGACAGTGGCAGAATTTTCGACATTAGCCAGAGAGCTAGGACGAAAGGTTCGCTGCCTGGAGGAGAATCCTATAGGCCGGCTGCTCTGATCGGCTCGGTAAGATTGCGCACTCTCTGTGGCCCACTTATTAGGATACTGCTCCGGTATTCGACTGGTATTGATCGGAAACTAATGAAAACTATGGATCAAAGTTGCCGGCCGCTGGAATTCTCCTCCAGACAGCGGCTGATTTCGACGTAGCTGACAAGGTAGTGTCGTAAATCCTGCCACCCTGGGAAATCGAACCCTAGGACCTCCCGGTCAGAGGCATTGCAGTGACATTAATTGATGCAGTAAGCCATATAAGGTACAAGGTGTTTGGGAGAGACTCGCCCTGCAAAAATCAACAGATGTCTGAAAATAAATGTTACAAACTTGTTGGTCACGTAGAGGGGATAGAATACAATAACTTTTTGCCAATATGTTGGAAATTCCACAAAACAAAGTTACGCATTATGGCATTTGTTCTTGAGTAGTGTACCCATGCGTGAACTCTCGCATGTTATACTGATGAGATGAAGTTGCTGAATGAAGTCGTTGACGGCGTCACCCGATATTGTTGTGCTCTCCCGTGCACTGAAGGACAGTTGAAAGTGGTAATTGGGTTCGTGTTTTTTGATACGTATGAAGTCAGATAATTTTAATGGAGTGTACGTACTTTATGGAAATAAACTCCTGTTCTTGTTGAATGATATCAGGGCGTACATGATTCATTAATACCGAATAACGTACACCTCACCCTCATCCTTCTTTTTCCATTTCTATTAAGCCTGTAAAATATATTTTTCTTCAAGACCCTCTTATACCCCGTCACTTGTTTTATAAGTCACCTTGTATAATACACCAAGCACCCTTCTCAATACAAACTATTCTTATTTAACTTTATTATCGAACAAATAGGTACACCAGTGTAACTCAATCGCACAGAATATCAAGTAATTAGTAATTAGTTACAGGTTCTACAGACTCTGAACAGGCGTGTAAAATCGAGAAGCATAGAACCAGCAACAAATTAATAGAATGTTCAAGAAGATCTCATGCTGTAGATTACTGTGTGAGAAACGCCAAAGGCCTCAAAGACCTTAGGTCTCATTAAGGCCCTGGAACGCTTCATTAGAAGTTATTTAACGATTTAGGTTTTTACAAAATGCTGCCAAGGGTTGCGGGTTACATTTGGCATAAATCTTTAGATGCGATTTTTAAACAAATACTTCACATTTTAATATCAATGTACAATTTATCACGTCTGCGTAAAATGTTCTTTCTTTGGAGACCTCATTGATAAATATTGCTTGCCTGAGAGCCGCAAAAGGCATGTAGACTACTGAAATAATGTATGAAACGATTGTTAGGCACCAATCTTCGGCAGGTACACGAAATCGAATTGGTTCAGAACGCGATCTGCCCTACTCAAGTGTGTTTCAAGTTACGTACCAATCAGGGGCAAATGTAACATGTGTAACTAGTTGCATGAATTTCCCCACCGATTGTGCATTCGCAAAAACTTGCGATTTTCGACTTACATGCCCTACAGGAGATTTGTAACACTGATACATTCTGTACAAGCAAACATTAATGCATAAGGCGAGATTTCAACCCTCAATCACTCGAACCGAGATCTCGGGTACTTCAGCCGGATGCAAGAAAGTATTTTGATTCATTCTGAGTTGAAATCGCAAACCCTCTGAGTCATGTCGTGAAACTGCTGCCGCTATTAACTGTACCTGCAGTATCGACAATACATTTTAAATCAGGCAAACTTTCAGTTGCGAGAGCAAAATGCATTTGAAAGAAAAGGAAGTAAAACTGGAAAACTCATTCCTAGCTAGAGTCTAGAGTACACAACATATTTTTTAGGAACATGACCAGACGCGAATAAAATTACTTTTTGTTTTTTCTTACTTTCATTTATCTGTTTTCTGTCTTAATTTATTCATGAATTAAACCGCTCGATTTGATTTGAAGCGGACTCGAACACGTGTGGAGTTTAACAATGAGAATAAAATTATATTACCTGGAACGAACTCTGTTATATGAATAATCACGGGCTTTTGAGCAATTCACAGTACAAGTTCATTACCCCTAATGATATAATGTATTGTACGAGAAAGTAAGACTGTAATTAAATGAATTTCAATAAACTGTGTGATTAATAGTCACTAGAATTTAATCCCTGGTATGTGTAAGAAAAATATTTAGTAATAACACACATTTCAGTTGATACTATTATTTAACATAGGATGGATTACAATTATAATACAAAATTACGTACATTTTGGGCACCCATCGCGTAGTTAAATTAAATTGAATACAAATTCATTTTCACGGTAATACATAAACAAGATGAACGCTAGGTAAACTTAATGTCAGATTAATTTGATAAGTTCGGTGAATTGTGAATCCATGTGCCATGTAGGGTTTGTAATACTCTGGGCATCATTCACGAGCAGGATAATTACGACTTTATGATTGAAATGTAATGGAAATTAGCCCCAAACTATCAACGGAGAAACATTCTTTCAAAGATTCCGCACTCTAATTGCTCTGAGCGATAGTTATTAAGTTTATTCTTTGAGCTCTGTGAGAAGAAGACTCAACTCCGGTTTTGGAGGAATGGAGCCAGTATGGAAGAAAAACGTCGGCAGCTAATCGAACATACTTAGATTTTCCGGCCAATAACGACGCACATACACCTACTTAACCGATGCCACCTTCACTTTATACTTCGGTTTTTCTTTCGTAGCGCGCGGGGGTGCAACTAGGAGTCGCATGATCGGCCGCACTGCTCGATACAGTCGCAATTATGCGAATCCTGGCGGCACAACCGAGAACGACGCGAAATACCGTGAGATATTCCATTTCGATTACACCCCTCCCACGCGACAAGAAAGAAAAACCGAAGTATGAGTGTAAGTGCAGATGGCGTTGACTTGATACATGCGCTTGGTGGCCATTGGCCGAAAATGTTCTTTGACCGCGTAATGCGAAGGTGTGTGCGATTACCTACTTAGCTGTCCGGGAGACACCACGTAGCTACCGACCGCGGAAGACTCTCGTGTGTCCGATTAGCTGCTCATGCTTTTCAAGCCTATCCCATCATTCAAGTGGAGTCTCTTTCTTATAGATTTCATAGTTTATTCATTCAAGCAACCATCCACACGGATCCCTTTAGTATTTTTTCTCCCATGCTCTTTTACGTCAATAATATGTTTCCTGAGTATTATCTGGGAGTCTGTGCATATGTGAGGTTCTAGTACTTTTAATTAGCCGCATAGACTGTGAAGAATAGGTATTTGTGTTGTGAACAGCTGTACATCTTTGCTCTTAGAATTTCTGTGCATTGTTTTCAATCTGCTGGTCTGCATACAAAGTTATTGAGCGTGTCTGAGTTCGCTTGATGTTCATGTTATGCGACTACCCCCACACAACTGTGGCATCATTTACGCGAACTTTCTGTGGTATTTTTATGGTGAAATAATGAAATGCTAATGGATAGAAACGAGAAACACGTTTTTAGAAATTATTCACAACCTATTTGATAATCATTATTTTTGTCACTGTTGCGAGGTATAGAACACACATATATTCACTGAACGAAAGGTCACTTATCTATCCATATGTTACAATTTCAACCGGCAAATTAAGAATATGTCAAAAAATGTACTTTGGATGGCAATAAATGACAGCTAGCAAGAGTATGTGACATGTCCGAATAGGTAGCCGAGACCAAAGGAAATAGAAATCTAATACGGGAAAGTCGGTGCTATTCTGTAGCTCCACTAGTTTTATTATTTTGTATGTATTAATATCGTTAAATTGCAATTTGAATCTTGACCATTTGAACATTGATCAGAAAATTTAGATAACAATCAAATTTGAGACAGAATGACCATTAAACTAATACTGACGTGTTATGAACCAAATTAGAACCAATCATCGACATCAAAATGTTTCTGATGTTGCATTAAAGTATTGATTTATTGTTGTTTCGCTAAACTTTGCCATCACTATGGTCCCATTAAAATAAGTTGGTCATTGACAGTTTCAAATGGAAAGGAACGATGTTGACAAGTTGCATACCATTGAGCACATGTTCCGGGGTCACGAAAACAAACACTTGAAATCAATGTTTATAAAAGTAACCAAATCATAAACTCATACTTTATGAAGCAACAGCTTCAGAAGTACAACTGTCAATCACCAACTTATTGTAATCGGACCACAGGCGCTTTCCTCCGCTTCTGCGCATGAGGCCCCTTCAACTACTGAGGCAAGGTCGCCCGCGTAGAATTGACTGATTGCTAGTGATTCCGGACGCGTCAACTGCTAAGGTCATTAGCCTCAAAAGTGAAGTGCATGTTATTATCGTAGGAAATGGCGGTAAGCTTCCCCTGATGGATGGAAGAGATCCAGCGCCCAACTATCCGTCCGCTTGCGGGGATTTTCTCCAATAGCATATCTCTCACTAGCGCGTGGCAACGCCCCAGGCGGGACAAGCTCTAAGCTCCCGACCGGTCTTCCTTTTCCCGGCACGTGTGGTAGTGTAGTGCATGTTAATGTGTGTGTTTGTGTGTGTAAGGGATGAGGATAGTACAAGGAAAAGGAAGGGAAGATCTCGCGCGGTCCGTGGCTCGTTTGTTAGGCTCCGGCATTCGCCTGGTTTTGATTGGAGAAACACGGATAACTGCCGATCAGAGCAGCCGACCGCTAGAATTCTCCTCCAGACAGTGACTAACTGCCAATTCAAACTAACTGCCAAGCTAGTGTGGACAATCCTGCCACCGTCGGGACTCGAACTTATGACCTCCCGGTCACAGGCACTGCAGTGACATCAGTTGATGCCTTGAGCTAACCCTCCCGGTAGCACGCGTAGTTCATCGCATCATATTGCTTTCCTTTTACACGCAACACTCACCGTGCTGGATACTCGGATTGACTGAAATTTTACCAGCTTGTTCAGCGCCTTTCAGAACCTCTACGTACAAATTTTTAACTGCTATGAAGCATTGCAAGTAGTGTTTTTGCGACAATTAGTATTGAGATCTTTCATGACCTTACCGCCTGTGGAAGGGCGGAAATCGCTGCTCGTCGCTGGTTGTGCGGTCGTTAATCACACACCGCGCCGCCACTATCTGCTACTTGCAATGCTTCATAGCACTTCAAAACACTATTTGCAATGCTTCATAGCTCGTAAAAATTTGTATGTACGGGTTTTGAAACGTGCTGAACAAGATGATAAAATTTCACGTCAACCCGAGTATCTAGCACGCGTGTTGCGTGTTAGAGTTCTTAGGCGCTCGTCAATAAAGACGTTACAAAATATTCATTCCGAGTTCGAGCCACGGAGGCTACTTTTCGACAGCTGTGGGTGCCAGTGTTGTCTACCTCTCTATAAAACATTTCTCTCTTCTGGAAATTACATTTATACAGACAATCTCTGCCAGGATTTGTCGATTTGTTTTAATTGCTTTCAAAGGTAGGACAGCCAGGCGGTGTCAAACGCGCCTTGAAAGCCCAAGAATCCAGCAAGGGAAGTATTTCGTTTGGCTGCCTTTTATCAGGAGAACTAATTGGTTTTATGCGCCATCCGTGGAGTACATCTAAACAAGATTTTGCAGCAGAGAGAGGTTGCTTCAGTCCCTGAAACGTCTTGGACCCTTTTTTATTTTATTTATTATTTTTTGTTTTTACTTATTCAAGTTCTCATTTCAACTACTAAGGTCATTTAGCGACCACTGTAACTAACATTGGGATTAACGATAACGGTACGGACACACGTAAAATGCATGTCCCGGGCGGATTTGGAACCCGCGACCCTTCAGGAGCGAGCCAGCCACGGCTCTTCAGCATTAGCGACCTCGCCTACCCAGTCCGGCGGCTTTGCGCCCTTGAAATAGCTATCTGGTCCAATATTCTCTGTGCAAGGAGAGTAAACAGATGGGCCTACAGGTGCTGGCTTAGGTGGTTCAGGGCATCGCTGCAGCGCCTGTGATCGGGATGTCATAGGCGTCTCGACGCTGGCAAGATTTTCGACACTTCCTGGATAGCTAGCTAGGTCGAATGTAGACGCTGTCTGGGGGAGAATTCCGCCGACCGGCTGCTCTGATCAGTGGCTTTCCGTTGTTTCTCCGATAATCACCAGGTGAGTGCCGGAGCAGTATCCTGCCACGGACCGCGCCACACCTGTCCTTCCCTTTTCCTTCTCCTAGCCTCAACACACACACACACACACACACGCACACGCGCACACGCACACGCGCACACGCGCACACACGCGCGCACGCACACGCGCGCACGCACACGCACACGCACACACACACACACACACACGCACACGCACCCGGAATACCAATCAGGAGCTCTAAGCTTGTCCCGGCTGGGGCAGTGTACCGCTAATAGGAGGTGCCCAGGTGCCTGGATGGAGAAAATCCCGCAAGCCCTCGTTTAAATCGGCTCCGAATCTTGTCATCCGGTGATGGAAGATCTGCACCACTTTCCGCGATAAAACATGTACACTTAAGAGAACAATTGCCTTAGTAATTGACGTTCCTGGAGACAATCAATCAGTGAATGGACCTATAAGACTGGGAATGAGGGGCAGGCTCTCTCCATGCCCTTCCTCAATAATTCACCCTTGTCCACCATCCACGTGTAGGTTGGTGCCGGATCTCTGCATCCAGCGGGGGAGAATCACCACCACCATCTTTTCGCGTCTTTTCGCGAAGCATTACATAATTTCCCTATACTGTATACATATGTTGTATACAATATACGTGTATACGTATTCTGAATATACGTACGTATACGGGAAACTAAAGGGCAACAACAGTGGAGAAAAATTGCGAATAGCCAACGGTTGCGTGCCGCCTGGTTTTCAATGGCTGTTGTGTGCAAGGAATCCACAAATAAAATAGCTTCTGGAAATTTTATTCATATCATGAAAATGATTTTAAAACATCAATGATTCTGCACAAATATCGATCTGAAGAAAACATCGAAAGCAAAACGCCGATGTTATTATATAGATTTCTCTGCTCCAAAATATCGATGTTTCATACACATCGATGTTTTTCGCCATTCCTAAACAGAAAGACGGACTCAAAAGAAATGCTTAAGTGAGTGAAAAAATGGTGTATCAGTCTATATTATTATAACAATCCTATTAAAAACCTAAAAAAATTAATTCAAATGAAAATATGTAAAAAATTATTTATGCGTCAGAGACGCTACACCAGATAGAAAGTTCTTTAAATTTACAAACTTGACCTCTTGCGAAAAGTGAGTGAGGAGGTATTATTTTACATCATAGGTTTCACAATAAAACAAAATGGTGGATTCGATGCGACAGGGAGGGTTCTAATGATCGAGCGGCGACAAAAGTCCTGAAGACCTTTGACCCGAGGGCTTTTTGTGGCCGATCGA